>BQNB010000230.1:27447-192888 GCA_026074375.1 Tanacetum coccineum
GACACATTTAGAGGTCGTTCTCTTGTATCTTGTGCTGTTGTATTATGAAGTAACGCCCCCTGACATATTTCCGCTGTGACACATTTTTGGGGGTGTTACACCCTTCCTACAACTGGGACAGCATCATAAACTCTAACAGCTTCTTGCCTTTTGTTTTGTTGATGGTGTCGGTTGTTCTTGCGGTTATTGTTGCTACCACTCTGGTGGTCTTCCCACTTCCTCTTGTTAGCTTCACTACTTCTTACAGCTTTAGCTCATACCACTTGATCCATTAAATTATGAGCAATTCAGATGGCCTCATGTACAGTAGCAGGCTTAGAAGATGTTACATTTCCCTGAATTCTTTTTGGAAGCCAACAGATGTACCTTTCAAACTTCTTGTATTTCGGGGTAACCATTATTGGGCACATCACGGCTAATTCATGGAAACGGTTGGTATACCCAGCAATATAATCCCCTATTCACAGTTAGACTTCAGAGTTCTTGTTCCATCCTTTGCAACTCATTCCTTGGATAATATTCATTAGTTATCAACTTTTTAAATTCCTCCTAAGGGGTTAAGTAAGCATTATCAATACCCACAGAGTGAATATGATCATTCCACCAGGTCAAAGCACGACCCTCTAGAGTGCAAGTTGAGAACTTAACCCTGTCCTCATTAGAACATTTGCTAACCTAAAAAAATGATTCTAACTTTTGGAACCATCTGCTCAGTCCGACCGCACCTTCAGTTCCATTAAACGTATGAGGATTGTAGTTCAGAAAGGTTTTGTAAGAACACCCGCGAATTTCAGGTGTAATATTTCCTCCCGTGACATTTCTAACGGGTCCAGTACCTCCGGCTCCAGCTGGTCCGGCACCTTCGGCTCCAGCCGGTCCAGCACCTCTGGCTCCAACCGCATTGGTCCGGTTTGCCTCATACTCCGTAATTGCCGCTGCCACTCGGTCAGCAATGAGTCGATTGATAGCATTGCGATTCATTCTCCTTGGTGGCATGATTCTATCTACAACAAAAAGACGTAATCCAATAAGAATTCGTATGATATCCAAGATTGAGATACATAAAGATGATATATAATGTTAATATAAACAACCATGACAACAAATGATAACATCATAGAGTAACATAATATTCATTACACAACACAAGTTTTTTTTACATAAGACAAATACAATCGGCAGCATAACACTTACTAACTGAGACTCTCAGTTTAGTAGTGGTACAAAAGTCCTATGCTAAAAATAAAAACTAATCTACTGGGAACCATCTGGGTGTCCCTGCGACCCTGATGGTCGAGTATCCCCATATACAACCAACACATCAATACTCTCGATCGGGCGTGCCTCCATGACCTCTCTCCCAAACATCTCTGATTAGATCCTAGACATCCACACTCGCATACTGTATAAATCCATCTCAATCCTGTCTTTGTCCATCGCTGCTAAGGTAGCACTAATCTTAGCTGAATCTAAATGGGTCCTCAGCATTTGAATCTCCTCTTTAACTCTGGCCCTATCCTGCTCAACCTGTAATAACCTAGCCTCTATAGTCTCTACACGAGCCTACAGTTCTATAACATTATACTCAACTCTATCTGTGGCATGCTCTAGAAAAGCAACGTCAACATCAAAGGAATCCATGTGCCTCAGTACTCTATCAACCCTAGTACGAGCAGTGGCAATCTCAGTCCTGCGAGTCTCCATGCCTCGCGTCAAAGTCCTAACACTGCCATACAATCTCTTAGTATCCTGTCTTAGTCTCCCCATCTCATGCTATAGGAGATGTGGTGGAGTTGGAGTCACCAATGAGGGTCTCCCAATCTCGAATGTGCTACCAGTCGGTGGCACCCATAATGTCCTATCAATAGTGACTGGAGCTGCAGTATCAGAATCCGATGAAGACTCCGATAGAGGTGGTGGTGATATGGGTGGTGACCCAATAGGTGGAGCAACTACAGGAGGTACATCCATCTCCTGATCATCATCAGTGTCCATCTCTAGATCCTCCTCAGGATCCTCCTTAATATCCAACTCCGGATCATCCTCTATGTTGAGGGTTGGGTCGTCACCAAGAAAATTAAACACATAGTCGGGAGATAACGGATCTGCCATAATACTCCAAAATAAATGTGCATAAATGGAAAAAACGATGAGGTGGCAAAACTTCACTAAGTTTTACAACTCTCTAGGCAGTGTACCTAACCGTTGTAGTGTAGTATAGGCAAGACACGAGGATTGTTATCGTTCTCTAAGGGAATAGCGTGTGAAGGTCTGAACTAGATGTAACTAAGGTCTACAGGTTGAAAGAAAAATATTTTTATATTTTTATATTTTATGAAAGCAATTTAAATCTCGGGTTTAAAGGGGGTATGTTTTAACTAATTATATAATAACAAAACTAATCTAATATAGAGAATTCGTATGATAAAAGAGAAGTGTTTACTTAATAATGCATGATCCTTAGTATGCTTCTCCTAACTCTATTGCCTTGTCACACTTGAGATGTACGTGTAAGTATTTTCGAGAAGCATGACGAATTACATGAAAATGTCGTCTACGTGATACCTTGCTAGGGAAACGCACAAGTAAGGTAGTATGAAAACTGTTACAAGGCCCCTAGGGAGATATACGCGCATTAAAATATCTAAAGGGGATCATCCATAGATGGGTAAGGTAGTATGAAGACTATTACCGATGGAATCCTATCTACACAATCATGCCGCTCTAGATCTTTGATACACTTAAGTAACTAGGGTTATAGAGTCTAAACATGCACATACATCAATCAAAAAGCAATATTATTAGGATCCACATACCAATTCACATGCAATCATAAGCAAACACTAATGAGATCTAGCCTACCATGTTAAAGATAAGCAAAGCACAATAACCAATCAAACAATAAGACATATTGAAAGATTAAAGGATAAAAGAACTTCACTTTATTAAAACAAGTAATTAGGGAAGGTACAAAAGGTTTGGGAAACCCTAAAATACTCCTAAAGTCAGCTACAAATCATTCTCTACCGAGCTCCATTCCTAGTATGCTATATAAAACCCTAAAATCGAGTTTGTATTTATAAGACAAGAATCCGCGACGGCATCGCAATAAATCCTGACGTCGTCGCGTCGCGAATCTTCTATGGTTTCTTTATGATGGCTACAGTCCAAAGGCCGTCACAAATTCTTCTGACGCGGTCGCTTGATAATCCAGACGGCATCGCAAGTATTCCTGATGCAGTTTCCACCTTCTGTGAGTAATTCTTCAAGCCTTCTTTTGTGTAAAGTCGTACTCTTGTCCCGTTTCTTCCAAAATAGAGCCCAAGTCACGTGTATTTCCTCCAAATGTCTTCCAAGTGTTAAAAATGCAAAAAGAAACGATTAAGCACATATTTTAAGCATTTTTGCATGATTATAAGGGTTAAATTACCCTAAAAAAGTGTATAAAATTACACCTCATCAAATACCCCTACACTTAGGATTTGCTTGTCCCTAAGTAAATGAGCTTTTCTACCTAGACAATAGCAATATCAGGGGTATTTAACTTACTCTTTAAAGCTATCCATGGCACAACCAATTAGACCTCGTAACTAGAAGCACGAAAATTATACACTAGCACCTCATAATAAGTGTTTGGATTCTCTCTTTCTCTCGGGTGTATAATGAATATAACAATATGGGAAACAAAAAATTTAACACTCATTACCTATTATAGCATACAAATTACCATAGTCTTAATAAAAGATCAAACCTCCACCGCTAGGCGTAAGTACTAAAAGTTAATATCAAAGAGGTCTTTAAAGGGTTGTGGGGGTGTAGGTGTAATATAATAAACATGGAAACAAAAACGGATGAGAAATATTTAGAGAATGACTTTTTGGGTGAATTTTGGGGTGAAGTGGTGAGTTAATCATTTACAAAAATACACGCTGATATGGTTGCTAAGCCAAAGACTCGACCACTTGGACAAAGATATATAAACTCTACACAACTTTACACAAACTCTTTCTTTTTCTTTTCTCTTTTTTTATAACATCACTTGGGGTTTATAGATACACCCCTACACTTGAGCTTTTACATACTCGATACATGAACTAATCTAATGACCCGAATTGAGGTGGATCAAAATAACATGGAGACTATCAAACAAATATAGGGGTATTCACTTAACTTTTCTTTCCCATTCTTTCGCAAAATAAATTCTACCATGAATCCCAATCGTCCTAAAACTGTATTACAAGGATAAAGACTTAGCAACCATGTACTCAAATAATTAACTTAGGTTAAACAATAATGTACTAAAAGCGAGTACATACAATGTAGGCTAAGGCAATTTAGGTGTAACAGTTGGTTTAAGGGTAAACAATGCTCTTTATTAACAATCCGACATCCACCGGAAAATTACAAGAACCGTGAAAAGGAAAGGCTCGGAGGGTTGTACTAGGGGAATCCTGCACTAAAAATGAGTGTATAGCAAGGGTCTGGGATAGTTATATAGTCGAGGTGACCATAATAAAATATACATGTTTAAAACATGGGTTAATCCTAGTGCCTCTTATCATTTAGCAAATCCTAATACTCACTATGCAGTCTCGATATGCATCACTAAAGCAAGTTCTAGAATTTAATACACTACCGGTACACTCTCATATATTTTAAAACTGATACCAATGCTCCAGAAAAGCCGACAAAATCACACATGCAGGGATATATCCATGAATGCGACACATGCAATTGCTCTATTCTTAACTCGAGAAAGCTAAAGGTATAAATTATCTTGGGTATCAAAGATGGATACCCGAATTTCTAAAGATCTAGGGGCGATCCTTACAATTTGAGGGTGGAATTTTTTTTGAGTGGTTTTATGCTAGTCATATAATTCCCTATCCAATGAGATGCTACTAGCACTTAGTTTCACCGGTATGTGCCATAAAAAGTTTTAAATTTGGGTCAAAATTACCTTCTACGCTATGTTTTAATATATTACTCATCATTTTAAGGACAAATGAAAGAATGGTTTCTAAGGCTTTTATTTCCACCATACACTTATTTTGAACATTGTCCCTAATGTTTCACAAAGTACCCGTAAACGAATAAAGGGAAAAGAAAAAGAGCGAAAGAAACTAGTACTCCCCTGGTTTTGCTCAATAACGGAGAAGAAACAAATGATCCCGGCTAAATCGTCATCCAAGAATTGTCCACATGAAACTCCTAAGAACTTCCGGGATTCTCCTCATCAAATCTGCAAATCAAAGACAAGATACAACTATACCTAGCGTAAAATCGGCGGAATGATAAATACAACTATATGATTTAGGGTTTTTGACTCTACGAAAACAAATAAATGATAGGATAAATCTGTTAATGTAATTGTAGCTTTCTACAGGTTTTAAGCAAATTACAAATTCCAAAAATTATACAAAATTTTCAAAAATTAGAAAAAATACGGATTTCACTGTAGCAGGGTGGCGATGCCATCAAGAAAAATCCTGACGCCGTCTCCACGTGCTATAAAGATTTTTTTTCCTTTTCTTGAAAAATTTCTGCTCGTAAGTCCCATTAGTATTTCCTGCAAAAATTTACTACAAAAACCACATAATTTATTAACACAATCATATGACTCAAGCAAACACACAAGACGCGAATTAATCTAAATTATTTATTTAACATGTTTGAAATGGTTCTTTTAAACAGGATATTTCCCCTACACTTATTATGCAAAATATCTTTGATTGAGATTAAGACGAAGTTAAAATCAAAACAAAGCATGATTACAAAATTATTTTCAAACAGTTAAAATAAACAATAAAGAATAAAACACACATGACACACCTAAATGGCAAAAAAATAAAAGATTGGGTTGCCTCCCAATAAGCGCTTTTGTTTATTAAAGAGCCTTTTAGCTAGACTCGGAGTCTGATAACGCTCCGAATATACATAAAATATCCCTCGTAAATATGTAAAATATCTGTGTAAATACATTAAATATCGCATGTTTAGATACTTATTTGTATAATAATTATTTCAGGATCAAAGATGACGAAAAGGACTTAAAACGCAAAGAAATATCATTAGAAGTGCTAACGAGCGTTAAGGAAGAATCTAAAGATGGAATAGATGATGCATTCAATGAAAAGGAGCCAAGTGCGGTGCACTTCTTATGAAGTGCGGCGTACTTCAGAGCGGGGAAATAGAATTAAATGTCCAAGCTAAGTACGACGTACATTTTATAATGTGCGGCGCACTTAGTACTGCGGTAACTACAAATCATAATGGAATACATTGAAGTGGAGACCTTTCACTCCCCTAAACCCATGACTTAAAGGATATATAAAGGACCCTAAATCATAAGGTTTTCAACATCTCACACTCTTCAATCATCTCAATCATTCATACAATCAAACAATTCTTTCTAGTTATAGTTTAGAAGTGTTTTTGGAGATTTAGAATGAACTTCTTCATAGTTCATCCATTTATGGAGTTTAATCCATACAAAGAAGTGTTAGTAAGATTGTATATCGAAGCTATAAACCTTTGTGACAGAATCGTTAATAGTTTTCCAGGTTACTTTGAATAAAGGAGTTTTTGTTCTTAGCAATTCGTGTGGAATCTACTAGCTTTTGCTTTGCAAGTTGGTATAACCTTGTTACTCTTCTTAATCATGATGTTTTCTGAGTCTGTTATGATTGTTATATGTTTATTTAATCTTAATATAGAGTAGTACTATCATGTTTATTTGGGACCCATAAGGGAAATGTGGATTAAACTTAGATAACTAATGATTTTTGGTAAATAGTAAATATGAACTTGATGTTTATATGCTTGGATCCTTGATCATTATTTGATCACTCATTTAGCTCGGATATAGGTCGAAAGACTCTGACTTTGTGTTTGATTTCGAGGGGTTTGTCTATGATAACTCGGTATTGACTTTGTGAGGATTAGTCAATAAAATGATTATCATCCTAAGTATATAAATGTTTAACGCTCACTCTCATGTCTAACGAACTTGGTTGAGCAAGTTTATATTTGTTATTTCCAAACGCGAATCAATCTTAAAGCATTTTGTGGAAACTAGAAGGAGGGGGAGGGGTTTAAATAGTTTACATGTTCGTTTTACGTTTTAAAAGTTTGCTTTCAAAATACTTAGATTCGAGTTGTATGTTTAACCAATCAACAATATGATTCAACAATGTAAATATCTAAACTAATAATAAATGACAATGACAACAATATAAAGAGATAAGGAAATGAACAATTAAACCAAGACGCCAAGATTTATAGTGGTTCGGCTACGAAGCTCCTCTTCGCCCTACTCCACTCTCCGAGTATCTTACTCGAGATTTCACTATGTCAACAAGCTCCCTTTAGGCGGAGAAAACCGTTTACACGTCGCTTACGTTATTTTTCGACACTAAGCTAAATGTCAAGTCCTAATCTTAGCTAGAACCATTCTACCACTTCACAAGCACTACACAATCACAAGATCTACACTATCGGATTTACACACAATCCGAATTACACAATTACACAAGATAATTACAATAGATATTTGATACTTAGAAAAAGAGAGGAGAGATCACTAAATAACAATTCGTTTCTTGGCGAATACGAATGTTTTTCTCTTGCACTTGATAGAGAGGAGAGGAGAGATGAGAAGAAGAGATTAGATCACTTGAAACAAGATCAAACAATGTTAGTGATCAAGAGATTTAGTGAGAGAAAGAAGGTTATTATAGAGAGAAAGAAGACTGGAAAAATTCGTGCAAAGAGGTGTGTTTTTCTGCCAGAAATAGTGCATTATTTATAGACAGGATTTCCAACGGCTAACTGACGGCGGTCCTGGCGGTCCCAGATATATCTGGGGGCCGCCACTCGACTCCGCTCCTGTTTTTGTCTTTTTGTGAGAAAGGTTGTATCTGGTATGGAAGCTTCCATTTTGGTGAGAAAACAAGATTCAAATTTTATTATTTAAATAAAATATTTTCTTTTATTAAAAACTATTTTGTATATTTATTTTGTAAGAATACTTTTGTGAAAATGTAATGATTAAGGAAGAAATATTTTCTTGATCACTAATCATGCTTAATGATTTGTTTGTACATACCTTAAGTGATCACTAATATTAGAAATGGAATTTTACGATTAATAATTTGTAAACGTTTATTTTTATCGTAAATGTTTTTACATTTTGTTATTATCAAAACATTGAGAGGTCGAAAAATATAAATAACATTTTTAGACATTATTTGTATGAACAATCTCCCCCTTTTTGATGATGACAAAAATAAACTCATTTTGTATAAAATTAAATGTTTCAAGATTATTAATGAGTTTCATTCCATTTCTCCCCCTTTTTATCGAATTCAAAAAGGATGATCGTCAAATTGTTGTAGAAAGAAAGAAGTTGACGATATCAAGACTCCCCCTTGATGTAGGCTCCCCTTCGTTTGGGGCACCAAGGGATCAATCTTACAAAAATTGTTTGCTACAAAACAAAGTTAGAAGTACAAGTGCAAGAATATATTCCCAACTAGTAGCAATATAGCAATTCATGCAAGTTAAACCATAAAGTAGTTTCATTCATTACTTAAAAAACTCATACAAGAAACATACTACATGCAAGGAAAATAGAACTAAGTCTAACAAAGAAACATTCATTCATAAATTACACCACAATCTAAACATACTACATAAGGTAGATAAAGTTAATATGACAGAAATCCTAGATGATCCTTGATTCATAGGAAATGACTTTGAGGAAAAGGTTTAGGGCGGCCAATTATGAGGTGATATGACCTAGTTTTAAGGGTGAGGTGGAGAGAGTGAAGTCATTGTGGAAGTAAGAAGATACTCAATGTGAGCAAACATAAGGTTCATCTCATCACTAAGAGAAAATATAAGATTGCGGTTGTGAAAACAATAAAGACAAGTTGACTCAAGATAGTCATGATAGTTGAAGTAAATAGGGTGACCCATAAGAGGTGGTTATAATGAAGGTGGTGATGGGGTATCAAGAATGTGATCAAGAGGGGTGATTGGTGACAAGGAAAGAGTGATGTCCAAGGAGGGATGACTTTAGAGTGGAAGTGGATGTGAGGGTCTTGGAGGTGCATCTATGACATTTTTAAGAAAAGGATTGGATAGTTGAGGAGAGGGTGTGTCATTAAAAGTAGGAGGTGAGGATTGAGGTTTTGATTTAAATGAGGAAGAGGTAGTGCCAAAGATAGATGATGTATCTTTGGTGGATGGAGTTTTTAATGGTGCATTTGGTGGAGAAGGAGAAAAGGATGTTGTTATGGGAGAAGGTGTGGTGGTGACATCTTCATCACTAGAAATGTTAAGAAATAGTTGTCTAGGTGGGATTATGGTTAGTTTGATTTTCTTGGAAGGGTTAGAGGAGGAAGCTTGAGTGGAATTCATGGCAGGAGGGTTTGAAGAAGATGAAAATGATAAGAAGAGTGGGAAGGATGGCTTATTTAATTAGGGAGCATAGGATTGAAGAGGCAAAGCATGAAGATTAAGAAAATAGATTCCAAAAGTGGTTTAGCAAGATGCAAAAAGTATAGCGGTGTCTAGTGGAGAGGATAGTCAACTGCACAGAAAATCAGGTAGTCACAGTAAAATTCCCGTGACTCTAATGGCGGTCCCCAAATATATTTGGGGGCCGCCCAGTATATATGGGGGCCGTTTTCTGGAGCAGAATTTTTCTAGTTTTTCAAATTTTTGTAAAACAAGTCCAGAAAAATTTCCTAAAGTCACCCTTTTGCAGTTAATCTTATTTCACCATGAATTATCTAATACCTAATAATCAAATTCACAAAACTAACTATCCTAAATTCTATTTAAAGAGGCACATATAGGTATATTAACTAAGAGATAATCATGCATAATATCATATAAGTAACCATAGTGTATCAAGGTGCATGCAACTAAGGGTTTAGGATGATAAAATGGAATGATCATCCAAGGCAAGTTATGTTGCCCGTACTATGTACTAAGTTACTACTAAATAGCATAAGTTTAAGTACCTAAGCATAATAAAGTAGTGAATATAATTAATATTGTCATATAGCAATTTTACAAAAATTGCTCACATACTTCTTTACTTTTACTCCACAAGTTCAGAGCTTATCCCCGAGTAACCTAACCACCACGATGCTCCTCTCGTAACTGAATTTTTTTTGTTCTTGACGGTTGATGATTTTGGTTTGGCGGTGTAAAATGGTTCCATTTAGGAAATGTTGGTGGGTTTATGAAAGACTTGAGGAACCGCTTTTGTTAATGAATTGCACAAAATGAGTGGGGAAGGAGTGCGTATACCGCGAGTCCGCTCATCATTTCCATCATCATCATCTTCATCGTGAGATGAATGATAGGAGTGTTGTGTCTGAAAGACTCATGATTCTTAAAGTTACTGCTGCTACAAGTAAATTATGAAATTATGCTAAGTGGTTGTACTGGTAGTATAATGTTTACACAGCTATTACTACTGTATATAAATTTAGTACTGAATAGCATACAGTTACTGCTGTTAGTTGAATATACTGCTCAGTTTAAGACTAAAATATAAGCTAAGTATTAGTTTGCTGTTAGTAGTAAAAATAAACTGCTAGTACAGGTTACTACTGTTAGTGTATATTAGTACTGCTAGTACTAATATTACTACTGCTTATGTTTATTAGTGCTGCTGGTGGAAAGATTACGACTGTTTGAAGACTTTCTACTGTCAAGAGGATAAAGACGAATTAAAGAGATAAAGATTGTTTGGAGAACAAGAATGCGTGTGAAGATAAGTGTTGAGATATTTATGTACAAGATATACATGTATTTATTTAGAAGATTACGTTTATGTTTAGAAAAGATTGAGATATCTTAGGAATGTATTGTAAGCTGACTAGGACTCCTTAGTCTATAAAAGAAGGCTCTAGGGCATTAGTTGAATATATCATCCAACACGTCTATCACATCTATCATCACAAACACACATACACAAATCCAGAGATTAAGAGTCTTGTAAGCTTCAAGGTTGTAACCCTAGTACTAAGATAGAGTACTCGTATTATTATCATTAATAATATTGAAGCGTTTTGTTACATCGTGTGTTCATTCATTCATATTCACTGTTCCATTGATATATCTTCTAGATATTAAAGAGTAGATTCCGCATACTCTTTGATATACACACAAAGTTTCTACTATTGTTATTTTGGATTTATCCAAGGTAACATACTCTTTACAAGCTAAAGAATCGATCAAGATTTGGGATCAACAAGTGGTATCATAGCTTTGCTTTGAGAAACTTTGATCTAGAAGCAACTATAAAAAAGAACCCTTTACTCACAAGGAAGAGATGGCCTTTTCAGACTCAGAGGTACACAATGATAAACCTTGTACTAAATCATGTCTGAAAAACTATGAAACTTTAAAGAAACAGTATGATGATCTGCTTGCTAAACTACATGAATCTGTATTTAAAGCAGCTACTTATAAAAGAGGTTTAGCAACAGTAGAAGCGCAACTTGTCACATATAGGAAGAATGAGGTTCTTTTTAGTGAAGAAGTTGCTGTCCTTAAAAGAGAAGTAGGATGCAAACAATATGAAATTAATGTGCTTAAAACAGAGTTTGAAAAACTTAAGCAAGAAAAGGATGCCATTGATTTTAAAATTGAGAAATTTGGTAAGGCCTCAAAAGACTTAGATCAGTTGTTAGGAAGTCAGATAACTGACAAGAGTAAAAAGGGTTTTGGATATAGTGCAGTTCCTCCACCTCATCCTCTAATTTATAATAGACCTAACAAACTAGATCTGTCTTATTCTGGTCTTGATGAATTCAAAGAGCCTGAATTCAAAGGCCATGGTCATGAGAATAGCAAGAAAGAGTCTAATGTTGTTTGTGAAAATCAGTCAGATAATTCTGATAAGTCTTTGGTAAAAGAACAAGAATTGTTGAACAAAAGATAAAGAAAACTATTGGTACATCCAGTGGTGGTCAAAACTTGGCCTTCATGACTGCACCAAACTCTAGCAGTACCAATGATGCTACACTGCTTATTCACAAGTTATGCTGCTAGCCCTAGTGTTAACACTACAGTCGCACAAGTTTTGCACTACAAGTGCAGTGATAATACTGTGTAAAGTTTTCATGGTGAAAATTTGAATAGTTCCTAAGTCCCACATCTGACTAGAGCAAATTCATGAAGATGATTTAGAAGCAATGGATCTGAAGTGGCAAATCTCTTTGCTAAGTGTGAGAGTAAAAAAGTACTATCAGAAGACACGTAATAAGATTTTCATTAATGGTAATGATATTGCTGGATATGACAAATCTAAGGTAGAGTGTTACAACTGTCATAAGTTAGGATACTTTGCCAGGGAGTGCAGAGCACCAAGAAGCAAGGAAGATCGGTTCAGAAATCATGACAACACTAGGAAGCAAGGAAACAAAGAAGACACTTCCAAGGCAATGTTGGCTATTAATGGTGTAGGTTTTGATTGGAGTGACATGGCAAAAGAACAAGTTCAGACAAACATGGCTCTAATGGCATTTTCAGACTCAGAGATATACACAAGATAAAACTTGCCTAAAACTTGTCTGGAATAACTATGAAACTCTTAGAAACCATATGATGATCTGCTTGCTAAACAACAACAAACTAAATTCGAGGCAGCTAATATAAAAGCGGACTAGATATTGTTTAAGCACAACTTGTCACATATAGAAAGAGATGAGTTCTTTTAGTGAAGTAAGTTGTTGACCTAAAAGAGAAGTAGAATCAAACAATATGAAATTAATAGCTAAAACAGAGTTTGAAAAAGTTACAGCAGAAAAAGATGTCTAATGAATTTAAATGAAATTTGAAAAGGCCTCAAAAGACTTAGATCATTGTTTAGAAAGTTAATAACTGACAAGAAGTAAAAAGGTTTGGAGGAGTATAGTGCAGTTCCTCCACCTCATCCTTTAATTTATAATAGACTTAACAAACTAGATATGTCTTATTCTGGTCTTGATGAATTCAAAGAGCCTGAATTCAAAGGCTATGGTCCTAAGAATAGTAAGAAAGAGTCTAATGTTGTTTGTGAAAAGGAATCAGATAATTCTAAGGAGAATTCTGATAAGTCTTTGAAAAGAACTAGAACACAGTAAGAAAAGTAGCTCTGTTGAAGGTTGTGAGTCTAACACTAGTAAATGAATGTTAGTGAAGTAGAAACCTAAGAAAGTTAGGAGAATAAAGAGCTCCAATTATTGAGAATTGGGTTCAGATGATGAGGAACAAGATGAGTCTATCACTAAGCCTGAAAATAAAAACTGTTATTCCTACTGCGGCTAAAATAGAAAAACCAGTTAAAAAGTCAGTTAGGTATGCAGAGATGTATAGATCACAAAGGCCTAGAGGGAATCAGAGAAATTGGAATGGTCAGAAGTCCAATCAACTAGATAGTGAATTTGTGATGTATAACAAGGCTTGTTTTAATTGTGGGAGCTTTAAACATGTGCAGAAAAATTGTACTTACCATCAAAAGAAAAAGGTAGTAAGTGGGAACAATTACAACAGGGTGGATAATTACTATTATGCTAAGACCTCACATCATAGAACTAAAAAAATGTGACTCCAAAGAGCATATTAGCTGAGAACTAGGCTAAAAACCTCTAGTACTGCTAAGATCAGTTTATACTACTCACCCAAACAACATGCATTGTCTAGACCAAAAACCCATTTTTTCAAATCATCGAGCACAATCTACTGCCAAATGCCCTTTTATAATAATCCAGCATTAACTAACAGGCATTTTAATTATAAGGTTAATACTGTTAGGCCTAGAATAGTTAATACTGCTAGGTCATACAGAACACCTGTTAATACTGTTAGGCCCAGAGTAGTTAATACTGCTAGGCAAAATAGAACATCAGTTAATGCTGCCAAGGCAAATGGGTTCAATGCTGTTAAGCCCTCAGCATGTTGGGTTTGGAGACCTATCAAACCCAATAGTGCATCAATCACTTTGAACAGATATAACTACACTGAGATGGCACGGGCAGAGTCCAAGTCAGTACTGGCGTGTAGACCCAAAAGAGAAATTCAAATTTCATATTCTTTTTGTGCAGGCAAGCCACAACATGATATAAAGGAATTATGTTGACAGTGGATGCTCAAGGCACATGACTAGTAACATAGTTTATCTCTCTGATTTCAAGAAATTTGATGGAGGTTATGTTGCATTTGGAGGAGGTGCATATTGTGTAAAATTTCTGTAAAACAGTACTCTTAAGACTGCAAGCTTATTTTGAAGATTATACTTTTGTTAATGATTAAAATTCATCTTTTTAGTGTCACACAAATCTGTGACAAAAAGAACTATGTCCTTTTTACAAGATACTGAATGTCTTGTCATATCTCCAAATTTAATTTTCTTGATGAAAATCAGATACATCTTAACGTTCCTAGAAGGACAAAATGTACATTTCTGATATGAAGAACATTGTGTTCCTAAAGAAAGTTGACTTGTCTAGATTTGCAAAGCTACATTAGATAAATCAATGCCTTTGCACAGATGACTTGGTCATAAAAATTTTTAAAAGACATAAATAACTTGCAAGATAATCAAGTAAGAGGATTGCCTACAAAAACGTTTTGAAAATAACCAAACCTGTGTTGCTTGTCTTAAAGGGAAGCAACACAAAACTTCTTGTAAGTCCAAATTTATGAATCCTATTACTAAGCCTTTGTTTATGCTACATATGGATTTGTTTGGTCCAACCTTTGTGAGTAGCTTGATGCATACGAAGTATTGCTTAGTATTCACTGATGATTTATTAGTAGATTTACAGGGTTTTCTTTTAAACAACTAAGATTAAACATGAGATCCTTAAGCGCTTTATCAAGAAATAGAAAACCCAGTGGATAAGAAAGAAAAATTAATCAGAAGTGAAATGGAACAGAGTTTAAGAACAAAGTTATGGATGATTTTTGCAGAGAAAAATGTATTAAGAGAGAATATAGTGTAGCTAGGACTCCTTAGCAAAATGGTGTTGCTGAGAGGAGGAATAGGACACTCATTAAGGCTGTTAGAACAATGTTAGCTGACTCTAAGTTACCCACCACATTTTGGGCAGAAGCAGTTTTCTACTGCTTGTTTATGTACAAAATAGTGGTTTAAAGTAATTAAGACCTCATAACAAGACACCTATGGAATTTTTAGAGGTTTTAAAACCAGCTCTAAGTTTTATGAGACCATTTAGTTGGTCATGTTTACTAATACTTAATACTTGGATAGTTTAGGCAAGTTTGATGGCACAAGTTGCTTAGGTTTCTTGTTGGATTACTCTTTTGAGTATTAAAAGCCTTTTAGGGTATACAATACAAGAACCAAAAGGGTAGAAGAAAATTTTCATATTAGGTTTTTAGAGAATAAGCCTATGATAGAAGGGACTGGGTCCAAAAGGCTGTTGATATTGATCTCTAACCCCAATCTAAGAACTATGTACCAGGTTAATGCAGGTACAGTTCCTAATACTCAACTGGTACATCCAAAAGAAACAGTCAAGAGTGCATTATGATGCCAATTTGGAAATATTCTTCATACTTTGATTCACCTACAGAGAATGTTGATAATGGTGAACCAAAAACTGTTGATGATATCAAAAGTAAGGATGAAGATGGTCTAAATAATAGAATGTGAACAAGAAAGGTTTTCAATGAAAGCAGTTCTAAAGATGTTAATATTATGTGTGGCAACAAGTAATACTGCCAGTCCTGATGTTTAATACTGGTAGTCTTAACTAATGTTGTTGGTCCATCAACTAGTACATCGTAGGTCAAATGAAGAAGACAACACTGAAGAAGAACCAGAAGTTGATTTGGGAACATTTATCAAAATTCTATATTGTTCCAAACACTCCCAATACAAGAATACATAAAGATCATCCAATTGACAATGTATTGGTGGAAGTGTAAGTCAATGTTCAACAATAAGAATGTTCAAACCTACGTCTAAATTAAGGGTTTTCTCATGTGATGGTGTAGAGCAGAAAACACAAGATACCTAAATAATTTTTATAAGCTTGTTTTCCTATCACATATTGAACCAACAAGCATTAGCTAAAAGCTCTATCTAATTCCATCCCTGGGTGGAAGCAATACAGAAGAACTCTGCAATTCCAAACTACAACAAGATTAGAAACTATGGTCTCCCTAATGGAAAGAAGGTCATTGGAACAAAATGGGTCTTTAGAAACAAGAAAGATGAAAGGGGAATGGTGTGAAAAGGAATAAAGCAAGGTTAGTTTGCAGAGGGTCATAGATAAGAATGAAGGTATGATATGAAGAAGTGTTTTGCACCTGATGCAAGAAAATTGAGGCAAAAAGATTGTTTTTGGCCTATGATTTCTTATGGTTGATCTGTTATATTCAAATGGATGTAAAGAGTGCTTTCTTATATGGAACCATTGAGGAAGAAGTCTATGTTACTCAACCACCAGGATTTAAAGATCCTGACCATCCAGACAAAGTTTACAAGGTGGATCAAAGCCACTTTATGTGATGCAATCAAGCACCAAGAGCAATGGTATGAAAACTATGGCCTAACTATTGTTAAGCTAATGGGGATATAACAGGTCAAGAAATAAGAAATTCCAAAACACCATTATTTACAAGAAAGCAAACAGGAGATATTTTTCTTGTACAGGTCTATGTAGATTATATTATCTTTGGCTCAACAAACAAGGAGTATGTACTGTTAATAGAAGCAATGAAAGCTAAGTTTCAAAATGAGGTCTATGGGAGGAACAAAAAAAAACTATTCTTTCTAGGCTTACAAGTACAACAAAAGGAAGATGGAATATTCATAAATCAGGACAAATTATCGTAGCTGAAATTTTGAAGAAATCAAACGTACTCTGATGTGAAGTTGCTATCAACTCCTTTTATTCGTAAAAACCCTTTGTCAAGGATGGAGATGCAGATGATGTTGATGTAGCTTCTCTATAGATCTATGAAAGGGTCCTTTGAGTATACTCACTGCATCCTAGACCCGATATCATTTTGCAGTATGTGCATGTGCTAGATTTCCAAGTTACACCTAAGACATCACATTAAGTTTAAAGAAAACTATAACAAAAACAGAGTTAAAATGAGCTTTAAAACACGAAAAACGAGAACGGGAACGAATCCCGTTCTTCAAAAATGAAATTTTGTAAATTAGACCCTACGAAAGCAAAACTAATTTTCCTATGAACTTTATGATAAAATAAAATATTCTAAAAAAGATTTATATTTTTTTGATTATTTTTCTATTTTTTATGATTTTTTAAAGTTTTTAATGAAAATAAATGTTTAAAAATACTAAACGAACTATAAAAATTCTAGAAAAATTACAGAAAATAGCTTATACTATATAGAACCTAGGAAAAATAAGCTTATAATCACAGCTTATTGAATAAGCTGCGAAATAAGCTATAACAGCTTAATTAGCTTATAAGGCCAAAATGAGTATAAAGAATAAATGTTGCAAGAGTCTAATGAAAAAGACCCAAGGGCGCAGTGGTAGTGTGTGTGTTATAAAGGTTGAGAGTGTTGAGGTCGGGGGTTCGAGTCTTGCTCACCCCCGACTTCCACTTTCCCTTTTTTTTTAAAAAACTTATAAAAGCAAAGTTGTTTAGCACCTAAAAATAAGCATTTTTAATAAAAGCAACTTTTATTGAAAAGCCCTAAATAAGCTAATAAAACAGCTTAAACTTGACAGAAACTCAAACTAAGCTTTTTGGTTTTTTCACTTAAACTAATTAAGCCTAAAAGTCACAGTAAGCTATCCTAATGAAAAGCTAAGCAACTAACAAGGTAATTTTAACCTAATGAGATTATTATGACAGAAATGAGCACAAAAACATAAGCCATAAGCTGAAAAAGCACAATAAGCACTTATGCACACCTTACAACCAAACAGACCTTAAGGCACTTTTGAGCTTAATTTTGAGCAACTAAACAAGCACCTTAGTAACTGCAACTTGACTTTTCTTAAAGAATAGCTTAAATGCTATAAGAAAATGCTTTTTGGAAGAATTTTGAAACTTAAGAGCTTATTGAAAAGGGTTTGTGAAAACAGACAATTTAAATAGCTTATGCTGTCTTTGAATTTTTTTTTAAAGAAAAGTAAAACAGCTGACTTTAAAAGCTAAAAACAGATAATAGAATAAGCTAATTTTTAAAAACTAAGTTGAGACAAATAAAAATTATCCTATAAGCTACTAATATTCTAAAAAGCTAAAGCTATTCAACTACTTTTAACTAATTGAAATTTAAAACTTGGAAATTGAGCTTTTTTGTTTTAAAACTGTTGATGCAGTTAGCCTTCTAGTTGATTGAAATCTACAAAAACCCTATCAAAGCAGCCTAAGAGAAAAAACAATCTTAACATACTTGAACATTAAAACGAAAGGCAATTAAAGCAAATTACTCAATCTAGAAAATGAACTAAAATAATATTGGCAAATGACACTTGACAGATTTAACTTATATTAAACTAACTTATGGAAAAAGCTTATTTTTACCTAATCTCTCCTATTAACCTAGTTTTAGACAGGACTTAGATTGAAGATTAAAACAAATATCAAAGACCACAAAGGCCACAAGCAGTACTAACTTGTGGTTAGTACTACTGTGCCAAAGACCCTCTTAAAAATCATAACACTCATTTTTGCTTATGGAAAATAGGTCTAGCAATTGAAACTTAATACCAATTAATGAACAACTTTTAAACACAATAATAAGCAATCCTAAGCATACAATAAGCCAGAATTAAATAAGCTAGATTATAAGCAAATCTCAAACTAGGAATTAAAGACAGAAATAGAAAATGAGGAACTTACAAGGAGCTTTAGCTAAACAAAACAACTCTTTTGCTCAAAGAGCTTGTCAACAGCTCTAGCTTATCCTTATTGATAAGCTAGTATAATCAATGGGGTCTTCCATTGCTACCCCATATCCATAAGCTTTATACCCACATTTTACGTCGTTTAGCATTAGTTTAACTGAATTAATAGATTTAAAACTGTATTTACAGTTGAGATAATGAGATCAATTCCAGCTTATTAGATAGAAGTGCTTAAAAGGCTTAAACAAGCCTATGAAACAATAACGAATATTTGAAAGATTAAGAGCTTATGAAAAGTGTATAAGGAAAAGCTTGCTTTCATTAATATAAACTGATTACATTATAGTGAAAATGAGAGTACAATACTTGGAAAATGGAAACAGAAAAATAAGCTACTACAAATTTAAGCTAAAACTAGATAAGCTAATCTTTATATATATCTCAAAAAAATATCTCCCTATGTGTGTGAGTGAGGGGGTTTATTTTTAGCCTCACCCTGAAGCTTCTAGGCCTAAATCAGTTACAAGCTCCTCTCAATCCCTGGCCTTCATTCCTTCAATCATTGGAAGATTATCTTGGCGTTGGATCCATCTTTGGCTCACACCGGATTGCCAGCATGCAATCCTGTGATTGTGACAGGCTTGTGCTTCTTTTGTGAGTACAATTAGTGCAAATTCTCTGTCCTTGATGTGCTACTTGTCAGACCACGTGTCATTCTTTGTGGGGATTGACCAATAGGAGTCTCTCAATGACGTTGAACCCTGCCAGCTTGTACTTTATCCTTCGAATTACCCTTCTACGTCCTTAATTTATACTTGCCCCTTGTTTTTGACCCTGTGGTAAAATCTTGAAGATGATGAATAGTAAATGGGATTACCCGCTTTTTTTATTATTTTTTATTCGTTTGATTATTTGACCGGGGTTGACTTGGGCTGGGTTTATAAGAAATGGGCTAGGTTTGTTTTTGGGTTATAAGTAGATAACGAACGTTATCTCTTATATTATAAAGAGATAACGACCGTTAGGGCTTAAAGGGCTTTTTATGAATTTTGGTTTATCTTGAGGGCTGATTTGGAAATTTGATGGGTTTTGTCTTCTTGTGAGTTGACTTAAGTTGACCAAAGGTTGACTTGAGTTGACCATTCTTGATTTTTGATAGCTTTCTCCCCAACACCTTCCAATGATCCACAAGCTAGTAGTGAGGATAGCATGAAACTAACAGATTTGATGGTTTTATGTACCAAATTGCAAACACAGGTTCTTGATTTACAAAAGGCAAAGGATGCTCAAGCTAAGGAGATTGCTGCTTTAAAGAAGAGGATCCATAGGTTTAAAAGAAGGAAAATATCAAGAACTACAGGTTTGAAAAGACTCAGGAAAGTTGGTATGTCTAGGAGAGTTGAGTCCTCTATAGATTAGGAGAGTTTGGGTGTTCCTGAAGATGCATCTAAACAGGGGAGGAGTATTGAAGATATTGATGCTGATGTTGATGTTTCCTTTGTTGATGAAACTCAAGAAAGACAAGATGATGACTTGATATTTGATACTAGAGTTTTGGATGATGTTGAGATACCTGTGGAAGCCAAGGTTGATGGGAAAAATGAGCAGAGTACTAAGAAGCTTGATAATAGTACTGCTGGTGAAGTAGTTACTACTGCTGGTGATGATAGTGTTGTTCCTACAACAAATGAGGAAATCACTCTCGCTCAAACACTTATACAGATTAAAGAAGCTAAGCCTAAACTTGTTACTACTGTTGATACAACAACAACAACTACAAGACCCAAGGATAAAGGGGTGGTTGTTCAGGAGCCAAGTGAGTTTAGAGTTCCACAAGAGATAAAACCTTCAAGTTCTAAAGATAAAGGAAAAGATATTATGATTGAACCTGAAGTTCCTTTGAAGAGAAAAGATCAAATTGCTCTTGATGAACAAATTGCAAGAGATATTCAAGCTAAACTGGATGCTGAATTATTAGAAGCGCAAAAGCTGGCAAGGAAACAAAAAGAATAAGCCAACATAGCATTGGTTGAGTCATGGGAAAATACACAAGCTATGATGGAGGTTGATAGAGTGCTGGCTGAGAGACTCTAATCAAAGGAAAGAGAGGAGTTGACAGATGAGGAAAAAGCAAAACTGTTTATGGAACTGATGGAGAAAAGAAGAAAGCATTTTGTTGCACTTAAAGCACAAGAAAAGAGAAACAGACCTCATACTAAGGCATAAAAGAGAACTCAAATGTCTACTTATCTTAAGCACATGGGTAGATATACATACAAACAACTAAAAGGAAAGAGTTTTGATGAAATTCAAAAGTTGTTTGATAAGGAAATGAAGAGAGTAAATACCTTTGTAGCTATGGGTTCTGAGGTACAGGAAAACAAAGAAAAGAAGGAAGAAGGTAGAGAGGAAACAACTAAAGGTAGCAGAAAGAAGATGCTTAGAAGAAAAAGAGCAGGGAAAGAACAACATAAAGAATCCTTAAAGAAACAAAAAGTAGAGGAAGAAAAAGAGTCAGAGGAAGTTGAAGAAGATGATGAAGTTGAGCTAAAGAAGCTTTTGGTAATTAAAAAGGATGAAGATATAGCAATTGATGCTATACCACTTGCTACCAAATTGCCAGTGATTATTGATTATAAGCTTCATAAAGAAGGGTTGTTAGTACATTATGAGTTAATAAGAGCAGATGGAAGTTCCAAGAGATACTCTTCAATGATAAGGATGCTACAAGGAATAGATAAAGAAGACTTGGAATCTCTTTGGAGGATAGTAAAGGCAAAGCATGGTGATACAAGGCCTGAAAATGAATTTGAAAGAGTGTTGTATGGAGATTTGAAAGTTATGTTTGAACCAGATATAAAAAGTGATGTATGGAGAATGTTGCAAGGATACAGGGTGACTACTTGGAAGTTGATTGATTCATCTGGAGTTCACTTTATAAGATTTGATAATCTTCACATTTTTATGCTGGTTGAAAGGAGATACCCCCTCACACCAATTACCATCACCAATATGCTCAACAAGAAACTTCAAACTGATCATCAAAATGAAATGTGTTATCAACTGCTGAAGCTTATGGTAAAGCAGCGAAAAGGAAAATGAAAGGTTTGAATGAATCTTCCTGAAGTGTGATGAAGACTTTTAAAGAAGAAACTTGAAGATTCATATGATGAACATCAAGTTTAGGGGAGGATTGTTGGGTCTTAAAAGGCTTCATGGATTCTTAGAAGTTACTGCTGCTCAGGTACATAATGGAAATTATGCTAAGTGGTTAGTACTGGTAGTATAATGTACCACTGCTAGTTACTACTGTTAGTATAGTTTAGTACTGATAGTATAAAGTTACTGCTGTTAGTTGAAGTAAAGACTGCTTAGTGTTGAAGACTAAAATATAAGCCAAGTAGTTAGTGCTGTTAGTAGTAAAAGTTAAGACTGCTAGTACAGGTTACTACTGTTAGTGTATATTAGTACTGCTAGTACTAATATTACTACTGCTTATGTTTATTAGTGCTGGTGGTGGAAAGATTACGACTGTTTGAAGACTTTCTACTGTTAAGAGGATAAAGACGAATTAAAGAGATAAAGATTGTTTGGAGAACAAGAATACGTGTGAAGATAAGTGTTGAGATATTTATGTACAAGATATACATGTATTTATTTAGAAGATTACGTTTATGTTTAGAAAAGATTGAGATATCTTAGGAATATATTGTAAGCCGACTAAGACTCCTTAGTCTATAAAAGGAGGCTCTAGGGCATTAGTTGAGATATCTTAATAACACGTCTATCACATCTATCATCACAAACACACATACACAGATCCAGAGATTAAGAGTCTTGTAAGCTTCAAGGTTGTAACGTTAGTACTAAGATAGAGTACTCGTATTATTATCATTAATGATATTGAAGCATTTTGTTACATCGTGTGTTCATTCATTCATATTTACTGTTCCATTGATATATCTTCTAGATATTAAAGAGTAGATTCCGCATACTCTTTGATATACACACAAAGTTTCTACTATTGTTATTTTGGATTTATCCAAGGTAACATACTCTTTACAAGGTAAGGAATCGATCTAGGTTTGGGATCAACAAGTGGCAGTATTAACTTGTTTCTCTTTTCAAAGTGATTGATGCACTATTGGGTTTGATAGGTCTCCAAACCCAACATGCTGAGGGCTTAACAGCATTGAACCCATTTGCCCTGGCAGCATTAACTGATGTTCTATTTTGCCTAGCAGTATTAATTACTCTAGGCCTAACAGTATTAACAGGTGTTCTGTATGACCTAGCAGTATTAACTATTCTAGGCCTAACAGTATTAACCTTATGATTAAAATGACTGTTAGTTAATGCTGGTTTCTTATAAAAGGGCCTTTGGACAGTAGATTGTGCTGATTTGAAAAAAATGAGTTTTTGGTCTAGCACAATGCACTGTTGGTTTTGGGTGAGCAGTATAAACTGACTTAGCAGTACTAAGAGGTTTTAGGCCAGTTCTCAGCAAAACTGCTCTTGGAGTCACATTTTTGTGGGTTCTATGGTGTGAGGTCTTGGCATAATAGTAATTATCCACCCTGTTGTAATTGTTCCCACTTACCACCTTTTTCTTTTGATGGTAAGTACAATTTCTCTGCACATGATTAAAGCTCCCACAAATAAAACAAGCCTTGTTATACATCACAAATTCACTACCTAGTTGATTGGACTTCTGACCATTCCAATTTCTCTGATTCCCTCTAGGACTTTGTGATCTATACATCTCTGCATACCTAACTGACTTTTTAACTGGTTTTTCTATTTTAGCAGCAGTAGGAATAACAGTTTTCTTTTCAGGCTTAGTCTTAGACTCATCTTGTTCCTCATCATCTGACACCCAATCCTCAATAATTGGAGCATCATTATTCTTCCTAACTTTCTTAGGTTCTACTTCACTAACACTCTTACTAGTGTTAGACTCACAACCTTCAACAAAGCTACTTTTTACCTGTGATTCTTGTTCTTTTACCAAAGACTTATCAGAATTCTCCTTAGAATTATCTGATTCCTTTTCACAAACAACATTAGACTCTTTCTTACTATTCTCAGGACCATAGCCTTTGAATTCAGGCTCTTTGAATTCATCAAGACCAGAATAAGACAGATCTAGTTTGTTAGGTCTATTATAAATTAAAGGATGAGGTGGAGGAACTGCACTATATCCCAAACCCTTTTTACTTTTGTCAGTTATCTGACTTTCTAACAACTGATCTAAGTCTTTTGAGGCCTTATCAAATTTCTCAATTTTAAATTCAATGCCATCTTTTTCTTGCTTAACTTTTTCAAGCTCACTTTTAAGCACATTTATTTCATATTGTTTGATTCCTACTTCTCTTTTAAGGACAACAACTTCTTCACTAAAAAGAACCTCATTCTTCCTATATGTGACAAGTTATGCCTCAACAGTATCTAGTCCTCTTTTATAAGTAGATGCCTTAAATATAGATTCATGTAGTTTAGCAAGCAGATCATCATACTGTTTCTTTAAAGTTTCATAGTTTTTCAGACATGATTTAGTACAAGGTTTATCATTGTGTACCTCTGAGTCTGAAAATGCCATTAGAGGCATGTTTGTCTGAACTTGTTCTTCTGCCATGTCACTCCAATCAAAACCTACACCATCAATAGCCAACATTGCCTTGGAAGTGTCTTCTTTGTTTCCTTGCTTCCTGGTGTTGTCTTGATTTCTGAACTGATCTTCCTTGCTTCTTGATGCTCTGCACTCCCTGGCAAAGTGTCCCAACTTATGACAGTTGTAACACTCCACCTTAGATTTGTCATATCCAGCAATATCATTACCATTAATGAAAATCTTCTTGCCTGTCTTCTGATAGTACTTCTTTGCTCTCACACTTAGCAAAGAAAGTTGCCACTTCAGATTCATTGCTTCCAAATCATCTTCATGAATTTGCTCTATGTTCTGATGTAGGACATTAGAACCATTCAGATTTTCAACCATGAAAGCATACACAGTATTATCACTGACACTTGCAGTGCGAACTTGTGGACTGGCAATATTAACACTAGGGCTAGCGGCACTAACTTATGAAGAAGCAGTCTTTGCATCATAGGTACTGCTAGAGCTTGGTGCAGTCATGAAGGCCAAGTTTTGATTACCACTAGATGTACCAACAATTTTCTTTATCTTTTGTTCAACAATTTTGAAATTGTTATACAAATCATCTATACTCATAGTCTCAATCTCAGGCTTATTCATCCAAACAACTACATGAGTATTCCACTCAGGTGGTAACCTGCTTAAAAATTTTAAAGTTTAAATCTTCTTGGGCAATGATCACACCTAAGATAGCAAGCCTACTGACTATCTTTTAAAGCCTATTGAAAATAGAGTCAAGAGACTCTGCACTTGTTGCACTGAAATTCTCATACTGTTGCTTCAAGAGAGTTTTTTGAGTTTTCTTGGTAGCTGCATTACCTCCAAATCTTGTTTCAATGGCAGCAAACATAGATTTAGCATCTGGATACTGACTGAATGTTAGCTGATGTTCATTTGGAAGTGCCATGAGTAACAAACCCCTAGCTTTGACATCATTCTTTTTCTTTGTCTTCTCTTCTGCAGTGGCAGGTGTAGACATCTTTGAAATTGTTATCCCATTCTCCTCAGTTGTTTGAGATATTGAGACCCATGAATCACCATTTTCTATCACTTCCCAGAGTGCATAGTCTTGGATCTAAAAGTACTGCTTAATCCTTATAGCCCACATCTCATACTCCCCTAATTTGAGTATGGGAAGCTTTGCAGTATTTGTAGATTCAAGCTCCATGTCTTCTAGATCAAAGTTTCTCAAAGCAAGGCTCTTATACCACTTATTGATCCCAAACCTAGATCGATTCCTTACCTTGTAAAGAGTATGTTACCTTGGATAAATCCAATATAACAATAGCAGAAACTTTGTGTGTATATCAAAGAGTATGCGAAATCTACTCTTTAATATCTAGAAGATATATCAATGGAACAATGAATATGAATGAATGAACACACGATGTAACAAAACGCTTCAATATTATTAATGATAATAATACGAGTACTCTATCTTAGTACTAGGGTTACAACCTTGAAGCTTACAAGACTCTTAATCTCTGGATCTGTGTATGTGTGTTTGTGATGATAGATGTGATAGACGTGTTATTAAGATATCTCAACTAATGCCCTAGAGCCTCCTTTTATAGACTAAGGAGTCCTAGTCGGCTTATAATATATTCCTAAGATATCTCAATCTTTTCTAAACATAAACGTAATCTTCTAAATAAATACATGTATATCTTGTACATAAATATCTCAACACTTATCTTCACACGTATTCTTGTTCTCCAAACAATCTTTATCTCTTTAACTCGTCTTTATCCTCTTGATAGTAGAAAGTCTTCAAACAGTCGTAATCTTTCCACCAGCAGCACTAATAAACATAAGCAGTAGTAATATTAGTACTAGCAGTACTAATATACACTAACAGTAGTAACCTGTACTAGCAGTCTTAACTTTTACTACTAACAACACTAACTACTTAGCTTATATTTTAGTCTTCAACACTGAGCACTCTTAACTTCAACCAACAACAGTAACTTTATGCTATCAGTACTAAATTATACTAACAGTAGTAACTAGCAGTGGTAACATTATACTACCAGTACTAACCACTTAGCATAATTTCCATTATGTACCTGAGCAACAATAACTTCTAAGAATCCATGAAGTTTTTTAAGACCCAACACATCCTTAATTCCTATACAGTTCTAACCACTCCCAACATAAGAATTCATAAAGATCACACAATTAAAAATGTGATTGGTGATGTGAAGTGATCTATTCAGACAAGAAAAATGACAAAACCTACTTCTGAACAAGGGTTTCTCAGTGCTGTTTATAAAGAGAAAACACATGATACCTTGAATACTTGTTTGTATGCTTGTTTCTTATCCCAGATTGAACCCACAAGCATTGCTAAAGCTCTATCTAATTCATCTTGGGTGGAAGCAATGCAAGAAGAACTTCTGCAATTCAAACTCCAACAGGTTTGGAAACTTGTAGATTTGCCTAATGGGAAGAGGGCCATTGGAACAAAATGGGTCTTTAGAAATAAGAAAGATGAAAGAGGGATTGTAATTAGGAATAAAGTAAGGATGGTTGCACATGATCATAGATAAGAAGAAGGTATAGACAATGAAGAAGTTTTTGCTCCTGTGGTAAGAATTGAGGCCATAAGATTGTTTTTAGCTTATGCTTCTTTTATGGGTTTTCTGGTATATCAAATGGATGTGAAGAGTGCATTCTTATATGGAACTATTAAGGAATAGGTTTATGTTTCTCAACCACCAGGATTTAAAGATCCTGACTATCCAGACAAAGTTTACAAGGTGGTCAAGGCACTTTATGGGTTGCATCAAGCACCAAGAGCATGGTATGAAACCTTAGCTAACTATCTATTGGGCAATGGGTTTAAAAGAGGGAAAATAGATCAGACATTGTTTATCAAGAAGCAAAAAGAAGATATTTTGCTTGTACAGGTCTATGTTGATGACATTATCTTTGGCTCTACAAACAAGGAACTGTGTACTGCATTTGAGAAGCTTATGAAGGATAAGTTTCAGATAAGTTCTATGAGAGAACTTACTTTCTTTTTAGGATTACAAGTACAACAGAAGGAAGATGGAATATTTATCAGTCAAGATAAATATGTAGTTGAGATTTTGAAGAAATTCAACTACACAAATGTGAAGTCTGCTTCTACTCTAGTTGATTTGGAAAAGCCTTTAGTCAAAGATAGAGATACTGATGCTGTTGATGTACATCTTTATAGATCTATGAGTGGGTCTTTGATGTATCTTATAGCATCTAGGCTAGATATTATGTTTGCAGTATGTGCATGTGCCAGATTCCAAGTTACACCAAAGACATCTCATCTCTATGCAATCAAGAGAATTTTTAGATATCTTAAAGGCAAAC
The DNA here is from genome assembly GCA_026074375.1 of Tanacetum coccineum. NCBI lineage: Eukaryota > Viridiplantae > Streptophyta > Magnoliopsida > Asterales > Asteraceae > Tanacetum > Tanacetum coccineum. The sequence continues at coordinate 55,323 of BQNB010000230.1, forward strand.
CAACATTAGGCCTTTGGTATTCTAGGGATTCTCCATTTGAACTAGTTGCTTATACTGATAGTGACTATGCTGGAGCAACTTAAGATAGGAAGTCTACAACTGGAGGTTGTCAGTTTTTGGGAAATAGGTTGATATCATGGCAGTGTAAGAAGCAAACTGTGGTTGCCACCTCTACAACTGAAGCTGAATATGTGGCTATTGCTAGTTGCTATGGACAAGTACTCTGGATTCAAAATCAATTATTGGATTATGGGTATAATTTCATGAATACTATGATTCACATTAATAGTAACAGTACTATCTGCATTATTGAAAATCCTGTTCAACATTCTAAAACAAAACATATATAGATTAGACATCATTTTATAAGAGATTGCAATGCTAAAAAGTTAATTCAAATGGTTAAAATTGATACTGAACATAATGTTGCAGATCTTCTTACAAAAGGTTTTGATGCTGGAAGGTTTCAGTACTTGGTCTCAAGTATTGGAATGCTTAATCCTTAATGTTTAAATCTCTTTATGTCTTTGTAAAGTTTTGTAAAGGATTAGTACTGGTAGTTGTATCCATTGGTACTGCTAAGTATAACTAGTACTGTCAGTTATACTTAATACTGTTAGTTAAAACTCCTAGTCAAAATTAATATTGCTAAACAAGAAAATGCTTTGGATTGTGTTTTTCTTGGTTTTAGACTAACACTTACAGGATAAGCAAATGGAGTACTTCATGTTGAATGCTTCACCTCTGAAGTATTATTTGAGGGGAGGCTACTTATGTCAATATGCAGTCAAGCATGGATGAAAGGACATGTAATATCAAAAGTGGTTTAAAAAGAATCAAAAACATCTAGGCATGTCAAAAGAGGTCGGGACACCAAGATACCTCAGTCTAGTGGTCCCCCTGTAAAGGTTGGTGATGAGGCTGTCCATAAGAAGCAGAGTAGGATAGTGGTAACATCAATAGGACACAATCTATGGTAACACTTAATGAGCCAAATCCTTAGGGAACTGGTTCAGGTAGTGGTCCTAGGTGCCAAGATATCATATTGGGGGTGTAGATGCTTAAACTAGGTTTGAGACTACATCTAAACAAAACATCTAGGCATGTCAAAAGAGGTCGTGACACAAGATACCTTAGTCCCAGTGGTCCCCCAGTAAGGTTTGTGATTAGTTGTCCATAAGGACTTGGTGACAAAAGAATGGAAAGGGCTTCCACTAAACTGCTTTCTAGCTAGAAGCAAGTAGGATAGTGGTAACAGTCAATAGGGACCCAATCTATGGCAACACATTTAAATGATCAAATTCTTAGAGAATTGTACATGTATGGTCCTAGGTGCCAAGATACATATTGGGGGGTGTGTAGATGCTCATACTAGGTTTGAAACTACATCTAAATAGTCTAGTGATCCACCTCTCTCATGAGTTACACACTTGGAAGTGGAGAGGACAATATGAAACTATTGGAATTGATGGCAAAGTGTACAAAGTCCTGTGGTGAAATGTGAGGAAAAAGAAAAGGAGAAATTGTGAGTTGAAAAACAGAAAGAGAGATGTGTGAATAAAAACATAAAAGAGTGATTTTATGAGCAAAAAGAATTGAGAGATATTGTGATCATTAAAACAGAAAGAGAGCTTATGAGAAGAACTAATTGATGATAGAAGTCTTTTTTGGAATGAAATTGAAGATTAATGCTGCTAGCTCAAACTTACTGCTGTTAGCCTCAGGTTAATACTGGTAATATAACTTAATGCTGCTAAGCATAAAATTTCTACTGCTGGTATATCTTAGTGCTGCTAACTATGTTGATGCTGTTGAGTTACTGCTGCCGGTTTAAGTTAATGATGTTAGGCATACGATAGTGCTGTCAGTTTAAGTTAAGGCTGTTAGGCATTATTTAGTGTTGCCAGTTCAAGTTCCTGCTGCTGAGGGTGATTTTATAAATACTTCGATTCAGGGTTTCATTTGATCTTTATTCGATTTCAATCATTCAAAGACTCTCTAAACGTAAACCCTAACTCAATTTCATCTTTAATCATCTAATCACAAAACAATGTCAACCCTAACTTTTGCTGATACTCACAATATGGTCGCAATGGAAGTTCTTAATTCATACTATTACATAATGCCTTAGTGCCAAGTCCACTGCATGGAACGAATTCAGTAGCACAATGGCCTCTGAAATCATATGCTTGGCCACAAACCAAAAATTTAATTTGTCCAAGTATATCATTGATGCTATGGTAAATCACTTAGAGGGAAGGGTCAAATTTCTGATGTATCCACGCTTTGTACAAGTGTTTCTTAATAATCAGCTTGGTGATATGTCACATCACAAGAAGATTTATTTTAATCCCTCACACATAAAGAAAATCTTTGTCAATATGAAGAGAGAAGGAAAAGACTTTTCTGGGAGAGTAACACCCCTGTTTGCAACAATGATGGTTCAAGCTACTCAAGATGAGGGTGTAGATTCCGCAAGAGAAAAAGAAATCAAGAACTACAAGGTTAAAAATATTAAGGAAAGTTGGTGAATCTAGTAGGGTTAAATCCTCTGAGGATAAAGAGAGTTTGGGTGCTCAGGAAGATGCATCCAAACAGGGGAGGATAAAAATTGTTGATGAAACCCAGGGGAGATTAGATGATGCAGAAATGTTTGATACAGATGATCTTCATGGTGATGAGGTGATTGTGGATATGGGAGTTGGTGAGAAACAAGAGAAAAGTGCAAAATTTGATAAAAGAGAGGGTAGTACTGGTGTTGAAGATAGTGCTGCCCCTACAATTCCAGTTACTACTGCTGATGAAGGAGTTACTGCTGCCATGATTGATGAAATTACTCCTACCAGTGCTCCACAAGAGTTATTGATAATTAACTTGGCCAAACTCTTATTGAAACAAAGCATCTAAACCAAAGAAGTGTACTACTGCTGCTAAACAACAAGCTACAAGACCCAAGGTTTATGAGGGTTTGTAGTATCAGAGAGCCAAGTGAATTCAGAACAACAACATCATCTCCACAAGCATCACAACCTTCCAAGACTAAGGACAAAGGCAAAGCAATAATGATTGAGCCTGAAGTACCTTTGAAAAGGAAAGATCAAGTTGCTCTTGATGAAGAAATGGCAAGAAATCCTGAAGCTTAGTTGCAAGCTGAACTTTTAGAAGAAGAGAAGATAGGAAGGAAAAAGGAAGAAGAAGCCAACATAGCTTTGATTGAATCATGGGAAAATACACAAGCTATTATGAAAGCTGAGAGACTCCAAACAAGATAGCAAGAGGAGTTGATAGATGAGGAGAAGGCAAAACTATTTATGGAATTCATGGAGAAGAGGAGAAAACATTTTGCTGCATTAAGAGCACAAGAAAAGAGAAATAGACCTCCAAGGTACAAAAGAGAAATCAAATGTCTATCTATCTTAAGCATATGGGTGGATATAAACACAATCAGCTAAAGAGCAGAAGCTATGATGAAATCTAAAAGCTGTTTGACAAAGAGATGAAGAGAGTAAATTCTTTTGTGGCTATGAATTCAAAAGCTCTAGAAATTAGTGGAAAGAAGGATGAAAGCAGTTTTAAGAAGACAAAAATTGCACAAGATAGTAGTGCAAAGAGAGCAGGAGATAAATTGGAATCTGATAAGTCTAAAAAGCAAAAGACTGATAAGAATGAAGAAGTTGAAGTAGATAATGAAGCTGAGCTGAAAATGCATATGGTGATAGTTAAAGATGATGATATAGCAATTGATGATATTCCACTTGCTACCAAACCACCAATGATTGTTGAATACAAGATCATTAAAGAAGGAATAATAGGACATTATCAATTGATAAGAGCTGATGGAAGTTCCAAGAGATATTCTTCTATGATTAGGATGCTTCAGGGTATTGACAGAGAAGACTTGGAGACTCTTTGGAAGTTGGTCAAAACAAAGCATGGTGATACAAGGCCTGAAGATGAACATGAAAGAGTGTTGTGGGGTGATTTAAAAGTCATGTTTGAACCAGACATAAAGAGTGATGTATGGAGAAATCTACAAGGATACAAAGTGACTATTTGGAAGTTGTTTGATTCATGTGGAGTGCACTTTGTAAGGTTTGGAAATGTGCACATCTTTATGTTAGTTGAAAAGAGATATCCCCTCACACCAATAACAATCACAAATATGCTAAACAAGAAACTTCAAGCTGATTATTGGAATGAGATGTGCTATCAATTACTTAAGCTAATGGTAAAGCAGCAAAAGGGTCAATAAAAAGTTTGAATGCCATCTTCCCTGATATGATGAGGGCTTTTATTAAAGAAAGTAAGAATTCATATGATGAACAACCAAGTTTAGGGTGAATTGTTGGGACTTAAAGGGACCTTCAAGATATACTTTAGAGTACTAGCTGCGTCCGGTATACATTAGTGCTGTCAACCATAACTTAGTACTGTTGGTGATATTAATAAAAATTATGGTAAGTAGTTAGTACTGGTAGTATAAACTTACTAGTGCTAGTTACTACTATCAAGTATAAGTTAGTACTGTTAGTATTAAGTTACTGCTGCCTGTTGAAGTTAAGACTGTTCAGAGTTGAAGACTAAAATATATGCTAAGTAGTTAGTGCTACTAGTGGTAAAGTTAAGACTGCTAGTATACAGTTACTACTGTTAGTATATATTAGTACTGCTAGTACTAATGTTACTACTGCTTATGTTTATTAGTGTTGCTGGTACAAAAAGTTTATGCAGCTAGATTACAAGTGTTAGAAGAATTGCTACAGTCAGAGGATAAAGACGAGTAAAGAGATAAGGATTACTTAGAGATGAAGATTAGAAGATAATTATAGAATAGATTGTATTAGAATATTCTATAAGTTTATGTTTATCTTTAGTATATGTTGTAAGCCGAATAGGACTCCTTTATCTATAAAAGGGAGGCACTAGGGGAATATTGATATACAATTTCATAGTTATCGAATCGGTTATAAAAAGCTTCAAGGTTGTAAACCCAGTACTAGTGAAGAGTACTCGTATTAAATGATCTAATAATATTGAGTGTTTAGTTATAACTTTGCTCATTCCACAATTACTTTCTATCATTATACTTTAGATATTAAGGTGTAGATCCACATACACTATAGATACATACATAGTTTTCTACAAGAAGTTATTTTGGATTTATCCAAGGTAATTTAACCTTAGACAAGCTAAGGAATCGATCAAGGATTGGGATCAACAGGTGTGACCATCATAACAATTACAGGTTTAAAACATGGGTTAGTCCTAGTGCCTCTTATCTAGCAAATCTTAATACTTACTATGCGATCTCGGGATGCATCACAAAAACAAGTTTTAGAATTTAATATACTACCGGTACACTCATATAATTTAATACCGATACCAATGCTCTAGAAAAGGCGACAAAGACCATACGTACACATCCGTAATGACGGAATAGACACATATGACTGCATTCAAACCTTAACTCGAGAAAGCTAAAGGTATAAATTATCTTGGGTATCAAAAATAAATACCCGAATTACTAAAGATATAAAGGCGAACCTCACATTTTTGGGGTGGAATTTTGAGGGTTTTTTTGTGCTAGTCATACACATTCCTATCTATGAGACGCTATTAATACTTGGTTTTCATCGGTATGTGTCATAAAAAATTTTAAATTTTTGTCAAAATTACCTTTTTATGCTATGTTTCGATATATTACCCATCATTTTAAGGAACAAGCAAATGGCAAATGAAGGAATAGTTTCTAAGGCTTATTTTCCCCCTACACTTAAGTTGAACATTGTCCCCAATATTCTATAGAAGTACCCGTAAAAACGAATAAAGGGATAAGAAAACAAGGAAAAGAAACTAGTACTCCCCTGGTTTGCTCAACAATGGAGAAGAAACATGCAATAACTGGTTAAATCATCCTCCAAGAATCGTCCAATTGATAACTTCCTAAAAACTTCCAAGCTTCTTCTCATCGTATATAACTTGTAATCAAAGACAAAGACAATTACACCAAGCATAAAATCGACGGGATAGATATAAATACAATGAGAGTTTAGAGTTTTGACTATATGAAAGCAGTAAAGACAGGATGAGAGCAATGATGTAATCATAGGTTTATGCAGGTTTATACAAAAAGAATTACAAATTTTAAATATTGCACATTCTTACTTTTCAGAAAATACTGAAAAAGATTTGAATTTTTTATATGTTGGAGACGCGAAGCGTCGTTAGTTAATACCCGACGCCGTCTCCAGGGTCTGTAAAAAATTCTTCTTCGTTTTTAATGAGAAATTTCCTACACGCAATTTTATTAGTCAAATCTAAAGAAAGCACTGCATAAAAACCTAGAATTAATCATTACAATCATATGACTCGAAACTGACGTAAATTAATCTAAACAATTTATTTTAAATTTGTTGAATTGGTGTCTAAAACCGGATAGTTTTCCCCTACACTTATTTTGTTGCAAAAACCTTTGATACATATAAACTAGTATACAAACAAACAAAACATGATTACAAAATTGGTTCAAACATAATAAAACAAACAATAAATAATTAAAACACACGACACTCCTAATATGCGAGAAAAATAAACATGGGGTTGCCTCCCAAGAAACGCTTTTCTTTATTTACAAGTCTTGTAGCTAGACTCGAAGTCACGTGTAAAGTGTTATAGAAGTGGTCCAAGTTGATGATCTCCCTTAGACTTTCTCTTTCAGAGATCTTTGTCCCAATTGATCAGATTATCGATTAAGTCTTTTGACTCCCACATGTTTCTTTTAAGGTTTATTGGCAAGGCCCCTAGGAATTCTACCATTTTCCTAAACACTAGGACGCCTTTAAAGGGATTAATTTTGGCGTCTCTAGCAATTTCCTATTCTCCGGGCAAATGACAATCTAAGAAGTCCTTCCTAGCATAATAAGGGGTTTGTGCCCCTATTCTATCTGATCTAGGTCGTGGTTTGTACGATTCCTTTTTTCTAAGCGTGGTCCAATAGGGTGCTTCCTCTTCACCTAAATCGACTCCTTTTACTCCGAATACCAGTATAGTGATCCCTTCTCCTACCGCTATTTTAGCTTTTCTATAGTCTATTACTGAATTGACGATTGCTATGAATCCTCTTCCTACTAGTAAAGGGGTTTCGAGGTCTTTCTTCATGTCGATTACATAGAAATCGTTTAACAGTTTCAATTTTCCTATGCGGACTTCTACGTCTTTAACAATCCTAACGGGGTAAGATTTGGTTCTATCATCCAATCCGAAGATATGGTCAATCTCTTCCAATAGTCTGATGTTAAGCTTCTTGAAGATGCATAGCGGGATTATGTTTACACACGATCCTAAATCAGCTAAGGTGTCGAAAGTTTTTGAGTCCTCTAATCTACAAGGTAGAGTGAATATCTCGGGGTCCTCCATCTTTACAGATACTTCTCCTTGGATGAATGCTAACCCATTTTTGCCCAGTTCTAAACTCTCCACGTATTTATCCAACATTGCGTTATAGATTAAAGCTTGAGCTAGGACTTTAAGATCCAGTAGGTTAAGATGCAAGTCTTGGAATTCATCTTTAAGAGTTGGTTCGAGTTCTTCTGGTTGTTGCGTTCCACTCCCCATCTCGGGTTACAGTTAGCTTGTTTGGGAAATGTTTGCCTCCTTGGAACATGTTTTGATAGCATTGATTAAAGTGGAGAGGTGGGATGAGCATTGGAGATCTACTGTTGGGTAAGAACGAGCAGACAAAACTAAAGTTGTGGTGTTAACGTTTATATTTCATGTTTTAACGAGTCCTAGGTAGTGCTCTTGCATCGATCTGTGAAGTTCTTTTAACATTTGATTCAATTTGTGACATCATCGCTTTGTTGTTGTTTGAATCTGACTTCAAACTTAGACAATCTAACGTCTTAATATTCCATTAAGTTGACACCAGTCCTTCTAGATTATGATAGACTGTTTAAATTTTATAAGGATTGTTGTTAAAGGGAGACGGTTCGTGATTGAACCGATGGGTTGAACTGTTATGCTGGTTTGAAAAATTATTTTAGGAATTTTGGTTGTCTCCACCTAAGGTTAGGTGGACTTTTCCATGACGATTGTAGGTGTCACCAAAATTGTTTTTTCACAAGCTTAAATATACCACTTACCTCCCGCTTCATCGGTACGCGAGGATGCGTATTCAACAAAGGCTTGTTCGGGATCTTCCATGCAATACTGAGTGTCGTGAGGACCACTGCAGATTTCACATGAGGTAGTGATTTTGTTCACTTGAGTAGGTTGTGTCGGAGCAAGATGAGCTTCCATCAAGCGTTGAACTTGATTTTCGAGCTCGATTAGACGGCGGTCGGATGTACTCAGGACATCTTGAGGCAAAGCGATTGCCTTGACCAGCTTAGCGAAATCCCTTGGGTCGTTCCAACTTTCGTTGTCATAGAGGGCGAGATCCTCTAATAATGCCCAGGATTCTTCGGCGTTGAGGTCACGAAGCTTACCACCGGCCGATTGGTCAATGGTTCGTCTTGTGACGGGATTGACATGGTCATAAAAAATTTAGACTTGGAGCCAAAGGTCTATGCCATGATGAGGGACTTTTTGGAGTAAGTCCTTGAAACGAGTCCATGCTTCGGATAGAGATTCTCCATGATGTTGTTGGAACATCAGGATATCGTTGCGGAGTTTTACGGTACTTCCTGGTGGAATTAATTGAGCAAGGAATCGGGTAGTAAGATCCTCCCATGTGGTGATGGATCCTGTTAGAAGGCGTTCAAGCCAATTGCTAGCTTGATCGCATAGGAAAAATTGAAATAAACCCAGGCGCGTTCTTTCCCTATTTTCACCATCAAGTTCAAGTGAGTCCACAAGTTTAAGGAAATCCTTAAGGTGTTGATTTGGATCCTCGGACCGAAGTCCGTGGAATGAGCATCCGTTTTGCACCAACTGGATGGTGTCGGATCGAAGAGGTACCACGTTGTTCCCTATGGGGAGCTCGATGGTATTCCTATAGCCCTCGTGGCTTGGTTTAGAGTAGTCTCCTAGAGTACGGCTAGGATTCTCGTCTCCCATGGTGGTTGACGAGAATGGGTTACAAACAGATAACACAAAGAAAAGATAGACTACGAGAAAGCTAATACGGGAAAATTAAATTCTCACTTGAAAGGATTCAAGCGAGTAGAACTAAGATAAACTATGATCAAAACCTAACTATTCCCCAGGCGGCTGCGCCAAAAACTTAATGCGGTCGTCGTAGGACTTCTACACGAAGTTTTACAACTCCCTAGGCAGAGCACCTAATCGTTGTAGTAGTAGTATAGGCAAGACTCGGGGGGTTGTCATCGTTCACTCAGGGAATAGGTTGGGAAGGCTTGATCACGGTCTAACAAAATTCTAAAGATTGAAAGAAGATTATTTTGTGTATTTATGTTTTATGGAAAGCAAGTAAATCATATATTTGAGAGGTGGTTTGGTTTTAGCTATTAAACTAAATATAAATCTAAACTACTGGTGATAACAATAAGATAAAAGACTATGTTTATTTAATCATGTATTACTCCATAGATTGCCTCTCCTAGTGTTGTTGCTTTGTCACCCTTGTGATGATTTGTGTAACTATTTATTAAGTCATGAACTAATTACACGAACCCGCCGTCTACTTAGTATTCTGCTAGAGCAACGCACAAGTAAGGTAGTATGAAGACTATTACAAGGCCCCTAGGAGTACACTAAGTGCATGTGAAATATATTAAGAGTGGATCAACCATATTAGAGGGAAATGTAGTATGAAGACTGTTACCCGATGGTATCCTTTCTACACAATCATGTTTTCCTAGACATATCAACAGCGATGCAGAGAAAAGTTGGTTTTCTAAGACCTAACATGCACATCTATCACAAAAAGCAACACCACTAAGATCTACATTCTAGGTTTCATACAATCAAAAATAAACACAATAGGAGGTTTAGCCAAGCATGTTAAAGATAAAGCAAGAACAATAAATAATCACACAACAAGACATATTGAATGATTAAGTAAACCTTACTTGATTAAAACATGAGTTGGAGGAAGTACAATAGGATTTTTAGGCCTTAAAATCATCCCCAACAACTGCTAAATGAATTAGGGTTCGTACCCTCTTTTTATTCTAAAGTTACACACCCAAAACCCTAATTTCGGGTTTATTATATATGGGAAAATTGCTGCCACGGCGTCGCGTTTTAATCGTGACGCCGTCATGAAAGAGAATATTCTAGATAATGGGCTGGGTCGTGTACTCTGACGCCGTCGTGAGATCCAGTATCGCCGTCTTGGTCTTCGTTGTGACGGCGTCACGTTATATTGGTGACGCCGTCTCCAGCCACCGTAGAGAAATTCTTGAGCAATGTTGGTGTAGGTCCGTAGTCTTGTCTGTTTCTTCTCCAAATGAGCTCAAGTCACGTGTAATTCTTCCAAATGTCTTCCAAATGAAAAATACCTGAAAAGGAATGATTAAGTACCTATTTTGGGCATAAATGCACGATTTAGGGGGTTAAACGACCCTGAAAAAGTGTATAAAATGACGCCTCATCAGTTTACCATGTCAAGTAAAAATACCATTTTAAATAAGTTGTTGCCATCCAATTTGTAAGAACAGTTGCATTTGCCTTTTACATTACGTGAGACGTAGTTAAATTGCAAACCCAAGGTGATTATACACTTTTCGTGAGACGTTGATGTTACATAATCATAGTTATTGATTGGACGACTTAATCGAGGTAAGCGGTTGAGACCTTATGCTCGAGGCATAGATGGGATGAAACATGTTTACTAGTATATTAATGTAATAAAGTAAGTCCAATAATGTTCTAGGAATTGCACCAATGGCAATTATTGATCGTCAATTACCTTTTGAATACACAATTGCTAGCAGATCAACTGGTGTGATGGTGGTATGTCAAGTTGGATCTTAGGCCTTAGAAAATTAATTGTTTATATATTTAAACATGGGTAGTTAATTTTCTTCAAGGAGTATTATCGAAAATACTAAAATCTTGAACTTAATATGTGTTGCAGATGGCACTACCTGTCTTAAACATAAACCATTCGGCTTTCAGATCGATGTTTGAAAAACTTTTTGGTTCAAATATCAATGATTTGTTTTATTCACCTAAGATGGTCTTGAGAGTTGAAAGGAAACTGTTTGTCCTTGAATAGCCTATTTCCCCTGCTTCACCTACCGATTCTGAGTACTTGTGCAGTGGAATGCGGTATATGATGATCATAATGAGGTTGCTTGTCTTATGCTTAGAAGTATGACTCCCGAAATACATAGATAGCTAGAAAATTCCTCACCTTAAGAAATGCTTCAGGAGCTTAAATTCATGTTTGAGAAACAAGCTGGAGTTGAGAGGTTTGACCTAATTTAAACTTTCCATGCTTGCAAAGAAGAGGATGGAGAACTAATTGGCACATATGTCATTAAGATGAAGAATTATGTGGAGCAACTAGAACGTCTTGGTTATGTGCTCCCACAAGATCTTAGTGTTGGTTTAATCTTGAATGGCCTCACTAGTGACTTTACTGGTTTTGTAAGAAATTACAATATGCATAACACGGGGAAGACAATTGGTAAACTAAATGTTCTACTTATTGAATATGAGAAAGGTTTACTTTAAAAGGCTGCTACACCATAAGTAATGGCGATTCAAGGTAAATCGCTTAATGTTAAAAGGAAAGGCAAGGGAAAGGATAAAAGTTATATCTCTAGGCTTAAAAACACTAAACCTTCTGTTAAAGAGCATCCGACAAAGGATGATATCTGCCACCACTGCAAAGAGGTGGGTCATTGGAAGAGGAATTGTCCTGCTTACCTTGCTGAGTTGATAAAGAAGAAGAAGAAAGTCGGCATTGCCAGTTCTTCAAATTTTTGTAATAGAATTATTTCCTTTTTCTAATAAATCCTGGGTGTATAACACTGGTTGTGGTACTCATATTTGTAACACAAAACAGGGTCGAAGAAGAAAGCTGAAATAGGGAGCTCTCTATTTATGAAATTGATATGCTTAGTCTTGGGCCAAATGTTAATTCTATTTATAAAGATAGTTGCTTCATTGATTTTAGTCGTTATGATTATATGTATTTACTTAAACATAAACAATAAGTTTTTGAAACGTTCAAGGTGTTTAAGAATGAAGTAGGATATCAACTCGAAAAGACTATAAAGGCACTTTGATCAGATCGAGGAGGCGAATATATTAGTCAAGAGTTTAAAGATTATCTCAAAGCTTGTGGAATTGTTCAACAGCTTACACCTCTATATACACCACAACACAATGGGGTGTTTGAAAGGAGGAATCGTACTTTGTTAGACATGGTTCGATCAATGATAAATCTTACAACTCTGTTGTTATCCTTTTGGGATTATGCTTTAGAGACTGCTACACACATTCTCAATCTAATTCCAACCAAGAAGGTTGATAAGACACCATATGAACTATGGTATGGAAAAGTTCCTAATTTGTCTTACTTAAAGGTCTGGGGTTGTGAGACTTTTGTGTAGAGAGATACGCCTGACAAACTCTAACAAAGATCTGTTAAGTGTATCTTTATAGGATACCCAAAGGAAACGATGGGGGTACTATTTCTACTTCCTATCTGAAAACAGAATTATTGTTGCAAGGTATGCTGAATTCTTAGAGAAAAATCTTTTGTCTTAAGAAATCAGTGGGAGGGCCAAGAACTCGAAGAAATTCAAGATGAAGATACATCACCTTCTGAAAACACTAGCAAAATTCCTATGGAGGTTGAAGGTTTAGAACCACCTCAAGAGGAAGTTGTTCCCGTTCGTAGGCCTGCAAGGACACATCAAGCTCCCGATCGCTTATGTCTAAATGTAGAAGTGGAGAAGCATAGTTTAAGGGATCTTAATGAACCTACTAACTATAAAGCTTCACTATTAGCTCTGGAATCTGATAAGTGGCTCGGTGCTATAAATGCGGAAATGCAATCTATGAAAGATAATAAAGTCTGGCGCTTGGTTGATCTTCCTTCTAATGGTAAGACTGTTAGGAGTAAATGGCTTTTTAAGAAAAAGACTAACATGGATGGCAATGTACACACTTATAAAGCTTGTCTTGTAGCAAAGGGATTTACTCAAACCTATGGGGTTGATTATGAAGAAACGTTCTCACCCGTTACTGACATTAGAGCTATTAGGATTCTTATAGCCATAGCGGCGTTCTATGAGATATGGAAAATAAATGTCAAAACTGCCTTCTTAAATGGTTTTCTTGATGAAGACATTTATATGGTGTAACCTGAAGGTTTTGTTAATCCTAATCATCCAGAAAAGTATGCAAGCTTCAAAGATTCATTTATGGTCTTAAGCAAGCATTAAGAAGTTGGAATAAAAGATTTGATGACGAAATCAAAAAGTTTAGATTTGCTCAAAATCTCGATGAGCCATGTGTATATCAAAAGGCTAGTGGGAGTAATGTTACATTCCTCGTCTTATATGTCGATGACATAGTCATTATCGAAAATCACATTCCAAGTTTACAAAGTGTAAATTCATATCTTGGAAAGTGTTTCGCCATGATAGATTTGGGGGAAACATCATTTATTCTTGGAATCAAGATCTACCAAGAAAGATCAAAGCGATTAATTAGACTAAGTCAAAATGCTTACATGGATAAAATCTTGAAAAGGTTTAGGATGGATACTTCCAAATGCGGTTATATCCTTATGCAAGAAAGACTTGACTTGAATAAAACACAAGGTGCTACAACACCCAGAGAGGTGAAGCGGATGCAAAATGTACCCTATGCTTCGGTTGTAGGTTCTATTATATATGCGGTAAGATGCACTAGACCTGATATTGCGTTCGCGCAAAATATAACAAGCCGTTTTTAACAGAATCCAGGAGAACCACACTGGACTGCTGTGAAAACCATTCTTAAGTATTTAAGAAATACTAAAGATATGTTCTTGGTTTATGGTGGAAATCCTGAAGCTGAACTTTGATTTGATTGCTATTACGATGCTGGATTTGAGACCGATAGAGATGACATAAAATCTCTGACAGGATACATCTTCGTTTTGAACGGAAGCACAATAGACTAGAAAAGCTCCAAAACAAAGTACCATTGCAATGTCTGCTACATAAGATGAATAACATAGTTGCGATGGAAGTTATTTGGATTAGAAAGTTTATTTCAGGGCTTGGTATAGTACCAACAATAACCGAACCTATTAAGATGTTTGCGATAATTCAGCCGCAGTTATTATCGCCAATGAACTAGGGGTTTAGAGGGGCGCTAGACACTACCATAAAAGATATCATTATGTTCGCGAGTGTATTGAACTGGGCAAAATAATTCTTTATAACACAGATGACAATCTAGCAGATCCTTTTACGAAGGCTTTACCAAAAGGAAAGCTTACCCAACATGCTTAGAGCACGGGACTTTGTTTAGCTAGTAGTTTCATGTAGATCTGTGTTTAGTATTTGGATAAAGGATGTTAAGACAATTTTATTAATGATAAGGATACGTGGTATGAAGTTGTATTTAATATAAATTGTGTCTTATATTTGCATGTTTAATCCGTGAATAATTTCATTATTTTAAATTAGTCTATTGTCAATCAACAATATGGGAATATTGTTGAATTAAGACAAATCTGAGTGATTGGTGATATTTTGGATATTAAAGGATGTGTCCGCCAAACTCACATGATAACCATAAGATGAATATCGGACTTCTCCAACTAACAAGATTATCACTTTATGGATCAGCGTCATTAAATGAATCTTGTAAGTGATTTTGTTTACTAAATCCTCAGATTTGAGATGCAAGTAGGTCTTGCATGTGTGGATTGTTCTTCTTGATTTGATTATAGTTATCCTGAATAAGGTAGCTAATAAGGACTATTTCAGAAGTAATTATAAAGCATGTGACATGACACTTGTAGTCAATAAAGAATTTGTTACTTCAATAGTTGAAGAATGATGCCACTGGGCCCCTCGTAGGGTTAATCAGATGTATGCTTGGCCGCACCCAAAAAATCATGTAGATATGTCTCAATGATTTTTGGTAATCTTGATTAATCATATATACGAGAAACATAATCGTTAAATAATGGAATGACTTAGATCCATATCCATTTTTAACACGGTATCAGAAACAAAGGGATTGTAAATGCTTAAATCATTTAACTGTGACTTTACGAAAGTACACTCAGGTATTCCTGGGAGCATTGGCGTGTTTCTAGACGCTTACCAATGTTATTATATTATTTGAGACATGTCCAAGTGAGAGCTGTTGGGATATGTACAATATATCAAATAATGTATGTCTGAAAAATTACGTGAGCCTATGGGAGCACACACGTATACACAGAGGATATGTTTATTAATGTAATTAATATATTTATTGTATATTAATTATATTAATATGTTTCACAAAATATTTAATACGGTCAAACTAGAAAAAGAAGGAGAGGGTCCGAGTGTCGTTTATAGCAAACTAAAGGATGTATTGTATCATAACTTAGAGAACAAGTTATTGGAATATATATAATGATCCCTATGGAATCATTATATCTGAGGCATACAAACACTTTAACGATAACGCATAAATAGGTTTTGACTTTTCCTTTCTTTGTGGTTGCAGTCGAAAGTCGATCGGTAGAAACAAAAACCCAAAAGGGTTGTTTATTTTTGTGTATCCCATGCATGAAAACAAATGAATATTGTTCTTTCCCAGGCAATATATTCGATCATATGATTCATATACATGCATGAATATTTGCATGTAAGAAGACGAATGATAACTGTCCTTTCCCATGCAACATATTCAATCCGTATGTACTATTAATCCCTCATGGGATGCGATCGTGTGACGTCAAGAAATTAAAACAAGAACATCGTGTTAGTTTCTTTTATTCGTGAAGCAAGTACTAGCATTCTAGCGTATCTCGGTGACGTGTAGTGTATGCATACCATAGAGGTTATCTACTTTGGTAACTTTTTTAGTTCCCACGTATTAGATTTATACATACGCGTATATTAAAAAACGGTGTTCGTTAATTGCTAAAAGGTTCACGCTTCTTGATCCCTTTGTCAATTACATATTATATACGTGTTTATATTTATTCCGTTGCGTACTCGTGATTATAAATAGTCAATAGTTGCAAAACCCCAACAGTAACCAAACTGATCCAACTACAGGATACCAGTCCCTCTCAAGGCCAACTAATACGCCTATAAGGGTAGTGAGGATAAAAACCCAGGAAAACTCCAAAATATAAGTACCTCACCCATTATAATGGTCTGTAAGACTTTTACTAACCATATCTTTTCAAGTTATGACAGTAAATGTTGAGAATTTGGCTTTAAGATCTTCTTCCAAACACCCCTTTAAAAATTCAGGCACCCATCAGGCTAAACCCAATTCCACACTATACAATTGATTTACATTATCACTTTCACAAACTTGTTATGGGACCATTGTAGACCCTATTCTTTAGCAACAACCAAGACTGCAGTGGATTTTTTAACACTCAAAGCTTTTAGCATGCTCTCTATATTCTCCTCAATACTTTTGCTCAACCTATCACTTGATTTTTTTCATCCTTAAAAATCCTGTTGTTTCTTTCCTGCCATATGTAGTAAACTACAGCAAATACATTTAATCTTTGGAGAATACTCCATGTGTTATTTCTGAAAGGCGTATTAGCAATCTTATCCACCACATTATACATAGAATTACAAACATTCTTCATTTTTCCTTTCACTTTTATTATGTCTCAGACTTTTGTTGCATAGCTACATTGTAAGAACAAATGATCATGACTATCTTCAAAACTTTTACATAGAGGGCATTGGAGATTTACACCATATTGCCACTTCATGATTCTGTCTTGAGTCATTAATTTCTTATGAATAGCTAACCATAAAATAAAGGCTTGTCTGGGATAAATTTGAGAGAACCAAACCACATTATCCTATTGAATTTTAGGCCCATTATCCCTGAGACTCAGCCAAGCATTTTTTGTTGAGAAACTCAATTTCTTATGATCACAGTTGACCTAACATACTTTATCCTTCACATTGTTATCCATGACAGGAATTGGAATTTGCTGCAATTCAGGAAAATCTTCCATCCTTTCATCAGGCCAAATCCAATTCCCATTATGAATCAAATCAGCAACTTTTGCATCATCAGCTAACCTTGCATTATATAGATCCCTTTTGGATATAATTCTATCTAAGGGACCCATTCAACACCATTTATCATGCCAAGCTGATATGTCTTTACCATTGCCAGCCTTATAAAGAACAAATGGCTTTACTTTATCTTTTAACAACATACTTTTCTATCCCTAACTATCATTTGCAGATTAACTCACCTCCCATATACTTGAGTCTTTTAATTTCATAGTATTCACCCATTTAACCAACAAATATTATTTCCTCTCAATAATTTTCCAAAGTTGAGAAATCAAGAGGACTTCATTCCATTTGTGTAAAGGTTTTATCTCCAAGCCACCTTGGTCCTTGGGTCTACAAATTAGACTCCATGACACTTTAGCTTTGCCTTTAGTAGAGTCCCTTGAATTTTATAGGAATCTTCTGAACAACTTCTCCAAATCATTAACCACTGTTTCGGGAATCATATACACTGAAGCCCAATAGTTTTGCATAGTGGTTAATACTTGAGCAATAAGTTGAATTCTTCATGCATAAGAAAGCATTTTATTTCTCCACCAGTTGATTCTTCTTTCAACATTCTCAACAAGGCATCTGCGATCATTTACCCCTAATCTTTTGGTTAATAGAGGGACTCCAAGATATTTCATGGGAAGCTTTCCACTTTTAAAAGACATGATCTCTAATAACTCTTGCTTTTTGTTTTTCAAAATGCTCCCAAAGAAGATAGTGCTTTTGTTATGATTAGGCAATAAGCCAGAAGCACTATTAAACTCATCCAAAGACTTCTTAATCACTTTTAATGAGTCTACATCACCATTGCATAACATCAATAAATCATCAGCAGGGAGCGCCTTTGCTTCTACCCATTTTGAAAGATAGTCAACGACTACGAGGATGTATTTATTTCCTCGTGAAGACAGAAATGGTCCCATAAAATCGATACCCCATAAATCAAAGATTACACGAAACTTGAATAGCGTTTTGGAGGCATTTCATCTCGTGTGCAATTTTGCTTGTCCTTTGACACGTATCACAAGATTTGATCATAGTATGGGCATCTTGATATATGGTCGGCCAAAAGAAACCGGCATCAAATACTTTTTAAGCGGTGAGATTGGCACTATGATCGCCCCTGGTGGGTCCTTCATGACAAGCTTTAAGGATATCATTAGCTTCTTGCCCATGCACACACCGTCGAATGATTTGATCCACACAAATCCGAAAAAGATAGGAATCATCCCAAAAGTAATGTTTAACATCCTTGAAAAACTTCTTTTTTTGTTGAGTTGTCATTCCTTTGATGATAAAATTTCCCGCATGGAAATTTGCTAGTCCCCAAAAGACATATGTGGTAATTCACTAGAAATTTTACCAGAGTCCTCCTAAAAAATGAAAATTTTCATTTTAGTTCTTTATTTTCTAACGCATCCTATGAGGATGCTCAAGTCAAGATAAATGATCGGAAGATCCCGCGAGTTCTTAATTTCCTTTATTCACAGATGTGATATTCAAATTCTCTTGTACGGAGAAGAACCCACCGATCAACCCGCTCGCTTGGCATCTTGTTTATTCATAAGGTATTTTAAAGCCGAGTGATCCGTATATACTGTGCTTTTAGATAAGACAAGATATGGCCAAAAATGTTCAAAAGCATACACAACGGCAAGCATTTCTTTCTCCGTCGTGGTGTAATGAATTTGAGCTTCGGTCATTGTCTTACTAGCATAATGTATAGGTTGAAAGTGCTTCATCTTTCATTGTCTCAAAACCTCACCAATCGCGAAGTCGCTTGCATCACACATAATTTCGAAAGGTAGGTTCCAATCTGAGACAACTAAGATCGGAGCTTCGGTAAGCTTCTTTTTAAGAGTCTCGAAAGCATCAATACAATCCTTAGAAAACACAAACGGTGTTTCCTTCTCAAGAAGATGAGTCATAGGTCTAGCTATTTTGGAAAAGTCTTGGATAAAACGTCAGTAAAAACCGGCATGACCTAGGAAACTCCTAACACCTTTTACGATAGTCGGGTGAGGGAGATTAGCGATAACATCGACTTTAGCATGATCGACCTCAATTCCTGACTCGAAAATTTTATGACCTAACACAATTCCTTCTCTACACATAAATTGGCACTTCTCCCAATTTAGAACTAAATTTGTGTCTTCACACCGTTTTAGCATCTTTTCTAAATTGGAGAGGCATGAATTAAAAATACCCCCTAAAAACCGAGGAATCATCCATAAACACTTCCATAGTCATTTCGATCATATCATGGAATATGGCCATCATACACCGTTGGAATGTACCAGGAGCATTACACAAACCAAATGACATGCGACGGTACGCGAAAGTTCCATACGGGCATGTGAAAGTAGTTTTCTCTTGGTCTTGGGGATCTATTGGTATTTGAAAATACCCCGAAAATACATCTAGAAAACAATAAAACTCATTTCCGGTTAAATATTTCTAACATTTTGATCCAAAATGTAATGAAAATGATCTTTTCCGAGTCGCATAATTTTAAATTTCTATAGTCTCGAATACAACCACCTCCACCCGGTAACTAAACGTGTTGGAATTAATTTATTTTCTTTATTATCAACAACGGTTATACCACCTTTCTTGGGAACACAGTACACGGGGCTAACCCATGGGCTGTCAGAGATCGGGTAAATCATTCCGGCATCAAGAAGTTTTAGGACCTCCTTTTTTATTACCTCGTGAATTTTTAGGTTAACCCGTCTTTGACTTTAAACCATAGGTTTGTAATCGTCCTCCATCAAGATTTTGTGTGTACAAAAATGAGGGTCGATACCCTTGATGTCGATGATTTTCCAAGCAATGGCCCGTTTATGATTTTTAAGCACTTTTAAGAGAGCTTCTTTTTCATCATCTTTTAAACCTTTTGCAATAATTACGAGTAACTTTTCAGTTCCTTATAAGTAAGCATATTCCAAATGAGACGGTAAATCTTTTAACTCTAATTCCGGAGGCTCTTCAATTGAAGATTTTGCCTTGGTCATTTCACTTTGCTTTAGGTCTATCGGAGGAAGTTGAAACGGGTCATTATTCAACAATTTTTCGATCAAACAAATATCTTCCTCTAGATCGCAATCGGCATGATCAATTTCAAGTGAAATTGAGTCATCCTTAAGAAAAGCTTTGATTTCTTCCAAAATGAATTCGGAAGTAAACGGCTCAGATGTCGGGGTAGGATTGCCACCTGAAGAACTATTATTAGAAAATCCTAGCAATTCCGGAGCATACTCCTCACAAACTACATCAATGATGTCAATTCAGTTTACTGACTTATCATTTGTAAAGGAGTATCTCATAGTTTGATCTAGATTAAAAGTTATAGCTTCGTTATCAACCCAAAAGGTTATTTCTTCTCCATAAACATCAATTAAGGCACGACCGGCCCTCCAAAAGGATCTCCCAAGAATGAGAGGTACTCGAGGATCGGCTTCAAAATCAACAACAACAAAGTCGGTAGGAAAGTAAAACTTCCCCACTTTAACAAAAACGTCTTCGGTGACTCCTTTAGGACGAGTAATCGATTGATCCGCTAATTCTAAAGTCATTCGAGTTGGTGTAAGTTCGGGTAAAGAAAGCTTTTTCCAAATAGAAAGGGGAATAAGATTTATGCTCACGCCAAGATTGGCCAAGGCGTGACATACATCCATTCCTGAGAAATCACATGGTATACGAAACTTACCGGGATCTCCAAACTTTTCGGGAAGCTTTTTGAGGAGCATCGCCGAACAATTCTCGTTCAACGGTATCTTAGTTAACTCAAACAATTTTTCCTTATTCATGAGCAAACCTTAATCCGTAGGACAAATCTTTGCATCCAAAAGTAAAGCATCCGCAGAAGCCTAATGTCGAAAGCGCAAATCTTGAAAAATTTGAAAGATCTCTCCATTTGATTCGAAGCTATATCACTGGATTTTTGATCATTACGTCTCGAAGGATATGGAATATTCGGCTTAGGTAAAGTCTTTGGAACGTCAGGTTCCAAAATCGGAATGGGGTTAATCGGAGGTGGGATGTGAGCGGTACTTCCTTAGAAATTTGATTGCTCTTTATCCGTCATCTCCTCGGTTTCTTGTTCTACTACCTTTTTAGGAGAAGGATTAGTAGGAATCGAGGGTCCCTCATAAGCAACACCACTTCGAGTAGTGATTACTTTCATCTCACCCTTCGGGTTTGGAATGGTATTACTCAGAAGAGTACCCGAAGTTGAGGTTTGGTTTTGAAAAAATCCACTTAACATATTTTGCAAGTTAGTTTGAAAAATATTTTGTTGGTTCATCAAGACGGCTTGTTGAGTCTTCATCGTGTTTTGAATTTCATTCTTAAAGTCTCCTTTTAACCAGTTGATTTGATTTTGCATGTTTCTCATCATTTGGTCATTAGATCTCT
Organism: Tanacetum coccineum; assembly: GCA_026074375.1. NCBI lineage: Eukaryota > Viridiplantae > Streptophyta > Magnoliopsida > Asterales > Asteraceae > Tanacetum > Tanacetum coccineum. The sequence goes on from BQNB010000230.1 coordinate 76,928, forward strand.
TGTAATTTAAAACTCATTTGAAGTCTCTTGTTGATTATTAGGCACTTGAAAAGGTTGATTTTGAAATCATTGATTTTAAAAATTTGGAGCATGATTGATTTGAGCTTGAAAACCTTGATTACCATGAAAATTACTTCCCCGATTAAAATTATTCCCTTGACCTTGATTATTATTATACCTATTTTGACCATTGTTTTGCACCGGAGCAAAACCAGGTGGTGCCATTTGGTTACTAACACGGTTTTGAGGATTAACTTGATTGTAAGTACCCGTTGCCGCACAAACACTAGATTGATTGTTATCGGTATTAGGACAATTGTACCAAGCATGAGGCCCGCTACAAGTAACACAAATTTCCTCAACCGCTTTAACCAGAGCGGGAGTGACAACTTTTTTAGAAACTATCTCAACTAAAGTCGAAATTTGATCCGCAAGCTTATCAATTCTCTCATCCGTTTTACTAACACTTTTCCTAGAAGTCGTATTCATCCTAGAAACATTCAATTTATTACGTGAATAACGAACTTTTGATTTGTTTTCAATTATATTCAAAGCTTCTCTAGTCGTCTTACTTAAAAGATTTCCACCCGCCGCGGCATTTAAGGAGTCTTGATCATTCTCGTTTAAACCGTTATAGAAGGTATCAACTTGAGTTAACTCCGTAAATTCGTGGTGGGGACAAGCTCTAAGCATTTCCTTAAATCGTTCCCATGCTTCACTAAAAGTCTCCTCGAATTTTTGTGTAAAACGAGAAATTTCATTCTTTAAGTGAGTGGTCTTCGAAGGAGGGAAAAATTGATTCACAAATTTGGTTAAGAGATCCTCCCAAGTCAAGATATTATTAGGTGGTTCTTTCTCGTACCACAATCTAGCGTTCCCCTCAAGCGAATATGGAAACATCATTAGCTTAATAACATTATTTGGTACGTCTCTAAATCGTAAAGTCAAGGTAATCCTTTTGAAACTATTAATATGAGCGTGAGGATTTTCCCTCTCATAACCGTGAAATGGGCTAGCTTGAACTAGTTGTAACAAATTTGTATTGATTTCAAAGTGATCCGCATTAATTTCCAGTAAAACGATAGCTTTTCCATACCCTTCCGTAGGTGCTCAGAGTAGCTCTTCCATTGTACGTTCTGCCATTGGTGCAACTTCAACGATAGTACGAAGCTCGGGTTTGACTACGTTTGGAGCACGTCCTCTATTTCGACGTCTCGGAATGGTTACGTTCGAATTTATTAGAAAATTGAAATTCCTAGTGCGCATGCACTAAACAAACAAATTAAGAGAGAAAAATATATATACAAAAATATTTTTGTTTTACCGAATAATCAACAAACTTAGGGTAACTCCCTTAAGTAAAATTTGCAAACGGGGGACGTAGTAGGAGCGAATCGCCTTAAAAACGTTTGTCCCTTCGGGTCGTAGTTCCGTGGAACAACCCTCCTAATAGCTTATTTCACAAAAGAGGTGCGCCTTTTTCGTAAGTGACACAAGACGGTAAATTTTGAATCTTAAGTTCGGTAACTTATTGATGGATATTCACAAATTATTTAGTAAGAGAATTAAATTGATTGTGTATTTTAGTAATTCGGAAGTGCAAATATTTTTGTCTTTTTGTATTTATTTAACTTCTACATATACTAAAAAGAAAAAAAAATATTTTTAATTTTTATATTTTTTAATTTTTTTTTTGTATTTTTAATTTTCTCAAAAGACGTAACTTTCGAAAACGAAAGGTTCTCCAAATCACGATCGACAAATTCAAACGAGAGAATCTTAATCACAAGTCCCCGGCATTTGAATTAATTAATTAATTCTATGAGTAAAAATTAAAGGGTATTTGCAAAATTGAAAAATTAACAATAAAATTTGAAAGAAAACACAAAAACGAATAACGGGAATTGAAAACCGAGCCCTAAAAGCAAAAATGCTCAAAAATAAACCTACGAGAGTCAAGCTAATTTTCCTACGTTCTAAATGATAAAAGAAAATTTTCTAAAAAAGATTTTTATTTTTTTGATTTTATTTTTTATTTTTTATGATTTTTAAAGGTCTTTATGAAATTAAATGTTAAAAATTACTAAACACGAACTATAAAATTCTAGAAAAACAAAAAAATAAATTTTTAAAACAGAAATTAGATTTATACTTAAATCCTAGATAAATAAGCCCGAGATCACAGTTATTAATAAAAGCGTGAGGATAAGTTACAGCTTAATAGGCTTATAATGCTAAAATGACTATAAAGATTAAAGTGTGCAAGAGTCTTATGAAAAAGACCCAAGGGCACAGCGGTAGAGAGTGGTGTGTGTAGTGTTATAAAAGGTTGAGGTGTTGAGGTCGGGGGTTCGAGTCTTGCTCACTCCCGACTTCCACTTCCTTTTTTTTTGGTTTTATATTATAACTTAATGAACAAAAGTTGTTAAGGACTACTTTTAGCTACTTTTATAAAAGCACTATAAGCTTAAACTACAAAATTAAGCTCTCTAAAAGCTTTTTTAGAAAGCTGTTTTCTGAAGTGAACTTAAAAAAGGACCAAAGAGCTAGTTTCCACTTATAAGCTTGCACACAACTTATTTTGAGCTCAAATTTGAATCTAAAAGCTGTTCTAATTAGCTTATAATACAGGGAATCTTAAGATCTATAAAACTAACTTAACTAATAACACTTAAAGCTAATAAATCTATGGATCAAGACGTAAAATCAGGAATTTACTCTAAAAGCCCTAAAAATCAACTAAGCTAGAATCATAATAAGGCTTAGATAGGATTGAGCTTGAAAACTAAATAAGTCACATATGAGCTATAAATCTAATGTATAAAATCTACTTTTATAAGCTAAAATTCTAAATTTAGAAACTAAGAACTAGTTACTACTGTTTTTGGTTTTTTTTTAGATTTTTTTATGAACTTTAAAAGCTAATTTACCCTAAATTATAAGCTAGAAATTTGAAAACAAGTTTTAAACTATCTTATCCTATATCTAAACTAAAAGCTTATTCAATTTAAAAACCTAAAACCTAATTAAGCTAGCTTAAATGTAAATGAAAAGGTAAGCAGTAGTAACAGCAGTTACTACTGCTGATGCAATTGACAAAATGGGCAAAACACAAATGCAGGTGTCCTTAAGGGACAACCCTGCACTACACACTCTTATTGAGTGTGTCTAAACTCAACTTAAACAAGATCCAAGCTCAATGAGGCTTGGATCAAATTTTTAACAAGCAAAGGAAAAAGGAAAAATTCCCGTGGTGCAGGAACAAAGAGTTAAGCCTCAAAGTTATATTAAGCTTAAGCCAATCCTACAAAGCTACTCAAAACTTAATCAAATGTGAAGATCAATCTAACCAAATTAAATTGCACAATTCAGTTTGACTTTAAGAGGTCAAACTGCATTAATCCAAACACCCCTTTAAAATAGACAGTTTTCATTTTAGTTATGAATTTGAAATCTAGCTTTAACAACTTAGATACCAGATAATTAATAGTCTTATAATAAGGACTAAATAAGCATTAAACCTATAAGCTAATAAGCCGAATCCAGCTACAATTACTACTTATTTTTGGTTTTTAATGACAGTTTATAAGGGATAAGTAAAAACTAAGATTAAGACTATGAAACCTAGAACTAACAGCATTTAACTAACATATAGCATCTGATAGTGAAACTAACAAGAATAAGCAAATAATGAGCAAATTAAGCAGTTATTAAACTAAGAAATTAAGACAAAAAGCTAAATAAGAAACTTACTTGAGCCTTAGCTTAAACAAAGGCATTAATAAACTCAAGTGAGCAATCTACAAGCTCTGGCTTATCCTATATAAGCCAATATAAGTCCTTGGAAGCTCTTCCATAGCTAGCTTCCCTTCCATAAGTCCACAGTCAATAAGCAAGGGTTCTTAAGCTAAAATTTAAGTTTGAGTTGATTAAGGCTTAATTAAGCTCAATTACAAGCTTATAGACTTGTGAGAGCTAGAATGAGCTTATATGAGCTTATGTAACAGTAGCTTAACATTTGAAGAAGATTAAGAACTTATGATTAAAAACAAGAGCTTATGACAGATTATTTTAAAGTAAAAACTCAATTTCATTAACTAAAAACTTGATTACAAATATTTTTAAAAGGAGATTTCAGAGATCTAAATGAAAAATTAATTAAAAATGGCTTTTAAATTTTGTAAGCTTAATCTATAACATTAACTCTAAAACTAGTAAGAAAAAATTATTTCGTGTGTGTGAGAATGGAGAGCTATTTATAGCCATCTTCTGAAACTTCTAGGGGCCTGAATATGTTGCACGCTCCTCTTGATCTCCTCCATCCATTTATCCCAATCATTGGAAGCTAAAGCTAACCTTGGTATCACATTTGCACACATGGATTCGCCAACGTGGCAATCCGTGAGGTGACAGCTGAGTGATTGTATTGTTGAGTGAGTTCCTAGCCTTAAACCCATCAATTCTGTTGTGTTTTCTCTACTTACCGTTAATCCTTATTTGTTGGTTTTGGGACCAAGAGATGGCTTGATAGGATGATTAACTTGCCAAGTGTACTTGAACCTTTGAATTTACTAACCTATCCCTTAATTTGCAATCGCCCCATGATTTTGAACCTAGGGTAAAATGGGGGAGACGATGAATAGTGGTAACAACTTTTCCCGCTCGTTTTAACTGAAGGGGTAAAAGGGGCGTGTTTGACTTGTTGTTGACCCGGGTTTATAATTGTTTGACTTTGGGCTTTAAACGAATTGAGCCATGGGAATTGGGTCGGGCTTGGAAATGGGATAAGGGTAACCGAGTTTAGGGATTTAGTTTTATAAAGAGCTAACGGTTGTTAGGTTTTAAACTAACGACCGTTAGTGGAATTTAGGGTTTGTTTTGTTACTTTGGATATTTTGAAGGACTGAATTGGTAACTTTTGGTATTTTTGTCCTTTAGTGATTGATTTTTGTTGACGAAGAGTTGACTGAAGGTTTGACTGAGGTAGCTTCCTCCCGGCTTTTTGCGTGTTCTTCCGTTCTTGTGTCCGTGTTTGCCCATTTTCTTGTGGTTTTTGCTTTATCCATACTTGCACATACAAAACACAAAAACAAGCATATCTTTGCCATTTTTATTTTGTTTTTGGTCTTTATTGGGTTTATTTTGATATAAAATGGATATGTGTGTTCACACATATCATAAACCAATGTCATATCTTTCTAAAACGGCACATTCAACTGTTAAGAGGCCCATTCATAAGAACACACCATTCAAAAATAGTAATATTGATCAAAAGGTTAATACTGTTAGTGGTAAAAAAATTAATACTGCTAGGCTAAAAGCAGTAGTTAATGTTGTTAAGGGAAATAATTTTTATGCTGTTAAGGCCTCAGCTTGTTGGGTTTGGAAACCAAAGACTAAAGTTTTAGACCATGTTTCTAAATACAACAGTGCATCAATCACCCTAAAGAATTTTGATTATATTGATGCACAAGGCAGATCCAGGTCAGTGATGGCTTGGGTCCCCAAAAGAAACTGATGTTCTTATATAATGTGCAGGGCAATCCACAAATGGATTTACAGGATCAAGGAGTGATTGATAGTGGATGCTCAAGGCACATGACATGGAACATGTCCTATCTTACAAACTATGAAGAGATAGATAGAGGATATGTTGCTTTTGGAGGGAACCCTAAAGGAGGGAAAATCATAGGAAAAGGTACCATTAAAACTGGTAATCTAGATTTTGAAAATGTGTATTTTGTAAGAGAGTTAAAGTTTAATCTCTTTAGTGTCTCACAAATGTGTGATAAAAAGAATAGTGTTCTTTTTAATGACACTTAATGTATTGTTTTATCTCCAAACTTTAAGTTAATTGATGAAAGTCAAGTTTTACTTAGAGTTCCTAGAAAGAACAATATGTATAGTGTTGATTTAAAGAACATAGTTCCTAAAGGAGGTTTAACTTGCCTTTTTGAAAAAGCCACATCTGATGAATCTAAACTTTGGCATAGAAGGCTACGTCACTTAAATATTAAAACCATGAATAAATTGGTTAAGGGAAATCTTGTAAGAGGTTTACCTTCCAAACATTTTGAAAATGATCAAACCTGTGTTGCTTGTCAAAAGGAAAAGCAGCACAGAGCCTCTTGTAAGTCTAAAACAGAGAACTCAATCAGTCTTCCTTTACATTTGTTGCATATGGACTTATTTGGTCCAACATGTATAAAAAGCCTTATGATGAAAATGTATTGCCTAGTTTTCACAGATGATTTCAGTAGGTTTACATTGGTTTTCTTTCTAGCTACTAATGATGAGACTAGTGGCATTCTTAAGTCCTTTATAATTAGGATAGAAAATCTAGTAGATCACAAGGTTAAGGTGATTAGGTGTGATAATGGAACTGAATTCAAAAACAAAGAAATGAATCAGTTTTGTGAGATGAGGGTATTTTAAGACAATTTAGTATAGCTAGAACTCCTCAATAAAATGGAGTTGCTGAGAGGAGGAATATGACACTAATTGAGACTGCTAGAACTATGCTAGCTGATTCTAAGTTGCCAACTACTTTTTAGGCAAAAGCAGTTAATACTGCTTGCTATGTGCAAAATAGAGTGTTAGTAGTTAAGCCTCAAAACAAGACCCCATATGAACTTTTTCATGGTAGAACACCAACTTTAAGTTTTATGAGACCATTTGGGTGTCCTGTTACTATTCTTAATACCATAGATCACTTAGGCAAATTTGATTGTAAGGCTGATGAAGGTTTCTTTGTTGGATACTCCTTGAATAGTAAAATCCTTAGTGTGATTATTAGTAGAAACAATGATAGTGGAAGAAAAACTTACATATTAGGTTTAGTAAGAATATACCTAATGTTGTAGGTAGAGGGACAAATTGGATATTTGATTTATTTTTTTTTGGATTTTTTTGCATAACAAGAACAATGAATTAGAGCAATTGTTGAAGGTACCACAGTCTAATGGTTTTGTAGGTATAAAAGCAAATGATAATGCAGGTCAAGCTAGAAAGGAGACAGAACCTGTCAAAGATTATATTTTTCTACCATTCTGGACTGCTGATCTACCATTTTCCCAAGATCCAAAGAGTTCTCATGATGATGGATCTAAACCTTCAAGTAATGATGAAAAGAAGGTTGATGAAGATCCAAGAAAAGATAGTGAATGTAATGATCAAGAGAAGGAAGAAAATGTTAAACAACACTAACCATATGTTATTGCGGCTGGCCACAAATGAGTTTAATGCTATTGGTGGAAAAACAAGCATTGAACTTCCATTTGATCCAAATATGCATGATTTGGAAGATTATAGCATATTCAACCTCTTAAGAGATGATGAAGATGATGGTGCAAAGGCTAACATGAACAATTTGGATATAAAAATCTAAGTCAGTCCTATTCCAACTACAAGAATTCATAAAGATCATCCTCTTGATCATGTGATTGGAGATTTGCAATCAGCAACAAAACTAAGAAATTTGTCAAAGAATTTAAAGGAACATGGGTTGTTTGTACTCTTCAACAAAGAACTAAAACCATAAAGAAATTAAAACTTGCTTGTTTGCTTGCTTTTTATAACGTATCTCCCTCCGCAGAACCTCAAAAGGTAAATTCATACATTGAAGAGATCCAAGCTGGATAGATGCTATGACAGGAGAGCTCTTCAATTTAAGTTACAAGAGGTGTGGTCTTTAGTGGATTTATCATATAGAAATGGGCTTAGGCACAAATGGCGTTTTCAGGAATAAAAGGATGAAAAGGGGATTTTGTAATAGAAGAAAATAAAGCAAGTTGGTTGGATAAAGGTACACACAGAAGAAGGGATTAAACTTGATGATGTCTTTGCTCCCTGTTGAAAGATTTTAAAGCAGTTAGGCTATTTTTAGCTTATGCTTCATTTAAAGATTTTGTGGTGTATCAAATGGATGTAAAAAGTGCTTTTCTCTATAGGAATATTAAAGAAGAGGTGTATGTATGTCAACCACCAGGATTTGAAGATCCAGACTTTCCTGATAGAGTATACAAGGTTGAAAAAGCACTGTATAGACTACATCAAGCTCCTGGAGCTTGGTATGAAACCTTGTTAACATATCTGTTAGACTATGGGTTTCAAAGAGGGAAAATTGACAAGACCTTATTCATCAAAGGACAAATGTGATATTTAGCTTGCTCCATGTTTTGTGGATAGATCATCTTGGTTCAATAAAGAAGGAGCTATGCAATGCATTTGAGAAGTTAATGCATGAGAAATTTCAGATCCGAAGAGATTTGGGATACTTTACTAATCACTCACCAAGGTAATAGTCAAGTCAAAGATAATAAAATAGATCTTTTTGATTCAACAATTTTTATGAACAATTTACGATTCTGAAGAGGAGTCGATAGATAAGGATTTGCTAGTTTTAAACACTATTATTACTAGTCTTAAAGCACTAGATGATGTGTTTAGCAGAATTATGTTAGGAAATTTCTTAGGGCAACTTCTCCTAAATGGCGTGCAAAGTTTCGCTATTGACAGAAGTCGAAGGATTTATCATCACTATCGCTTGATGTTTATTGGAAACTGGAATGGTTTAAGAAGCACCCATAAAGACAGATTCTGAAATGGTGTGAAGGAAAAAGAGAAACAAAACTAGAATTCTCTTGCCTTGAAGGACAAAAAGGAATCTAGTGATGAAGATAGTTTGACCTCCGATAGTGAAGACGAAGAATACGCCATGACCGTGAGAGACTTCAAGAAATTCTTCAAAAGACGAGGAAGATTTGTAAGACAACCACACGATGAAAGAAAGTTATCCAAAGAAATAAAGATGACAAGAACGAAAAAAGCGAAAGAAAATGCTTCAAATGTGGAGATCTAAATCATCTCATCAGAGAATGCCTGAAACTATCAAGAAGCTATAATCAAAGAGCCTACGTTGGAGGATCATGGAGTGATAGCGACGAAAAAGGAGAAGAAAAGACTAAGGATGAAAAATGTCTTATGGTTAAAGCATCCAATGAGGTATCTTCCAAAACCGAATTCTTTAGTGACAATCTATCATCATTAGATGAAAAAGACTTAGATATTGAATATAATCGATTATGCAAAATAGGTCTAAAAGTCATGGCTAAAAATAAATCACTAGAACAAATTAAAAATCAAATAGAAAATGAAGTGCTAAAACTAAAAAATAAATTATCTAGACTAGAAAAGGGTAAGGAGGCTAATGAAGAATGTAAAATATGTCAAGACCTCAAGTTTGAAAATGAAAAGCTTAAGGAAGAAATTTCTAAGCTTAATCAATTTAATAATAGTAGTCACTCACTATGAAAATAATTAAGTTTTAAAAAACCATCCGGAGATAAATCTGGTCTAGGATTTAATTTTACCAAATGATCATCAAGTAAGACTAAACAAGTAAATTTTGTAAAGTCACAAGAAATTAAACCTAAAGAAAATTTAGTTGAATCAAATTCAAGCCCAAAACCAAAATTTATACTTATAAACAATACTAAAATTCCCATTGCAAGCGATGATGAAGTAAAACATTTTTATAAACCTTCTTTAAAACCCGGATTCAGATTTACTAAATCCAAAATGAGGTCTAAAACTCCTCCTTCAAAAAGAACAAATAATTCTCACCCTCGGTCCAAAACACCACATTACGATGAGAGATCAGGTAGGACAAGGTTACCTTTAAACACCAATATACAATGTGGACTTTATCACAACAACCAAACTTTGCTCCATAGGGAATGTATTCACCCTATATGTATCCGAATCAAATGCAACCTTTGCAAAATATGTTCGGCACTAACAATTTCGGACCCATGAGACATTGGGGACCAAATGGTTAAATTGTCACAATGTCTCGGTTGACTTGTTTAAAGTACATTCTTTTGGAGTCCTGACGAATGGTTGAAGATCATACTCTTGCCAAAATTCTTATGCCGGGTACGCGAAAGCTCTTACCTAAAAGCTTTTTGACTTGAAGATGTGAAGAAAACAAGTTGTAGGCACAAAGTATGTCTTCTTTCCAAGCTCTTAGAATTAGATTATGTGTTTCCAAAGTGCTAAATGATTATGTATTATTATACTACAAATAGTATTTGCTAAACAAAAGGGTGATAGTTAATTGAATATAAATTAAGCTTGTGAAAATAGTGTAGTCATTAGAAATGCCATTTGTTGGCTATCTAGAATTAAGTGAAAAGCATGAAATTGTTCATTATGAAGTTTTCTCTCACGTAGTTGAATTAGGATTTTTCTCCCTGTTGTTGCTGTGACGAAAACCCACTCACCAAAACCATAAAATTCAATCCCCAAACACAAAATCAATCCGATTTCATAAGAGGCAAACACTAGCAACTTGATTAACAACATCTATTGTAAGTTTTTCCATACTTTTCTTTTTTGATTTCATCCAATTTTGTTCTTAATCAAAATTGGGTATTTTCACATTTTTTGTATCTTTTATATTTTTGTGATTAGGACTTGGTTATTCATAACTAATATGATTCCCGTAGAAATAGGAATCCGAAATTTTCAATAGGATCGAGTTACTAAAATTTTTCTTTAGGTCAAAATTTTTTATAAAAATATATACATATTTTTTTTAACTAGAAAATTTCTAAACATGGACTTGTACATTGTGGATTCATGCCAAAAACATGTTAAAAATAATCATGTATTGATTATCAAAGCATACATGACTCAATATATATTTTTCGAATCAATTGATGAAATTTTATAAAAATAAAGGGGTGTTTGGATCATTTCCAAGGATCTTAGTCTAGAGTCGAAATGATCATCACTACATTTTGCCACATGTATAAACACATAATAAACGTGTATTAGTCATCAAGATATATAATTCATATATACATTGATTCCTTTAATAAAAACTGTAAAATATGGGAGCATTTGGTTTAACGTTTCAAATTGTAATTTTGAGTCAAAATATACATTATTTCATTATTGTTAAGTCACATGTAATGAACTCATATTAATCGAAAAAATATACAACTTAATATATATCTTTCGACGCTCTTGGTCAAGTCTTTCATTAATAAAGGGGCGTTTGGTCTAGTCTTTCGTTCCACATATGTTGTTTTTAAAACGTCATTATATATATATATATATATATATAATAATATATATATATATATATATATATATATATATATATATATACATCTCTTTTGTAATAATATTCTATTTTGTTGTTGTCTTGTTTAGGTGATAAACATGCCTCTAGAAATTATTGGTGATACCTCCCGTACCAAATCATATATCCCTAAAGTATCCGAAATACCCGGTTTCTCTCCCGTTCTTGCTCAATTCTATAAACCCATCGAAAACCATTGCATTCACGAGGGCCGAGTCGTGGATCAACTCTATTACAAATCCAACGAAATTGAGCGACTGTTCACCAACGTTCGCTTCGATAGTCTTTTCGATATCAACGAACCAATTGTTCCTCGATTCACTCTAGACTTTTATAGTCAAGTCAAAGTCCAAACCGATGAGTACGATTATCTTCTAATCTCATTCGTGATTCAACATGAATTTATCTCTCTCTCACTCACACAATTCAGTCAAATTATCAGGATTCCATATAATGGTCAAGCCGTCTTCACAAACGAATGGGATCTCGCATCTCTTGCATTCTTCCAAGAGACCGAGAGACCATATCATACCAATCTTCCTACTCCCGATGATATTCGTCGATTTTTTCAATTGAAACGTGTCGAGTCTAATCGTACCATCAAAAGCAAAAATGTCATTCTCACTCCCAATCAAATTCTTATCAAAGAATTAAGAAAAGACATGAAGCGTTGGGAAGAACTCATTCGTAAGAATGTGTTCGGACTAGGAGGCCACCGGGACCATCTTTCGGCTAGTCTCGCTCACATGTTGTATTGTATTGTTACCGAAGAACAATATAATCTTGTTTATTTCTTTGTCAAACTAATTGAATGTGCTCGGGCTACTCCAAATGCCAATCTTCCTTATGACATGTTCTTGACTCGTATTTTTTGATACGTCATGGAACATTATCCTCATCTTGATAATAGCATTTACAATGTCGCCGATAGGGTCATGCGTCCACTTGCCTTGAAACAAACTCGAAAACCCCGAAGTGATCATGGAATGCCTAAACCCGTCACTCTGTCTCATCATCCTCCGCCCATCATTATGGATCTTCATCTCACCATGGAGACGACGATGAAGATGATGATGCTTCTCGTGCTTGTACCCCATCTCCTACCACCTATCTTAACTCCCTTTCACCACTCAATTACCAAAAATACAACATTACCACCTCTTCTCAACAAGACGATGATCTTCTCTTTGAGTGACAAACCACTTTGCTCAATCAAACGCAAAAATTGCATGAGGAAGTTAGAGGAGGTTTCAAGTCATTTGGAAAAGCACTAAAAGGCGTCTTTAGCAAGAAGAAGAAGTGACGATGGTCGGCTAATATGTTTAGTTTGTTTGTTAAGACTTGGTGATGTGAACTTAGTTCCTATTTTATGTTTACTTGTTTATGTGATGATAACCCGATTTAATCGAATGAACTTGGTCTTGCTTAGTTTATATAGGACCTCTAATTATTATGGATTAATTGGAATGTAATCATGCATCTTTATTCCATGAATTTTTGTTATGTGTTTCATGCATATATGATATATTTGTTTCATGCATATATGTTCACATAGGACTTGCTGCAAATTGACCACCTAAACAAAACTTTTCTCACAAAATTTTAGCAAAAATCAAATTTTGGGTCATCTAAAAAGTATCATATGGGCGATCCCCTTAGCTCATAAGGGCGGCCCCCTTATCAATAAGGGGGCTGACACTATAGATAAGGGGGTCGGCCATCCAGATCACGGGTTTTACTATTTCCTTATGCTTTTGACTATCTTTTACCTAGCCTCAGCTATCCTTACCTAAAAAACTCGAACACATTTTGAAAACTCTTAAACTAATTCAAATTCATTCCATTTCCAAACTATTCTATTCTAATAAATTCCCTCCAAATGCTTACTATCACTTCATCATCATCTTCATCCATCATCAACCACCATAAACCTCCATAGCATCCACTAGAGCTTCCATTTCCAAACCTTTCAAAAGACCAAGAATCAACATAATACCACCAAAACAACTATTCATTGATCTCACTAATGATGACACCAAAACTCCTTCTCCAAATTACTAAGTCTTATCACCAAGTGCCCCAAATGCACCCCTAAAAACTCCATCCATCGTAGCCACTTCTTCATCCTCCATTGATTACAAACCCAAATCACCAATATCCTCCACATCACCATCAACCCATAGCTACTTGAACTCATCAATGTCTCCTCCTCCAAGAGTACCTCCACCACCTCCAACTCAAGAAAGTGGATCAATGGACATCACTCTCACCCTTTTACCAATTACTCCACTTGGTGTTCAATTTAATACTCCATCACCTCCCTTATCTCTCTTTGGTCATCCCATTCCTTGGAACATTCTTGAAGCACATGGTGATTCATGCTTATGTTGCATTCACAACCGAACCCTCATCTTTGGCTTGAGAGATGAACTTCAATACATGTTTTCTTACATTGAACACATGCTTTCACAACCACCACCACAAAATTCGCCACCACCACCATCACTTTCTCCATACTAAACACTCTATGTTTAGTTACTAATGTTTAAAATAATTTTCAACCAAACCTTTTGCAAGCATGATCTATGGAATTCTAGAAATATTAGGACCTTTGTAGTTAAATTTTATCTATGTTGTATAAGTATGCTTCAAGCATATTATTTCAATTTCATGTATGCATGATTGTGTCTTATACACAATTTTTATGTTTAATGAATAGTCTTTAGTCTTATCTTATATTTTTAAGATTTGCACTTGCTTGTCTTTAAATCTTTTGTTGGCTTGAATGATCATATCTCTACTGTTGAGTTGGTTGATATTATATATTTATTATATATATATATATATATTATTCTATAGATATATATATAATATATATTATATATATATATAATATATATATATATATATATATATATTTATGATTATTGGTTTACACAAATTCCTTGACACTTGTCAAACATTATCAACATGCTCTAGTATTTTTCCTTTTTATTTGTTATATGTTAGAAAATGGTTGTCTTGTTCTTCTAACTCGTTTTTGTAGCAAAGTTACCATAGCTCGATTCCTTGGTGCCCTCGAACGAGGGGGAGCACACATCAAGGGGGAACACTTATTCCGTTGATTTAACTCACATTCGTCGACGAAGCCTTTTTGATTCTAAAAAAAGGGGGAGAAATAAATGAAAATAAAACTCACTAAATACTTGTTTAAAAATAATTCTACATTTAATGAGTTTAGATTTTGTAATCATCAAAAAGGAGGAGATTGTTGATATAAAAATAATTCCTTAAAACGTTATTAATATTCTTCGACAAACGCAAACAAGTAATTAATAGTAAATTTTAATTTCGAAAATTTAATCACTCAAAGGTATGAATAAATAAATGCATAATGCATTCTATGATCAAAGGAATTTTTATTCAACCTCACATTTTTTATAAAATGTTACAAACATTTTTATAACTTTTACAAAATATTTTTACATTTAAAAGAAATATTTTATTCAAAATAAATAATTTGAATTTAAATTTTCTACCAAAAAACGGCTAGAAATGTTCCAGAAAACACCTCCCATGGAAAAGACAAAAAAGGGAGCGTCCAGGCCTGGGCGACCCCTTTAGTGATAAGGGGGCCGGCCTAGGAGCTAAGGGTGCCTAACAGTCCAAAACGCTCCTAGTTCTGCCTATAAATAGCAGACTGTTCCCCACTGATTTTCTCACCTTTTGCACTCATTCTTTTCTGTCTAAAATCAGTTTATACTTCATTTACAATCCTTTAATCATTTAATCCTAAGCATTTATTTTCAAGTGATTCAAGCTTAATTCCTCAAGTGTAAGAGAAGAATACTTCTTATCATCAAGTCAAGAAGTATTGTAGTTTAGTTTGTGTTGTTGTGAAGATTGTATCATATCTTGTAAATCATTTGTGTATATTGTGAAGGTGTGTATTGTAGTTATGTGTAATAGGTAGATTGTGGTGAGCATAGTAAGTAGTGTTAGATTGGTGTGATCGTGGCAGTGTCTTGGTGAAGTGAAGTAGTGCAGTTAGTATTTTAGTCCTCAAAATACAAAAGGTGTGGTAGATTGGTTCTAGCTAGGATTAGAACTCGACATTTCTCTTAGTGTCAGAAATTGGTGTAAGTTAAGTTGTGTACGGTTTTCTCCGTCTAAAGGGAGTTTGTTGATATAGTGAAGAGAACTCTCGAGTTTGGTGCTCGAAGAGTGGAGTAGGGCGAAGAGGTGCTTCGTTACCGAACCACTATAAATACTTGTGTTGTGGTTTGATCCTTCTAACTCTTATCTCTTGTCTTGCATAATAATTTATCATTTATTTACTTACTTTCATTGTTCATATTGTATACATATTGATATCACATAAACTCAAATCTAAGCTTTTATAAACAAAAGACACGTTAAAATAAAAAGCGATAAACTATTCAACCCCCTTCTAGTTTTCCACAGATATACATGTCATAATCTAGTTGACCATAACACAATGAAATCCAACTTCCTTTAACACATCTTCCAAGAACTTCCAACTGACAGTATCATAAGCATTCTGAATATCTATTTTCATTGCATACCTCTTGGCTCCTTGTTTTCTATTGTACCCTCTCAAAAGTTCTTGAGTGAGAAGTATGTTGTCTTGTATATGTCTTCCAGGGATAAAGGCACTTTGATTTATACTAACTACTTTATTCAGCCCATTCTTAATTCTATTTGTCAAAATCTTGCTAACATTTGTATAGGACATTCTAACATGTTATTGGTCTGAAATCATATATCTTGTTTGGAGTATCAATTTTAGGAACCAAAGCAACCAAAGTAGCATTCATTTCCCCTAACAATTTCCCTTTAGTAAAAAACTCCCTAATTGTCAGACATACATCTTTTCCAATGTGATCCCATGCTTTTTTGAAGAAGCAGAAAGTATATCCATCTGGCCCTGAAGCTTTGGATGAATCAATGTCAAAAATGGCTTCTTTAATTTCCTTATCAGACACCTTGATGCAGACCCAAGTGTTGAAGAACGGTCCCTTTTATTTTTGGAGGCCCATGATCGTGTAAAGAAAAAGCCTTTATTCAAAGGGGAATAACTTGGGCTCAAAGACTCCGTTTCAGGCCCATGACTAGCCGATTCGAAGCTTGGAACGAGGAGAACGGCGTGGTAACCGAATGTAGTTGGGTTATGGATCTTTCGAGCCCCGAAATACTTTATTTTACGAGTTATTTGCATTTTTATGTTTTTCGGGTATCTTTGGACTTTTGTTTTTAGGCTAGTTTTCGGCCCGTTTGTCTTTTGATGTATGTTTCAGTTTTGTTTGCCTATTTAATAAGTGTTTTGTAACTCTGGCTATTCAGTTGAAAAATATATCAAAAGTCTATTTTTGGCAGTTTTGCTAAGAATTTTGCCTAAGTATCGGTATTCATTTCGAATCAACGATAATTAGGAGATTGTTTCTGGTATTCATTGGAATCAACAGATTCAATTTGTTATCTCTTCATTATCACTACATCACACCTCCACAGTCATTGCTTCAGCATCTTCTTTTGACAGCTTAAGTTGAACAATATTCCCCAATTTCTCAAAGGGTACAACAGGTTTAGTAACACCCAGAAACTCTTGAAAGTGTTTTACAATTTGTTTAGCCACATCATCACCCCAATATTTAACTCCGCTATCATCACATATGGATTCTACTCTATTCTTGTGCTTCCTTGACTTTAGAATATTGTGAAAATAAGCAGAATTCTTGCCACCTTCTCTCAACCAGTTAATTTTTGCCTTTCGATAGAGAAGTTTTAATTCATCATTAGAAACTTTTGTGTATTCCTCAGTTTGAAAATAGTTTTCTCCGTTTCTCTACAGTAAAGGGTCTTTATCAACTTCATCTTGAGCCAGTTGCAGACTAGCTTTGAGACATTTAGTTTTTTCAAACAGGTTTTCATGCTTCCAATTCAGTTGATTAAAAGGCTTTTCAGGCTTTTCAACTTCTTTACAACTCTGAACATATGACATCCTTGAATATTTCCACCCAACCTTTTACCACTGTGTCAAAAAACTCACTTTTATCAGCAGTATAATTTGCAAATCTAAATGACTTTACCTTTTTTGGAAGGCCATCAGGAAACAACAACAGGCCAACATTATGATCAGATACTAAGTATGGTAAGAAAATCCCATGGGCTCTGCCATATTGATTAATAAAGCTTTCATTAACAAGAATTTTGTCCAGCTTTTTGAGGGTTGAGTTATTTGGGTTCTTTAATAATTTAGTCCAAGTGAAATGGAATCCAGAGCTGCATAGATCATCCACTTCCAGCTGATTAACTAAATCACCAAATTCTTGCATATCAACATTACACCCAGACCCACCATTGGAATGTTCCTCACGTTTTAATGTGACATTAAAGTCACCCATTATAACCCAAAGGCGATTTCCAATAATGTTCTTATCCATTTTTAAGCAATTCCATAAATCCCTTCTTTCAGTCCCATTGTTGCTAGCATAAAGAAAACTAACATAGAATTTGATTTTGTCAAGAATAGTCTCCACTAAACACAAAACAGACTGTTTGGATATCTGAATAACCATCACTTTAACTGCTTGAGCATTCCAACCATTTACAATCCTGCAACTAGTTGGACTATGAGTTACATTAGACATCTAATTCCAATTCCCAAAAACACTCTCAACACCTTTGCTATATTTTTTGTTTTCAAGTGAGTTTTAAGAATAGCTAAAAGTTGCAATTTCTCGAACCAATAAGCCTCTAATCCGACCCGATTAACACCAACAACTCTCCGTGGCAGACTCAAAAATAAAAGTTACGAGACACATATTATCAAAAACTAAACAACTCTACAAAAGTTTAGGACTAGGCGCATTTATGATATATCGGTATTTTCAACATAATTTTACACCACGCTTGGAAAATGGGGAAGGTCCACCCTCACCGACTTTCACTTCGTGCTACACCGTAACTATATTACATATAATGGGTGTCGCAATTCTTAAAAACATAAAATTCTTGAAAACTTAAACTTTATTTAACGAAACACACGATTTAAGAAAACACACAAAAATATAAAAATTGACTTCATAATACATTAATGTAAAAGTTGACTTGAGATTACATGAAACCGAAACACGGTTTATTAAAACTAGACGAATACCCGTGTATAGCAACGTGATTTTATAGCGACATATATTTATAATTATATTTTGGTTAAATGTAATGTGTAATGTTTTGTGTAACCAAAAGGCACAAAAAAGATGCATTTTCTTGTATATCGTAAATATCACAAAATGTCGTAAGTATGAGGCTTTGCTGGTATTTCTTTTTTCTTGCGCGTAAAAGTTGCTTTTGAACACGTTCGTTGTATAGGTTATACGAGCAATCTACTTTCTTCCTTTATTAACAAAGCTAGTTAACAAAATGAAGAGGCAAACGCGATTATATTAGTGAAGTATAAGCTTCATCATACTTGTCATTACTTAACTATTCGTGTATTTCTTGTAACAACAGAAAAAACTAAAGTTGAGATCATCTTAATGATGCTTTGCTTCCACTGGTGGTGGGCGAGCGAAGGGTCCAAAGGACGTGTAGCCGGAGGCAAGTAAGAAGTAGCTAGTCAAGGCCATTGCCAACATTTAAGCGTCAACTGCGTATCACAATAACTAAATATGGGACGGTGATTTGAACATGTGACCGTATTATGAGACATGTTCCCACCATGTGGCTACCATCGCAAGGACACGCATAATAGTATAAGTAACGTTGGTTTGAGATCTTTCTGCAAAAAATGTTAACATCTCTAATAAATTCAGATACACCAATACATATTCTCCGATTCTTAAAACATACAAGCAACCTGCATGAACAGTGGGAATGTGGGATCTTCGCATAATATCATACATCTTACATTTCACAACACCAGCTTTTGTAATAAGCCTATCCTAACAATTTGTGGTTAATACTAGTCAGATGACAGTCTAAACAAATCAATAGCATACATGGTATTGATCAGCAAGAAACCTGAAAATGTGACGTGTGGGGCGCTGTTGGTTCTGACTCATGCAAAGACCCGTTGTTTTCATCATCCATATTCCTAGCCTCGTCTATGGAGGTTGTGGGTGTAAAGTTAAGATCTGCTTCATCGCTATATGCTTCCTTGGTTGGTTCTGGATAGATAGGAGGAGGAGAGACGGCTGCTATGTTTTTGAATCTTGATTTCTTGGGTTTCTGGTGTTCTTGATCGTGACCAAGAAGAAAACTTCCAAGTATAACCTAATGATGCACGTAAAGATAATTCAGTTAATCATTTGAACTCTTGTGCTAATTTTCATTTCAACATTAATGTGATTCTTAGAGGAAGAAATAAAGCTTTTTCACCCCGTCAACAAGTAGGGCTATTTGAGCATTCCCGCTTTTGTTACGTCTCACTAAAATGGCATAAATATCTTTTATTTTAAAAAATCTGAACCATAATCATATGTTTACCCGTTACATCATTACATATAAAAAAGATATCATGATCCACAAGATTCTTTTATTTGTTTTGCAGAAGGTATTTTAGATATTCTATCTTAGACAGAAGGGAGGATGATTTATTCATCGTTAGTTAAATGGTGTGGTGTCGTTTTATAACAAGACTTAGCTACAACAAGCAGTAAGAAATTTGAGCCATTTCAAATCGATGGAAGGATATTTAACCTGAACAGGACCAGCAGCCACCAGCATACCAGCAAGTCCTCCGCCTAAAACACGTCCATCTGGGCCTGCTAATGAAACACTCATCCCACCAGATCGGCCTTTTACCCCTCCAACGTCATTAGGCATGAATGATCCAGATAACGAAAGAATATCGAAACGACCCTGCACCAATCACACATATATATAAACGTACTCGAAAGTTGGTTGCAAGAGTATAGAAAACTCAACCACTGACAGCCAACATGTTACAAGCTTAACTGTTTGTAAGGAAGTTAAAGACAGCGGTGAAGTTAGGGTGGGTTGGGTCAGAATGAGTAACTTAAAGTATGGGTCAAAGTGGGCTGGGTTAACACTTTCTTGTCCGTTTTATAAACTCCATAAAGAACGAAATATACTAATGCAATAATACCAGTTCTTTTGATATTGCAACTTACAGTGCTCTAAGCATATCTAGCCATTGTGGCAGACTCGGGACCCATTTGAACCGTTTTGTCTTGGGCTAAGTTTTAGTAATATCTAAACCTAATCCCTTAGACCCATAGATATATATTTTAAGGAAAAACCAATTTAATTTTAGGGTAAATGAGTCTCGCTTGATAAGTCTAGTCAACAGTGAGGTTAGTCTTGAAATTCCATTACTATCTATTTATAGAACGTTCTTACTTAAAATACTTGTACATTTTAACTGATGATATGAAGCTTGGTTTGGATTATGCATTGCAATCGGAAATAATGGTTATTTGACAGTTGGGAAGACAAAAAGATGAGAGAACTACAAAGAAAAGGGGTCGCACCTCATATGTTAAAGTACCTCCACATGAGTTAGGCTGATGGAGGGTAACATTTGAGATAGTACCAATTGCAGTAAGAATGCAGATAGCTCTAGACCCTTGTTGAGCAAAGGATATAATCCTCATATTAACGTCCTGTAAACACGACCAAAAAGGATGGTATAAGAGAAAAAATAAACTGAATTTAATCCTCATATTAATATAATTCTCATATTAATGTCATGTAAATAGGTACCTCTCCAGCATTTACTGTGATCATATGGGGAGTAAAATTGGCACCAAACGGGTATTCCGCTCTTTTACCTACACAGCAATATCAGAAATATAAATTCAATCAAAGGAAGCAAAAGTAGTGAAATGCAATGATATACTCACAAGTCGACAACAACCATAGATGTAGGTAAATTGTCTAGTTATGTTTAAAATTTTATTTCGCGCGATTTTCATTTAATGACGTATCATGAAGTTGATAAAGTAACCCTTTCGAAATCATAAATCTACTCTTTAGGTACTTGCAATCTTTCCCGACAAAAAAAAAGGTAAAACCTTTCAAACTGCATAAATGCTCTCTTAACCAAGCAAGTAGCTATAACTTGTAAGAGAATGTGACGTCAACAATATGCTATAACCCAATCATTTATTTTGAACAATGATGAGAGGATAGTGATGTTTACGACTTCAAGTTCTAAAGTTGCACGCGAGATATGTATATAACCAGTCAATGCCATAACAAATCTCTTTTTTAAGAAATGCACCGCAATAAGAACAAAAGAACAAATTTGCATAGGCCCGCTAATCCTCCCACCATCCAGGATCCAGGTCCTACATAAAAAAACTCATCAAAGTACTAAGATCCAAGGTTCACTGACTTTGTCTGACCAATTGGTTTGACCTTATTAGAACAACGGTAGGTGCCGGAGTTCAGATCTCACTTAAATACAATATTACCCAAGACGCTACAAGGTACAAGTCAAGGTGCATCAATTGGCTAGTATTCTATACAGTATAACGCAAGTGAGTATTTTGATTGAAGCAACATAAAGTTTACAAAATGCACATTCAAACAATATAAATTTTACCCGAAGTGCCAAAATCAAACTTCTGTTTTTTCCTAACAGAACTAACAGACTTCCCCTGACTATGTTTCCAGCCCGAATAATCTCCGGAAATCGGAATCGAGGCCGAAATCGGCATAGGAGACAAAGCCATCAAAGGCTTCTCATCAGGTCCATATTTTCTTGGCCTTCCCATCTTTTTCTTGCCATGTGTCACTACACCCATCTGCCCTGTCACAACTTGTGGTGGCCCACTGAATCTTTGTTGCTGACCTGTCACCACTTCTGCTGGTTGTACGGACACAACACCTGAATCAGGAATCACTTCTGTACCTTCCATTTGTTTTTGTCTTTTTTCAACAAAATATGTTTTTTTTTCAGTAAAATGTAAAATCCTTAAACCCTAACAGTAATTACTTAAACCTTGATCATAAGATACATTTAACACATTTTTTAGCTAAAAAAACAGCTGAAACATACACACAACATAAATTATAAACAGAAAAACATTTTTTTAAGGATTTGGTAATATATATGAAAGACAAAAAGAAATATTTTGTTTGGTTGCTAGAAACAATTTCAAGAAATGAAAATTAGGGTTCTGCAAAAAGAAGAAGTTGAGAAAAATAAAGTAGGAAAATGACAATTAATTAAAACAATAGGTAAATTTTTTATGCAACATTAATATATGAATTTTTCATTAAAGTATTAGGAAATTTATTTAAAAAAAATATACTAGCAATAATATATTGATATTAATGGTAAATATGGATTTAACTTTTATAGAGGTGATATTTCATGTATGATTTTTTATCTTTTTTTGTCTTTGTGTACCTTTTTTCATATTATAACGAGTCATGTTTTTAAGTAAATATATTTAAGCTCATTGAATTAGTCTTAAAAAATAATGTTACTTATAAGGATTGTTAACGACAAAATAATGCATCATTTCACTGAATAAAGATGAAAATTTTACTTTTTAGAACCTATCAAACTATCAAAAAAGTTTAACATTTCTTTAAGTTAATACCTTAGTTGTTTTTTTTTTTTGGCAAGAAATAAAAAATATACAACTTGATAAATTACATTAGTTAATGCTTTAATTAAATGAAAGGCTGTAAAGTTGATATTGGGACTTGGAATAATGGCGCGTACCTATATTTTTTCTACTATTGACCGCTTATTTATTTCTAAAAGATATTGACCAAAACTTTGCTTTTAAAAACGGTCAAAACATGTGAGGTTCGAATAATTATCGTTTAGTTTTTGAAAGAAACAAATTTTCTTAAGTTTTGATTAGCTTCCGGGTAAGGACACAAGCCGGGCCGTCTTTGACGGTGTTCAAAGTAACGACGGCGCAGAGTTTTAAAAATTTTAAAGGCTTCAAAATTTGTTTCGTTAATAATTATATGCATGTGTACGTATATTTTTATTGAGGAAAAATGTATTTAGATAAGAAAATATTTTAAATGAGACATAAGTTGAACGTGTAGATAACTAATTTGTATTATATCTTATAGACGGTGACACTTTATATAAAACATTTCTTCTCAAATGACCTTAATATGTGATTTCGTCCATGGCCCTCAAATTTTCTTTTAAATTGAAGGAAGGCCCTGGTCACAAGCATTTAGAAACGTTTAACAGCGATAAACGACAAGCGGTAAGCGGTTTTGTTAAAAAATTTGTTTGGCAACAAAGCAAAGAGTTAACATATTGTGGAACTGTTTTTATTTGAAATGTTTGTTGAACAAGCGTTATGGAACTGCTCCAGCATTTTGTTTATGAAATTACCCATATGCCTTAAAAATAATGTTCATAAATCTTTAGGACCTGTAGATGATTAAGAGGTTCTTGATGGGTGTCCAACTCTCGTGTCATATCTTGAGCAGGTGTATAATTTTTTTTGCTCGACTAGCATCCCATCACA
Source organism: Tanacetum coccineum (assembly GCA_026074375.1). Lineage (NCBI taxonomy): Eukaryota > Viridiplantae > Streptophyta > Magnoliopsida > Asterales > Asteraceae > Tanacetum > Tanacetum coccineum. The sequence continues at coordinate 100,574 of BQNB010000230.1, forward strand.
TTTGAAAGATACTACCATGCAATGATAAAATGACAAGCAAACTAATAAATTTTGACGAGGCTACTACTATTGTTTGTTTCTTTAATCATATATTTTTTAATGTGTATATGTCCTTTTTAGTAATTTCACATTTTATAATTACAGCTGCAACTACGTTACCTGACACGTTTTTTAAACAAACAACTAATGTTTAATGCTACTGCTACTACTTAATGCAATTGCTATGTGTCTCCAAACATAACCTAAAAGTAATAAAGATGATAAGGCTAGTAGTAATCCCACCAAACGGTTTGATCGGTCGGGTGGTGACCGACGCGTCCTCGCCTTTACGAGGACCGAACGGTTCGATGGGTCCCCTTCAAAATGAATTGTTTGGTCTGTGTGTGGACCGAATGAATTGGAGTGTTTGTGTGTGTTTTATTTATTTATTTTTATGGGGTTGTTTTGGTTGTTAGTGTTCGATCACTTGTCCAATTGCATTATGGGTGTTTGGTTTGTGTTTAGTATAAGAGAGAGAAAGCTGAGTTGATGATGATGTGTCATTCTGGTTTGGTCACTTTGTCCGGTTGCATTACTATTAGGTTAGTGATTGATGTGTCATCGTAGTTAGGTATTTATTTGTTATCAAGTTTAACATTTATATTTTGCCGACTTTACCTAAAACAACATTTTAACGGGCAGTGTACCCGATCAGATGTAGCTTCGTTGCTAAGTAGGGCTTCGATCACTAAGAGTGAGAGCGTTAATCTTATAGTTCTATCAATATATTGGTTAACTAAACTATGTTAATTTTAATCTATGTTAAACCTATGCTAAACCTAGTTCTAACGGATAAAGGGGGTTTTCAGTCTGAGAGACTGGAACAAGTTTTGTGGTGACTTAAATCAATTTAAAAACACAATAACACATGCAAGCAGATAATCAAAAGATAGAAGAGCAACTGTATTAACCATGATTAATCCAATTAAAACGCAGGTTTGTTTATTTGTGTGCAATGAGTGCTTATCTCGAGGCGGCATATCATTCCAAGATTTAGGCGGTACTTCTTCCTAAAACCTAGACACGTAGAATTCTGTCACAATTAAACGCATTCGCATAAAGCATCCTAATTGCCGATTATAATCTATCTTAGGCTGTGTTCTCAACTCTCTTTTTAGGAAGTAAAGTAAAGTAATGAAAGTAAGGTAAAGAAAGGTAAAGAAAGTGGTAGAAAAAAGTGGGTCTTTCACTTTCATCTCAATAATAGAGTGAAACATTTTAGGGGAAAAATACACTAACTTTCTTTACATTCCTCTTCCTTCCTCTTTCTTTCATTCTTTAAAAAAAACTCAAGAACACAAATAATTTTGTTTTCACTCCCTTTCATCTCAAAAGAAATCTTGAGAACAAAGTGTTAGGAGATTAATAATGGTGATCTTATTAAACCCTAGCTCATGGAGACTTTACCCACTTACTACTTAACAACTCTTTATATACTAGTAGTCCACTGTCCGAGTCTTTACCAAAGGAATCAGTACGTTATTTGTTGATCTTTGGTCACCTCATAGTCCAACTTGTTCACATAAACCAATTGTAAAGATAGGTCAATATTTGTGATCCTATTACTCTAGATATATAAATTGCAGATATGGAGAGCCATCCTGACATCTAGCTAGTGAGATATTTTGCATTCCTAGATCCAATTGAATGATAGGTCGCATACTTAAGCACGTAAACAGGTATATCGATCAAAGTTCCAGCATGACTCTTCCCTTCATCCTTGTTCTTAATTATGGAATAATAAAAGCTTTTGGACATTAAGTTAATGGACAAGGAAGGGAAGAGGCCAGCGTTAACATACTTATACCCGATTACATAAGAAAATTTCTTTTTATAAGAGTCGGTTTTAACAAAAGTTGGCTCAAAATCAACATCTTGATTAGTTTTAGGTTCTAGAGGTGTGTCCAAATCATTTAATTCTATGTAGTTACCATAAGTTGGGTCGAATGGTTCATCACCCTCTCCTATAAGCTCTGTTTTTTAATCAAGACTTTTTATCACAAAGACCTTTTTGATTATGCTAGTGGAGGGCTTAATACTTTTAAAAACAAGTTTTTCTTCCCCTACCCTTAAAGTAATTTTCCTTTTGAAGACATCAATCTTGGAATGGGCAGTTGACAAGAATGGTCGTTCGAGGATTAAAGGGACATCGTCATCCTCGGGTATGTCCAAGATGATAAAGTCTATAGGGAAAATAAATTTGCCTATCCTTACTAGCACATTTTTGGCAATACCCCTTGGTTGTTTTATGGTTCGGTCAGCTAGTTTGATGGTCAACCTAGTGTGAGATAAAATTCTTAGACCAAGGTTGGTGTAGGTAGAGAATGGCATAACGCTCACACTTGCTCCTAGGTTAACATGGGCTTTATTAAAACAAATATTATGAATAAAACAAGATAAAGTAAAGCTCCCTGGGTATTTTTCTTTCTGAGGTAAGGTGTGATCATAAACATCCAAAATCTTCACATCTTGTGCCTCTCTCCAAATATCACAACCGAAGTTTTGCAGTCGTCTTGAGAAAGGGACTGTTCTGTGCTGTGTGCCCGATACAGCGTATGGACCATATCCGATACGGCGTATCTCATAAAAATTAGCTTTAGTAGTTGAGATCGATTTAACTTGGTCTTGAGGGTTTGTCTCTGTAGAGCTGGGCAGGCTTCCAAACCCTCTTTCTTGCAAGACCTTGCTCATCTGTTCGATTTCTATTTCTAAGGTCTTAATTGAAGCTCCTTGATTTCTTATTGCTGCATCGGTAGAAGCTCAAATCTCTTTGATTATGTTCGAGTTTTCTTCATGTCCTTTAGCTGATTCTGCCATAAATTTGGCCAGTGATTCTTCCAGGCTCGGTCTTCGATCAGGATACGAAGAGTTTCCATTCTTTCGTTGGTAGAATCCTCGCCCTGCTGCTCTATATTGTCCTCCAGGTTGATAGGGTGCACCGAACTGTGTATAACAAGCTTCTTCTAAAGTTTTTCCTTCTTCCTTTTGTGGACATTCCTTCGTATAATGTGGTCCCTTGCATAGTTCGCATCCGACCTGAGTAGCGTACACTTTCTCATTTACTTTCTTTATTTCTTGTCCGAGATTGTTGAGTTGGGCTTGGATAGCAGCAAGCCCGTCAGAAGTTTCAGTACTTCTGGTCCTTGAAGATGTTCCATTGTGCCATTTATGGGAGTATTCAGCCATTTCTTGGATGGCTATTTTAGCATCAACGGCAGTTTTGGAAGGTATGGCACCCTTTGAGTCCAGAATTTATCGAGTTGGAACATCGAACCCATTATAAAACAAGATGACTTCCTGCATGTCGGTTAAGTAATGTTGAGGACACTTCATCAGCAATTCTTTAAATCTTTCCCATGCACGGAAAAGGCTTTCATCGGGTTCCTGCTAGAAGTTGTTGATTTCCTCTATTTTCTTTACGGTACGGGCAGGTGGACAATATTTTTTGGGATCACAAGACTTCATGATGATCTTGGAGTTAATACTGCTAAGGTTAGAGTTACTGCTGTTAAGCATAACTTACTGCTGTTAGTGATAATTAGTGAAAAATATGCTAAGTAGTTAGTACTGTCAGTTACTACTGCTAGTATATATTACTACTGCTAATGGAAGTTAAGACTGCTCATAGGCTTGGAAGAAATACTACTAAGTAGTTAATACTGCTAGTATATAAGTTGCTACTGTTAGTGGTAACATAAACTGCTATAATGTTAGTAACACTGCATTAGTAAAGTTACAACTGTTAGCATTAAGTTAGTACTGGCTGGTGTAACTTAATACTTGCTTAAGAAGAATGAAGAAAATGATTCTACGTAGTTACTTACTTGCATGTACAATAGTAGTGTCTGCTGGAATAAAAGTTAATGCTGCTGGTTACAACTGCTGAAGGATTACAACTGCTAAAAGAATATATACTGTCAGAAGGATAAAGATGAAGATTGTTTATCAAGATTACTTACGAGATAAGTATGAGATATTTCTGTAAAATATATGTATATCTTATTAAGTTAGAAGATTTGCAGTTATCTATTAGAATTATAGAAGATTTGTAGTTATCTTGTAAATCACTCCTTGGTGTATAAAAGGAGATCATAGGGTATAGAGTTTAATGTATAATACACACATTCATTCGTTTTTTATATATAGCTTCAAGGTTGTAAATCCTAGTACTACACAGAGTACTCGTATTATTGATAATAATAATAATATTGGAGCTTTTTAGTGATATCATTGTTCATACAGTTTACTGTTTCATTAATATTCTTCTAGATATTAATGAGTAGATTTCGCATACTCTTTAGTATTCACAAAGTTTCTACCATAGTTGTTTTGGATTTATCCAAAGTAACTTAACCTTTACAAGCTAAGGAATCGATCTTAAGTTGGGATCATCAGTATTTGTTTAGAAATTTAGTTTTAAAAACTTCCCAGGTTGTAATCGAGCCTGATGGCTGGTTCCTTAGCCATCTGCTTGCGGCTCCAGTGAGGGATACAAGGAAGGCTCGAAGCATGATTTGATCTTGAGTTATTTTTGGGATGTGAAATACGTCAACAATCTCTAGAACTTTCTCGATGTGCTCGTTTGCATCTTCGTGTTTTGAGCCATTGAAAGTATTGTCACGAAGTTCCTTGAGAAATTGCCCCTTCAATTCGAAGTGGGTGTCTTGGTCGATCGTGGGCCTAGTAACTATGAAAACCTAAAGATCGTTGTAAGCTCAGATTGTTTAGATCTAGGGATGAGCATTTCGACCCGAATCCCGAAACCGAACCGAAACCGTACCGATTCCCGGTATACGGTACGGTACCGGGACTACAAAATAAGGTGAAAAAAAAATCGGGACCACTAATTCGGTACGGGACCGGTACCAAATCGGGAAATTCCCCAAAAAAAGCAGGAAAAACCCGATTTCCCGGTACCGGTACTGTTACCGGTACCGGTACCGGTATCCGAATCCCGTTCGGTACGGTACCGATACCACTAAGTTATGCTCAGGAAAAAATCGGTACCACTAATTCGGTACGGGACCGGTACCGTGCTCATCCCTATTTAGATCTTATATCTAGGATTAACAATAACATTGAACATAGAATATGTATAGCGGAATTAACATAAGAACGATGATATTCAACAAGGTGTTTCTTCATTAATAACCAAACGTGTTATCTAAACTATAACAAGGAATCAAAGATCCTTGAGGCTGAAACACACAAATTCTAGGTGTCCACTTAGAGGACTTGATGCCTACACACACTTTTCTGGTGTTTACATCTTTTGACACACAAAAAACTATACGACCTATATCTCTTTATATAGTAGAGATATTAGGTTTACAAAGGATAAGTATTAGGAAACAACTAAATCTTCCTAACTTTTATAATTATCTTCTAGGAAATCTTCTGTAATCTTCCATCTTTTGAAGAATTCCTCTTTTGTCTTTTAAGTCCTTCATCTTTCATATGTTTTGTCTTATCAACTCAAATATAATTCCCAACAATCTTCCCTTAGTTGATAATGACAAAACCAAAATAAGCACGAACTTCTTCCCCTGAAGCTAATATATATAAAAGAATAAGGATCATTCCACCAAGGATCTGTAAGTTGCACATCTTCTTTGTAAATCTTCTTCCCATTTTTGTCATAATCAAATAGGGGACTAAAGTATGCAACTTTGATTTCGACAACCACAAACCACAATCACACTTCTAATCCAGCCTTCTAACAACTCAAATTACCCTCCATGACGCGCCTTTAAGATAAATGAACTTGAGCAGTAGAAACTTAAACTAGCAGTAGTAATAATAACTAGCAGTAGTAAAAACCTTCACCTCGATGTAGCATATAAATGGTTAAACATTTTAACATTAAGCTTCCCCTGAAACCCATATGTTAACCATTTCTTGAATGTAGGCTCTATGTAATGATTACTGATGAAGAAAACTAAGTATTACCAATTTGATGCTGAAGTAGAATAACCCAAACTTGTGTCTTATATCTTGTACTATCCACGTGACGTCAAACTCATACCAAGACCAAAGTATAAGTAGATCTCAACCTCTTGACAAAATCCTCATCTTCTATGAGACACATAACCAAAGTGATAGCAAATGTACGCATTGAGCACCATAAGAGAAATCGCACACCTTTGCTAGATTTGTCAAGTCTGCGTCACATCGTTTCTAAGCACGAACAAGTTATCTTCAAAGTGTAACACCCACTTTAAGATATGATAAAACACAAACCCAAATAATTCCACTTCACCGTCAAATAAGTGATAAATAACCATCTTCGTAATCAATTAAACCAATAAAGTGTGAGCCTTTAAATCTGTTCAGAACATTGAAACCAATACCAAAAACTTCATGTGTGTGTTGTCCAAGAACATAACTCAACCGAGAACCAAACTCGTGTGTTATCCGTTATCGTATAAAGCTAGCAGTACAAACAATAAACCAGCAATACAAACTTTCAACGAGCAGTACTAACCTTTAACTAGCAGTATAAACTTTTTGAGCCCAATACTAGTAGTACTAACAATCAAGTAGCAGTATTAATGTTACCTTATGGCAGTACTAACAATGATGCCCAGCAGTAGTATCGTCCATATTAATGCTAGCAGTATTAACTGCCATTGGTAGTATAAACATACAACTGGCAGCACTAATGTATGAAGAACAGTACTAGGTACTCATAAGCAGTACTAAGTATAAAGCTGGCAGTACTAACTTCATAGCCAGCAATACTAATTCTTCCCCTTAAATCAAGTAGTACTAAAATTTCAACTGCTGTTTCTTTGTCAATTAAAACATGTTGATGCCTGCCAATACTTCTCTTAACCAAGAACTAAACACATGTAGCATAAACATCAATACCATTAGCAGCAATGTTAACGAACCCATGATAACTGGCAGTATTAAAATAGACTAGAAGCAGTACTAATCACAAACCAACAGTATTAACCAAGCACAACAGTACTAACAATAAACTGTCATCGTGTGTCGTCATTGACAACAGTAGAAACGAGGAAGCGCAACAGTATAAACATAATAACGACTGTTTAAGGATACCTTTTTTTAAGTATCTAGACGACACCTTTTAGCGACACTTTGTTTGTCACTAAACTGTCACTAATTCATCATTCTCACCAAATGCTAATGGTTCTTTTCATAGAATAAGTTCCAAATAACGCTTGAATTATGTAACCAATCAGCAACCATCTTGTTGTCACGAACCAATCAAAAATAATTTTAAACAAACTTCCTGTTATATCGAATTAGGGTTGCTGAAAAACCCTAATATCACCAGATTCGTCATGATAACCAAGACAAAAAATTCGTACCTCTTTTCCTTCATAGATGCGACACCAAAACACCTTGTAGATCCTAGATCACGAGCCACCAGGCTCTGATACCAATTGTGGAGATCGTTTAAGCCCATCTAGGATATGTTTTACAGATAATATAAATATGCAGCGGAATATAAAGAACAATATATTATCAAACAAGGTTTTTATTCCATACGTTTCCACCTTGCCCCAATTCTATACCTTGGAGCTACTAACTAACTAACTATTAATCTAACTACTAACTAAATGTGTACACACATACACATTTTTCTAGACTCTCATTGGGAGAGTTCTATGTTTCTGGATGTTTAAAACCATATGCCTGATATCTCTTTATATACTAGAGATATCTAGGTTTACAAAGGATAAGAACAAATTACAAAAGATAAGAACAAATAATATCTTCCTAACATATAATATTATCTTCTGTATCTTTATCTTCTTAAGGAGATCTTTTAAACATTAAGAAATATCTTCTGTTATCTTTATCTTCTTAAGGAGATCTTCATCTTTTGATATCTTTGACCAAATCTTCCATAATTCTCCACCAGCTTGTAGAATTCCAATCTGCTAGATTTAGTCCTTATGTTTCATTCTTTTATTTATTTTGTCTCATCAAATCTAGAATCCCAACACTTCGGTATAAACTTCTTTTGAAACGACTATTTTTCTTCCTTCTCTTTTTTTGCAATATATCATAAATCTTGGTTTTATTCCACCGTCTTCACCATTATAATTCATCTGGATAATTTTTTCCTTGTAACACTTCTTCTTCGGACATGATTCATAATCGTGAAAGTAGCGAAACTTACGATCTACATATTTTTCCCATTGCATTGTGCAATTTCCCGACCATTACAGATATAGAAAAATTTCACTTTGACACAGGAAATACAAAACTTTACACGAAAGCAACTAGCAACATTGATTAAAATAGGCTTAATCTACACAGTAGGCTAAGGTGAAAAGGTGTAACGAAACATATAATATGGTTCGGTAGGGAAAAAGGAAAGGAAATGGGCCTCAACAGGTTGTTCTAGGGGATTTTACTCTAAAAATGAGAGTAATCAAGGGTTACACGGGATTTAACTAACCAGGGTAGTTAGTTAATTTTACAACATGTAGGCTATTTGGTTTAATCCTAGAAATTTATCAGTTGAACATGTTCTTCCATCTAAATCCATAGTACTAATCATTGCGGTCTCTAGTGATATACCAGGCCAAGTTCTAAAGTCCACCACATCACCGTCACACTTATAATTTTGTGAAATTTTTAGTAAATAGTTGGAAACGGAATAGGCTTAATTCTCATAATACGTATCATGGGTTATAGTGTGCTAGGTTATGTAACTAGTGATTTTTACAAAATTCATGCTAAAAAAATTTTAAATTTGGCATATTTTTAAGCACTTTTAAGCTCGTAGCATGTTATTTTGTAAAAAGGAAGACAAGTACGTTCTAATTCTCCATCCCCCCACTTAAATTATACAACGTCCTCGTTGTATAGATAAAATAATTAAAGAATAAGGGAAATAGAATTAGAACGGAAAACTCCCTAATGTTTTGCTCGTGATAATTCTCCAAGATGAGTCCTTAAGCAAAAAGGTGTGTTGACTAGGGCCTTAGAATGCTCGGATAGGTTCAACACATGTCTTTTTTAGAATATACCATATTATAGTTTCAGCAAGGTCCTGCATAAAAGATTAAAAGATAAGTGCAATTTTTATCTCGCTACAATGGTACAAGAAAACAATTAAACATACAACTGTACAGGGATCAATACGCCGTATCCCAAACCTTAGGATACGCCGTATGGTTCCTGTAAAAACAATTAAATACTAGAAATTAAATACTAAGTTTTTAAAACTGATAACGTCCAGACACGTCTATACGTGGTATCCAGAGGGTTTCGATACGCCGCATAGAGTGTCTGGGAAGACAAAATCATGCAACAAACAATTAAAATGTGAAAAACAATAAAAATGACTGGGTTATCTCTCGAGAAGCACTTTTGTTTTAGCTGGTCTTTAAGTTCGACCTTTTTCCTTCTCTTCATTTTCATTCATATGGTACGTGTTACCGTACATCTGTGATCTTTTATGTTGAAGAGTTTGTGGTAGATGCAAGACATGCTGCCAGGAGTTCTTTCTACAGTGCTAACTTTGCTTGGACCTACAGTAACAAATATATGCATAGCGGAATTAGCACAAGAACAATGTTACTCTAACAAGGTTTTCATCATTATCTTTACTATGATACATGACTACTATAAGCCCCAATCCTACCTTGATTAATGGTAGAACGTGTTATCTAAACTATAACAAGGAATCAAAGATCCTTGAGGCTGAAACACACAAATTCTAGGCGTCCACTTAGAGGACTTGACGCCTACACACACTTTTCTGGTGTTTACATCTTTTGACACACAGAAAACTATGCGACCTATATCTCTTTATATAGTAGAGATATTAGGTTTACAAAGGACAAGTATTAGGAAACAACTAAATCTTCCTAACTTTTATAATTATCTTCTAGGAAATCTTCTGTAATCTTCCATCTTTTAAAGAATTTCTCCTTTGTCTTTTAAGTCCTTCATCTTTCATATGTTTTGTCTTATCAACTCAAATATAATTCCCAACAGTAACACCCGACCCGTAATCTCCTTGGGTTTTTGCTTATGTACTACTCCATTGTTTCCATCATTGTTTCTCTTGCTTCTTCCTCTGATTGTTCCTCGATGTCAAAAATATTATCGAACTCTGTTGAATTCGATTCTACGAGACTTGGTGTATCGAAAAACCTCCTTCTTGAGCAAAATTTTTGTTCCGGGTTTTCAAAAGGTGAGAGTAGTTCCTTTGTAGAACTTCTTGTCATGCACTACCTGAAACAAATGACAATAAATCAATAGGATATGTCCTGATGAGAGAAATCAAATGTAGAATCAAAACAAATGGACTTTTGGTTTGCTACTGTATCAGTTGACAAATACGACGTATTCAATTTATTTGAATACGCCGTATAGGTCTGTTGAATGTCAGTACGCCGTATTGAATTAATAGAATACCCCGTATTGTTTAGAAGAACAAATATGTCATTTAGACTGTAAAACTCAATACGCTGTTCTAGGTAGAAAGTTTGATACATCGTATCTAACTGGTGGATACGGCGTATCAGGTGATCAGTCAGAACAGAATACTATTTAAAAAACAATTAAATGCGGGAATTTAAACAAACAATTTAAACACACAATGCAAATAAATAAAAACAAAATTAAATAATTAGATTACAGTAAACTAAACTAATTAATGGTTAGAAATACTAATAAGAATAAGGTTTAATTAATTCACTCCCAGGCAGCGACGCCAAAAACCTGATGTGCTGTCGTGTAGGGTCAATTATTTGATTATCAAGTTTTAAATTTATATTTAGCCGACAAACCTAAAGCAACACTTTAACGAGCAGTGTACCCGGTCAAGATGGTGTTTCACGGTAAGTAGGGTGTCGAACACTAAGAGTGAAACATTAATCCTAAATTCTATCAGTATTTTAATTAGTTCTAATTAGTCTATTTACTGGTTAAACCTATGCTATATACGTTGTCTAATGATATGGGGGTTTTCAGCCTGAGAGACTGGCACAGGTTTGGTGGAGACAAATATCAATTCAATAGACAATAAACACAAAAGAAGAAAATTAGAAGATAGAAAAGCGGTACAAGCCAAATGATAGAAAACTGTATTAGCCATATTAAATCCAGTTCAATGTTGGTTTGTTTGTTTTAGTGCAATGATTTACTTATCTCGAAGCGGCATATCATTCTTAAGACTTAGGCGGGACATCATCCTAAGACCTAGACACGATTAATCCTGTCACAATTAACGCATCCGCATAAAGCATCCTTTAGTTTAATTATAATCTATCTTAGGGAATCAAAGCAGTGGTGATCCTGTTAAAACCCTAGCCCAACGGGACTTTACCCACTTATTGTTTGACGGTGTTTTATATACTGGTAGTCTACTATTCAAATCTTTATTAGTTAATTAAGAGCGTGATTGCTGAAACATAAACGGGTCACCTACCGGTCCAACTAAGCTCATAATTCAAAGACAAAGACAGAATGTTATTTGTGATCCTATTGGTCCAGTAATATAAAATACGATATGGAGAGCTATCCTGATATCTAGAGTACTTGGTCCGTATCACTAGATCCAGTTGAATGATAGGTCGCACATTCAAACACTTAAACAAGTATGAGGTGATAAACATAATTAAACAATCAACGATAAATTTAGAAATCGATTTTAAAACAAACTAAACATTGAACTTTTATTAAGATGGCTAATACCCGAGGGTATTATCCCACAACCATTGTAATTATACAAGGGTAATCAAACAATGAAAATCGAACGATTAAGAGAGTAAAAATTACACGATGTCTTCTATGGATTCGTGATCAATGCTTAACCTTGGTGGCTGATATTCTCTTCTAAAATTCATCTTCAATGAGTATGGTATAAAGAATATGATATTGACACTGAAAACTCATTTTTGAGTCTTCTATTTATAATGTCTGAAAAAGACTCGATACGCCGTATCTGGCTAGGTCGATACAGCGTATTGGGCTGGATTCCTTGGAGTGCGCGCTACGTTCTCAATTAATCAGTGATATCATTCCCAATTTACTTGATTTACTGTATCTTCGAATAGTTATCTTCATGGATACGACGTATGGAAACATAAGAGATACGCCGTATTGGGAATTGGTCAAACGCATTTTCTTGTGAAGTTCATGTGCTGATACGCCGTATCTCTTTTATTGGATACGGCATATGTAGTCAGAAATCATCATTCTTCAAATGTCTTCGTTTTAGCTCTAAATTATGCGCCTTTTAGCTTGTCTTCACAAAACACTCCTGAATTACTGCACTTATCAACTTTAAAGCAATTAAGTACCAAATAATGCAATAATTATATAAAAGTGGGCAAAACAGATAGGATAAATGATATAATAAAGTGACGTTATTTGATGTCATCAGGTCCCTAAATCGTGATAAACATATAACTATATATTAACACGAGACCGATAAGATACTAATAACACAATTTTTACTTTTCAACGTTTAACTCTTTATTGATATGAATAAAAGAATTATACCCGGTTGTTGGCGGAACAACAATCAGGATTGAATGACAAATAAACTCTCCTAATATGAACCACAAGCATCTTGGCTTAGTGTGTTCCATGAGAGGATTAAACCTATCAACTAATACCTTTGGTATTTGTGTGTTTGTTTAGGAATGGATGACTTCTCTACATTTACAACTTGTTACTTATAAAAGAAAAGGTGAACCTTCTCTTGGAAGCTTCACAAAAGTCCATGCAACCACTTTTGTCCTTTTTCTCCTTTTTCTTTTGGGAAAAGTAAGCATAGGTGCAGCCATGTGCACTCTCCATCAAAGGACAAAAGCAAATAGTTAAATTAACTGTTTGCTTTTTAGCTACTCTTGTACTTTTGTCTTCCTTTGCTTTTAGCTTTAAGGAAGTTCCCGCCAATGTCTTTAAGTTGTTTTCTTTCAGAGAAGTCTTCAGGGAGTTAGTAAGTTATTTGTCAACACTTACTAACTCCATCATCCTGATCTTGTTCCTTTCTTCACTCGCTGAGAACCGCCTCAGGTTGTGCCAAATCTTTTCTTTAGACTCCGAAGGACTTCTTGAGGATGACTCGCTGAACATATTTATGTTCAACGACTTGTTTTTCTAATTAGGATATTTTTCATACAAATCTTGTACATGGGACAATTAGGCACTAAATTAGCCCAACATAAACTTTATAGCTAGAAATAATGCTTATGGACATGTGTTTCAAGTTTGAACTAACATTTGAAACCAAACATCTCTAGGGCTTATAGATGATACAATACATGTAATATTCAAATTACGTCTTGCTCTTAATTTACTTGTATATTCAAGATACATATCACCTTTTCTTTCCCCCTAAATCCACACATGTCTTGCGTATGATTAAACAACCATCGCTCAATTGCCATTGGCTCATATAAAGCTTTTATAGCAGTAGCTCACTTGTTGGAAAATGTTTGTGAAAAATGAATTTTCACAAACTTTGGACATTATTTAATATATGTATATGTTATATATATTTATATTAGCTAGTAGTTTTGCGTTAATTTTGAAGAGAGCTTTGCAACGAGCTAAAGTATGTTTAAAATAAAGTTAATATAAATGAGATATCGTGTCTCAAAATGAGACACTTGAAACAAAAAATATGGGAAACTTTGCTATCCCATGTCGCCTAGTAAAGGAAGTGGGATAATGTTTATATAGAAATCTTGGTATTGGCTATCAAATTTCTTTAGTTGGTTTTACTCCAACACCTATGTGCGCGCGCAAGGGGGGTGGTGCAGATTTCAAGATTTCTGGGCCAAAATGGGTTCCAAGCTTGTGAACTCAGCTCCGAAACTTCACCTATGTATGGATCTTTTTTGCTATAATATTGGAGGACAAGATTAAAATCTATTATACTTAAAGATTGGGTACACATATTTATTGTAGAGGCTTTAAGAGGAATAACCCACGCTTTGAGAATTGTACAAAAATTTCCTTATTAAAGTAACTGATAAAAAGGTTAATTGTACTCGGGCTGTGAAAATTGTACAATCAACATGGCATAATGGAGATGCTTAATTGCTCCTGGTAACCAATGCGATGAATATGATGAGTTCAGGCGGTTTAAGGTATACGAAGGATCTGGAGTTATAAAGATTTACAACCAAAAAGAATACATCTAATATGAGTGTTAATGACTTAAATCTAGATCTAAAGTCAAGATAATCCAATCAATCATAAACAGATTTAGTTTTACATGTCTTTTTGTCTAATTCATCAAATCCACCACCAACAAAAATAAAAAAATTCAACGTTATTAATTTGGTTTGAGGTTTTGTTTTTGGTGGTTTATTGATGGCTTGTTTTGTTTTTTGTATGCGGATTTGATCTGATTTGATTGAATTGAAGATTGTTTATAGATACATAATTTGATTGTAAGTTTTAAAATCTTTTTAGATTTTGATTCACATGGTTTAATTTAAAATGATCTAGGTACAAAATGTCGTGAGATGTTTTTGTGTCTATCAAGGATTGGAGTTTGTTATTCTGGTAATCCATGGTTAAATAGAGCAAATAGGAATGTCACTCACAATGGATTTTAATGATGGAAGGTCCAAAGGTATGCTATTTTTACTAAAAGAGCTAATCACCACATTCATCTGTCTTTGAGTAATTTTAGATCTTGATGGTTTGATAAATGATATTTGGCACAAACATTAAATAAATTTTTGAATGATGGTTATAAAGGTCTGAATTTCTGTTAAGTTTATATAATTATTGATGTTGATAAAGTTTGGTGCTTTTTAATGGTTTTGTTATTTTTAAATTGATTCAATAATGATTAATTATTTATGGGATTTGTGTTTGCTGTTCATATGTAATGAGTAAGCTGTTAAAGTTTTAATCTTTCATGATGTTTTAAGTGCATTTAGTAGATAAAGATTTGTGCTTTTTTACGAGTGTGAAGATGATTTCCGTTATTATAAATGTTGATAATGATTGATGCTTTTTATGAACTTCTTGACCTCTTCAAATGTTTATCCTAATATTTATGTAATCTTTATAAGAAAAATGTGAGATACTTAACAATAATTAAAAACTTAAGTCTTTAGTTAACCATGTTACGTGCTCAAATTTACTTTACAGTTTATGAGTAGTATCCTATTTGGTTAATACAGGAATCCGTAGTCAAAAGGGTATTTGGTACACTTGCAAATTCATTTTTATGTTTGTTATATCTATTACAGCTTATGTATGTTTATATTACTTATCAATTGAATTCAATCATAATGTGAAATGATCAAGACACATATTTTAGATCGTAAATGTGTTGCTGATACAGCTTATGGTTAATAACGTTTTCTTTATTGCATTTGTCAATATTACCTCACTGTTATCACAAATATATAATTTTAAAGTGCAATTTGGAAAAAAATGCACATGGATTAGCACATTTCACATTATTTTGATGTATGCATTTATCTTTGTTCATTGCAGATTTACCTTTGAGACAACTTTGAAACTTTATGGTGGTCCGTCCATAATGTTTGCCCACTGACTAGGTAACAATATTTTTCGGTACTAATTTTATACATGAGCTGGGTACAAAACTTTTGGACTCTTGGTTAAGTAGCATGTTTTTTGGTGGGTCTTTTTCTACCGTATGTGACACATTTGGAAAAAAAGTATGAAATATGTGACTGTCACATATTGTAAGTTGTGACCTGTTATTCAATCCAGTAATTACATCTTGAAAAATTTAAGTTTGCACATAAGCAAATAGCTAAAATAAACCGACATTTGTGCAGTCCCAAACACCCCCTTAACTATTTGTAGCGTGCTATGGGTACATGACTGATTGTAATCAAAATAATGTAACTTTTTATAGCATTATTTATCATGTAATGAAACTCATTTTGTATAATTATTGCAGAATTGTTATTAATCGTTTATATTTGGAGAATTGCCAGTCATTAGGTGTACTTTCGGTGAAGATTAGCAAAATGGACACGCATTCTAGAGCTTCAACGAAGAATTTGTAAGTTAATGACTCTGACATCCTATACGCTGTAGCCATCAAGGATGATCGGCGTTTTTGTGGCCCTGCTTTCCTTCTTAATCTCCCCCCTTTCTTTTCCTCATTTGACACCTTTCATATATCTCTTCTTCTTCTTCCCCCCCCCCCCCCCCCCCTTTTCTTTTTTTTCCTTTGCTTCCATTTTTATACTTGCCCTACCCCTCCGTTTATTTTTCTATTATTCCTTCTATACCCTCTCCAACTCCCCTCTGTAACAAAAGACCAACCAAAGGATTTAAAGTCCAATACGCGTATCCAAAGGAAACTCAATACGCCATTTAAATTTTAAAAGTAATAAAATATTTGGAAGCTATCGAAACGTGGTCCCTACCTTTAATAAACCTCCGATACGCGTATCCATGACTCCGATATGCCGTATCGGGAGCCCAATTCCAGACCCTAATAAATAGTAAAACCTAAAATGGGGTTTTCAGTGGTGCTTGATCATATTTTCGATACCTCTCACCTTAACTAAAAAATTCGATTTTCAGAAGACAAGAAGAGCAGAAGAGGTCAAGCAAAGCTATCAATTCCATAGGAAACACTTTGTAATCTCCTATACTCTAGTAATCGTTTGATTTTTGGTATCATTCGTTTAACTCGGTTAGTTTACCTTGGTTGGATTATTACCCTTGTATTGATTATGACGTTTGAGGGCTAATACCCTTGGGTATTAGCCATTGTTATGAAGATTTAAATGTTTGGTTTGTTTATCTTGAATGCTTAATTTATGTTGATTGCTTGTTTATGTTTATCAATTTATACTTGTTTACGTGCTTTTGTATGCGACCTATCATTAAAAACTGATTAGTGTACCACCATGTTAGTTAGATGCCGTGATTGGTCTCCATATAGTGATTTATATATCTAGACCAATAGGATCACAAATAATACCTATCTTTGCCTTTAGATTAGTGAGCTTAGTTGGACCGGCAGGTGACCCTTGGGATCAACGAGTATGTTCTTAATCAATTGGTAAAGACTTGGCCAGTGGACTACTAGTATATAAATTGCCATTAAGCAGTAAGTGGGTAAAGTCTCTATGAGCTAGGGTTTAACAAGATCACCATTGATTTAACCCCTAAGATCGATTCTAATTAGAAAATAGGATGCTTTATGCGGATGCGTTTAATTGTGACAAAATTCTACGTGTCTAGGTATTGGGAAGAAGTAATGCCTAATTATTTAAGGAATGATTTGCGCATGGAGATTAAGTATTATTGCACTTAATATGCCAACAAAATTCTAAATGGATTATAATGGGTTATGACTAATTTTCTTTTTATTTTGGAGACTCCGCTCTTCTATCTTTTATTTGTTTGCTTGCGTGTGTTATTGTGTCTTAAGTAGATCTAAGTCACCACAAACCTGTGCCAGTCTCTCAGGCTAAAACCCCCTTTATCCGTTAGAATTAGGATTAACATAGGTTTAGCATAGGTTTAACATAGAATAGAATTAACATAGTTTAAATTAACTTAGTTTAGTTAACCAAAATATTGATAAAATAAAAGATTAGTTCTCGCTCTTAGTGATCGACACCCTACTTACACGAAAACTCCATTGATCGGGTACCCCGCCTGTTAAAGTGTTGTGTTGTTTTTGGTAAGTCGAAAAAATATACATTTAAAACTTGAATACTCTAAAATAACCTACACACAACGACACATCAAGTTTTTGGCGCCGCTGTCGGGGAGTGAAATTTTAATCTTGAATTTTTATTTGATATTTAAGTTTTTAACATTAGATTAGATCTAACCCTTAGGATTAGTGTAATTTAGATTAATTAGTGTAATTTAGATCAATTAGTGTAATTTAGATTAGTATAAAATTTTGTAAAATTCTGTATATTTGTGTATTTGCTTGTATATTTGTTTATTTGTTTATGTGTGTGTTTTAAATTGTTTTCTATACACTGTTCTGGTCGATAACCCGATACGGCGTATCCACTTCCATTGAATACGGCGTATCCAACTTTCTAAACCAATACAGCGTATTCATTCAAAGGATTGATACGACATATTCAAATCAATTGAATACGGCGTATCGATCGTTTGATACAGTAACAAAGCTGATTTTTCGTATTTGATTTTCATGCTCGATTTTCTGTATTACTGTTCTTCGGGCAAATCCTACTGATATTTTTACCCTTGTCAAGATCACTACTAATCGGTTGGTGAAAAGATTGAAGAAGTAATGGCAAATATTAGGCTCGAATACACTATGATAGAATTCAGACTAATGACAAGCATATTATTATTCAGGGAGTGCAAGTATTATGGTTATGGTAAAAGGGCTATGACCTATAATGGGTAAATTCTTGATGATTTGCACGATAATTGCCTTCAGTGGACTAATGGAAAAGACGCGGTGGGTGGCATATCGAATACTTCCTTAAATTTGTTGTACCCCACTAGAATCTTGCCGAATGTGATTTATGAGCGACTTAGACTTTTTGTTTTCCTGTTTTCATTAGTTAGAAAAGAGGAAATGGTTTGATGAATTTAAATGTTCAATTACTAGTTGGGTGGATTGGACTGGAAATTTTTAGAAAATATTTCCCGGCATATCGTACTGTCGGATTACGGTTCTAAAGTAGTAAGGGATCAAGCAATTACGTACGAAAAATGGTGGCCTCGGAATTCGCTAATGATTTGATTATGGATCCATTCACAAGAAAGTTGTTTCATGGGATTTTTGGATTAAGAACAATGGTCAAGAAGGAGTTGCTGATGAGGAATTTTCTGATGCTGAGAAAGCTAATAATGATGATGAACAAGAAACGGCTGAAATCTTTAGAATTGAAACAAACTTGTTTGCATACGAAACACCGGGGTGCACAAAACTCAAGGAGTTCAATTTCCTTCTTACAGTTGACTCCGGAATTATTTACTCATGTATGAAAGGAACTAAGAGTTACTAAGATTATGAGAACGGATTTGAATATGAACTTAAGAGCCCATGGTCGAGATGGCCGTTTGAATAACTTTACTGTCGAAAGTGTCGTTCACCTATTTGTTAGGCCGAGGATGGAGAAGTTCAACTCACTGGTCCAGAAATAGTTTAAGAGACAACCGAGAAAATCATTAAGATCAAGCAAAGAATTCAAGCCGTTCATGATCGACAAAAGAGCTACACTAATTTAAAGCATAAGCCGATGGAATTTCAAGTTAGAGATAGAGTTATACTCAAGGTTTCGCCTTGGAAAAGAGTAGTACGTTTTGGCAAATGGGGGAAGCTAAACCCACGATATGTTGGACCTTTCAAAGTGTTGGAAAAGGTTGGAGTCGTTTCTTACAAGCTTGAACTTCCGCAAGAGCCGAGCAGGGTTCACAATACGTTTCATGTATCCAACTTGAAGAAGTGCTATGCCGATGAACCATTAGCCATTCCGTTGGATGGACTCCATATTGATGACAAGCTTCAGTTTGTCGAGGAACCAGTAGAAATCATGGATCATGAAGTTAAACGATTGAAACAAAGCCGCATTCCAATCATTAAGGTTCGATGGAACTCTAAGAGAGGTCCTGAGTTTACATGGGAACGTGAAGACCAATTTCAAAAGAAGTATCCACACCTCTTCACAAAGACCGCACCTTCGTCAAGTGCCGCGTCTTAAGCCTTGAGGACAAAGCTCACTTAATGGGGGAAGACTGTAACAATCCGTATTTTAGGTCATTGTACGACGTTATATAATCCATTATTTATTTTTAGTCTCGTACGCGTTTGCTTTTAATTTCAATCGTTAAGTTAAATGGCGTAAGCTAAAAATTATCATTCAACGTAAACGGGCATCAAACAATTAAATGTTTACGTCAAGCAAGTGTTAGATAATTATTTAGAGGATAATTATTAACTTTGCATATCTTATTTTTATTGGTTACGTAAAGTGTTTACGTTTCGCGATAAAATACATTTAGGCATACCCGGAACCACCAAAACTTTTTTACGTTTCAACAAATACCCATTATTATATCCAATACTCAAAGTTTTTATAAAACTTCACCCATGTTAACATTGTTGGTCAAATTGTACCTAAAATAAATAAGCTAGAACCTACACATTACAAGTTATACCTTTACACTAAATCCTTATACATTTAAACTTCAAATGATACAAGATATTTTATAAAGATCAAAAATCAACTAGTACACCTCACCCCCATTGATTTTCGGATGGAAACAAGTCCCTAGGGGACCAAGAGCACACAATGGACCAACTTGAACTTGCACAAACCTCAACTAATAAAATCGAAGTGCATGACTAGTTGTTTTGACCAAAATTCTTCCTTAAAACCCTCCCCTTGTTTTACTCTTAGTCTTGGTCTTCTAATATTGAATTCAACTAGCAACTTGGCAAGCTTTGTAGTATATAAGGCTCATACTAGAACATATAACAAACACACTTCATTTCTTTAAGAAAAACTTCACCATTCTCTTTGTTTCTTATCCCTATGCCACGGCTTGAACAAACACCCTTGCCAAATCCATACAAAATTTATTTAGAAAGTATACAAGTGATCTAACAACATATTTAAGGTATACCAAGAAGGTTTGAAGGTTTGGTTTAGCATTTAAAAGGGTTAAGCAAAGAAAATGCAAGATTAGGGTTTTCTTGGAATTAGGGTTTTCTTTTTATTGGAAGCTTGGTTTTGTCATCTAAACTAGGGTTTAGATTTTGTTGTTCATCACCACACTTCATATTAAGGTTATCTAAAAACCCTAATCTCTTTACATTTGTGATTTTATGCATATATGATGTTTGTATAGTTAATCACCATCTAAGAAACTTATTTACATGAAAAATGGATTTTTTTACTTGTGATCATAGTTTGATAAACTTTTACATACGTTATATGGATGTTAATATCATGTGGTAATAGAAGTGTAAGTATTGTACAAGTGAGGTTTTTGTATAAAAAGGTATATATAAACTAGTGGTTTAAAAATTTACTTATAAAGTCCATAAGAAAAATGTAATGGAAGGACTTGTATCATAGAAAATATTTGGACAAATCATGGACTAAGTATCTTAAGTATGTAAGCCATGTGATATATGGTGTTGTAGAGGACTTGTAACAAGTGTGCTAAACTAAAAAGTTACAAAATCAAGTTTAAACACATTTTTACCAAAAATACCAAAGGGTCTGATTAAATTCAAAATATAACATATTTATTTTATTTTATATTTTTATAAAATACTACATGTCATGAGGATTCCAACCATATAAAGAACTTAAAAATCCGATTTATAACGAAGAAGATAAAACATTTGCTAGTTACTCGATAATAAACGCGTTTATAAAAGCAATTTTATAAAAACTTCTTACAAACCACCTCTGATATAAAAGGTTGGATATTTTTCTCAGAAAGTATATATTTTTAGGATTCCAAAAAATTAAGAATCATAATTTTATGATCAATAACGAAGGAGTTATGAATTTCACAAGTTTACGATAATAAATACTTTATAAAAATAATTTTATAAAAGTTACTGTTCACATTAGTTATTTTTATTTTGAAAACATCATTAGTTAAATGAAACTTTTAATTACAAAGTCGTGCTCGAAAGAATCACTAAAAGCGGAGTTAAAACGAATAAAATACGACGTTTACGAGTTTACGATAACTAAATTTATAAAAATAAATTTTTAAAAGTCCATAAACAGTAAAAAGTACTGTTCACCAGAAGACTCAAAATATGAAAAATATAATATTTTGATACATCGTCTTAATACGAGAACGTGGACGTAAAGAACGTACAAAACGGGCTTAAAACAGGAATGTTACGCCTTTTTTAATAAAGTGATTTTTATAAACGTTTTTACTTTATAAATGTTATTTCACAAATGCAATTAGATGGTGATGTAGCTATATAAAATTATATATGGTATTAGTAAATCAAAGTGCTTAGTACTTATATGACCTATACTTAATTAGGTTGCATTTGGTCATTATTGTGACGCATTTTCTGTTATACTTGGATTATCATTCACTCGAAGTGAGTTTATAGCCCCACGTTTTACTTTTTTTACATATACTTTACGACTTTTGGGATGAGAACATGCTTGTTACCAATTTCATTTACATGATTGTTTTGAATTCATTACATGTGCATTTACAATTCGTTTTACAAACTGGTCTACATACTCAATTACTTTTTTTGGGACGAAATACATTGCTTGTTTCACTTCATTTTTGAAAACAAGGACATTACTTTAATTTTACCCAAATGATTATGGATTAGCTTAAGCGGATTGAACTGTGAATTACATGGAGGGTGAGCGCGAATGTTATAAAATAGATCTATTCGGGTGTGACAGCCTCGTTCGGGTGATTAGCTATCATCGGGCAAACGAACGTTATAGCATGTCGGAGCATAACATTTACACGAAAATGAACACTTACGGTGCCTTAAATAAAGTGGCATATATATGAGTCTAAGCAACAGTTTCATGAACTTAGAGTAATCGTAATCATTGTTTTATACACATATGAATATTTATGTTGCCTTGAATAAAGTGGCAATACATACTTTGAACAATGGTGGTCCAACTATACTCAATGTTTTGGTGACTATTTAGGGATTTAAATGGTCATGCATACTTTACAACTCTTTGATTTATAACATTCATACATACATTTTTTAGGAACATACAAGTATTGGAACTGTCATACATACTTTACAAAACTGTGGTTCAACATTTATACTTATGAACTCACCAACTTTATGTTGACACTTTTTAAGCATGTTTTTTCTTAGGTGAATCAGATGCTTGGCTTATGTGATGTGCATTAGAGTCTAAATAATTCAAGATTCCTTTTCAAATGACACAGTTAGAGGTCGTTCTCTTATGACTTAAGCAATGGTATTATGAAGTAACGCTCCCGGAAACATATTCTGCTGCAACCCATTTTTGGGGGTGTTACAATATATGTATATATATATATGTGTATATATATATATATATATATATATATATATCTGTTTTGTATATAAACTGTATTGGATAAATCTTAAGCAAAACCATGTCTCAAGAACAAAGTCAACAAGTTGCTTGTGATGAATCACTGGCCTCCTCTGCTGATAGAGTCAAGATCAGTTTCATAAACATGAGGATTGAACCTACAATGCCTCAAAAGGAAGAAACATTCTAAGTTGTCCTTGACATCATCAAAGCTTCTCCAAGCTACAAGGCTTTTACTATCACTGCGGATGTACCAGAGATCTACATGCAGCAATTCTGGTTCACTATCAAGAAGACTAAGAAGACCCCATTCTATGAGTTTGGTTTAGCTGACACGAAGTTCTCAGTAGATGTTGAATTGTTCAGGATGATTATTAATATCTGTCCAAGAGTCCCTAATGAAGACTTTGCTGCTCCTCTATCTGCGATTCAAGGATCCATTGGATCATCTTGCTAGGATGTTTGTTTATTACATGCATCAACCATGGAGAACCTTGGCAACAATCATCAACAAGTGTTTATATTGGAAGATTTCCAACAATTTACAGGACTCCGCATATCAAGTAGCTGCAATCTGTGGGGGTAAGTTCACGAGGGATAAAGTTGACTACCGAGCTGATTTGGGAAGACTTTTAGTATTAAATTGACTATAAGCAGTCTAAGATGAGACGATGTGAAATCATTCCTTACCCCAAATTCACCAAAATCATCATCAACCACTACCTTTCTCTTAACCCATCCATTCCCAAAGGACCGAGCTCTGGTTTGTACACTATTAAGGATGATGGAGTAATTAGCAAAATGAAGTTAGTCAGAATTGGTGAAGACTTTCAAGAATATGGTCGAGCTATTCTTGACACGATGTTGACTGAAGTGACCAAGCAGACAGAAGCTTACCAGACCTTTATTAAATACTCCACTGGCTTGATTCCTCCAAAGAAAAGCAGAGGTAAAGGGTCACAAGGAAAACAACAAGCACTTATGTCTAAGAAGAAAAGCTCTATCTCTGTTGATGATAACATCATTCCTGAACAAGATGTTGCTCTTGAGTTAGGAAAATCTATGAGCTTGATTGAGGCTGAAGAAGAAGAACCAGCAAGGCGTATTTATGCAACTCATAAACGCCTTGTAACGGAATCTGATGATTCGTCTGGTGAACCTTCTAACAGGACAACAAGGAGAAGAACATCTAATACTTCCTTCAGAGATACTTCAAATGTGTTATCGAAGAAATCACTTGATTAGTCTCAGAGCCTGAAGGGAATTCAAACTTTCACTACTGAAGAATAATTAGCTGCTGATACGATGCACGCACTCAAAGCTAGAAGAAAGATCAGCAGGAGTCAGTCACATACTGGAGGCTCAAGTGAAGGAGCTAGTGTTACACCAGAGGTTCTTGATGAGTCAACATGTATCTTCACAACCTCAAGTGAAGGAACTGGTATTAAACCAGGGGTTCACGATGAGGTAAAAAGTAGTTTTGAATCCAAAGTTGATTCTATACTTGATTAGGGTTCGAAAAATAAGAGTGACTGTTCTATTGAAGATACAGTTAATGAAGAAATTGAATGGTTATCTACTGATGAAGAAGAAAAAAAGCAAGATGATGACGATGATGATAGAAGCATTGATCTTGCAGAGATTGATGATAAAGATGAAGATGATGAGTATATACATGATGAGGATTATGTGCACAATGATGTGGACGAGGAGATGAAAGATGCAGAGGTTTCTATAATTGGGAAAGATGATAATTAAGGTTCTGATGCAGCTAAGGCAGATGCTGAAAAGACTAAAGAAGTAAAGGGTGATAACAAGAAAGTTGTCTTCCTCCAACAAGCTCCAGCTTATATGTATCTTCTGGTTTTGGTAATCAATTTCTTAACCTTTCTTCTGATATATCTCTGGTGGGAATGGTTAAAGTTTCTACAGATGTAGAGATAAAATCTTTATTGGATATTAAAATCCAACAAGAAGTTCCTCTGATTCAGTCTCCTACTCTGCTAAATGTACTTGTATATGTAATTCCTGAACAACCAGTTCCTACCCCATATTTAATTTTAACAACTGAAACTCCTGCTTTAATGGTTCCTCCACCTCCTCCTATTGTCTCTGCAATATCATCTGTACAACAACAAACAACATCAATCCCTACACCACCAACCATCACTATAGCTCCAAGTATTACAACTATAGTTCCCGATTCACTCCCATCAATTGTTCAAAGAGTATATGTATTAGAAAAGGATGTTAAAGAGCTCAAACAAGTTGATCATTCTTTAGCAATTCTTGCAATGATTAGATCTCAGGTACCATCTGCAGTAAATGAGTATCTTGGATCAATTCTAGGAGACTCACTTCAAAAGGTACTCTAGAAACATACTGAAGAATTAAAGCAAGAACTTAAGTAGCAAGAATCTAAGAAAAGTGCTTAAGAGATTATAAAGATTAAGCAAGATCATGCATCCAAGCAGAACTGACCACAACACTCATCAACACCTTTTGATAAAACTGCAAAAAATGAGTACAAGCAGAACGACATTTTATTCAAAATGATGATGGCCTCCAAGTCATACGAAAAAAATCTAACTCATAAGGATTTGTACGATGCTGTTATAAAATCATTATTTATGGATAAAGATGACATGGATAAAGCTGTTGCTGCTATGGGTCAATCTGCTCAATTTAAGAGAAAGCATGACGATCAAGAAGAATACCCTACTGCTGGATCAGATGAAGGGAAGGACAAGAAAAGACACTCAACCATCAAAGAAATCATCTGCATCCAAGGAATCCACCAAAGGTAATACTCCTCCTAAATCTTCTAAATTTGGTAAGTTTGTAACTACAGAGGAACCAGATGAAGAACATATGCATGATATGTCAATAGATGCTAAGGAAAACATTGTTGATGAGATGGGTAATGTTGATGAACATCCTGATGGTGACGCTGCACTAAAGAATGATTGGTTCAAACAACCACCAAGGCCTCTTACTCTAGATCCAAAGTGGAACAAGTGTCAAGTCGTTGATAATCAACCAGAACAAATCTGGTTTAATGATCTGGTGTCTTCTCAAAAGGTTCCACTCATAATTGACGAGCTTATGGCTATACCCATTGACTTCTCCAAGTTTGCAAAGAATCGTCTCAAGCTAGACAAGATTACCAAAGTAGATTTGGTTGGTCCAGTCTACAATCTTCTGAAGGGCACCTGCTAAAGCAGTATTGAGCTTGAATACCATATGGAAGAATGTTATAAAGCTCAGGCTGACAGACTTGACTAGGAAAACCATGAAGGTGATCGATGCCCATTTGACTTGAATAAACCTCTTCTTCTGAAAGGTCGTCCAAGTCATCTAACCGCAACTCCAAGATACTTCTTCAACAATGATCTGGAATACTTGAAATCCACAGATTCAGAAAGGAAGTATACTACTTCAATCACGAAGATGAAGGCTACAAGGTATGAGTTAGTGGGTATAGAAGACATGATCCTGAAGCAATGGAGTGAAACCAAAGTGGGTTATGACAAAGATGTTGAGCATGGAATCAAGCATTGGGGACCCAAGCATCAGCTATTATTGATGTGCTGTCGTGTAGGGTCAATTTATTGATTACCAAGTTTTAAATTTATATTTAGCCGACTTATCCTAAAACAATACTTTAACGGGCAGTGTACCCGATCGGGTGAAGTTTTGTGGTAAGTAGGGTATCGAACACTAAGAGCGAGGTCGTTAACCTTATATTCTATTAATATTTTAATTCATCTAATTAAGTTAATTCTAATTACTTGTTAAACCTATGCTAAACCTAGTTCTAATAATAATGGGGATTTTTCAGCCTGAGAGACTAGCACAGGTTTTATGGTAACAATAATCAATTCAAAACATAATAAACATGCAAGAAAACAATCAGAAGATAAAAGAGCGGTACAAGCCAAATGATAGAAAACTGTATTAGCCATATTAAATCCGATTATATGCTAATTTGTTTGTTTAGTGCAATGATTACATATCTCGAAGCGACATATCATTCTTAAGACTTAGCCGGGACATCATCCTAAGACCTAGACACGTTGAATCTTGTCACAATTAATGTATCTGCATAAAGCATCCTTTTTGTTTAATTATAATCTATCTAGGGATTAAAGCAATGGTGATCTTGTTAAACCCTAGCCCATCGGGACTTTACCAACTTACTGTTTGACGGTATTTTATATACTAGTAGTTTATTGTTCAAGTCTTTATCAATTAATTAAGAACATACTTGTTGAAACATACGGGTCACCTGCCGGTCCAACTAAGCTCAAAATTTAAAGACAAAGATAGAACATTATTTGTGATCCTATTGGTCCAGTAATATAAAACACGATATGGAGAGCTATCCCAATATCTAGTTCACTTGTTAGGCATAACTAGACCCTGTTGAATGATAGGTCGAATATTCAAACACGTAGACAAGTATCATGTG
Source organism: Tanacetum coccineum (assembly GCA_026074375.1). Taxonomy (NCBI): domain Eukaryota; kingdom Viridiplantae; phylum Streptophyta; class Magnoliopsida; order Asterales; family Asteraceae; genus Tanacetum; species Tanacetum coccineum. The sequence continues at coordinate 128,093 of BQNB010000230.1, forward strand.
ATAAATATAATTAAACTTTCAACGATAAATTATGAAATTAAGTTTAAAACAAACCAAACATTAAATCTTCATTAAGATGGCTAATACCCGAGGGTATTAGCCCATAACCATTGTAATTATACAAGCGTGATCAAATAACCAAGGTAAACTAAATGTTTCACCAAACAATACCAAAAATTAAATGATTACAAGAGTATAGGAATTACACGGTGTCTTTTATGGAATCGTGATCGATGCTTGACCTTTGGTTGCTCTTCTTCTCTTTAGAAAATCATATTTTGTGTGTATGGTATAGAGAATATGATTTTGCACATTGAAAACTCGTTTTTGAGTCTTCTATTTATAACCTCTGAAATTTGATGGATACGCCGTATTGAATGAGGTCAATACGGCGTATTGGGGTGTTTTCCTTGGAGTGCGCGCTAAGTTTATAATCAATTAGATATATATTCCCAAATTATATTTATTTACCAAATCTCTAAATGTCTATCCAGCTGGATACGGCGTATGAAGGAACTAGGATACGCCGTATTGGGAATTGAGAATGCGCGTTTTCTTATGAAGTCCAGGCGCTGATACGCCGTATCTTCTTTTCTAGATACGACGTATTGAACAAAAATAGGCAATCTTCAAATATCATCGTTTAAGCTCCAAAAAGTGCGCCTTTTAGCATGTCTTCACAAATCACTCCGTAATTACTGCAATTTACAACTTTAAGCAATTAAGTAACGATTCTTGCAATAATTATATAAAAGTGGATAAATTATTTGGGATAAATGATGGTATAAATGTAATGTTATTTGATGTCATCAATACGCCACGGATAACCGGACAGCTTCCAATCGAGCAACTGGAGCAAATGACTCTTAGAAGTCGATTCCTTCCTGCTGGCTGTATCCTTTAGCTACAAGACGAGCTTTGTTGTGAATTACAGTATTCTCTTCACCATGTTTGTTTTTCCAGAGCCACTTCATGTTAATGACATTTTTGCATAGTGGTCTGTCGACCAATTCCCATACATCTAATCGATCAAACTGATGAAGTTCTTCCTGTATTGCTTTAATCCATGAAGAATCAGCCATATTTGATGATCTTTGGTTCGGTTTGACTCACAGTGAGTGCGAACATACACATCTTGCCATCTGTTTCTAGCTGACATTTTGTTCTAATTGATTGAGAAAGATTTCTAATGACTTGTTCTAACGGATGATCTTTTGTCCAACGATGTTTAGAAGGATGTCGTTGATATAATGTATGTATGTTTGACGAGTCAACATATCGAGAAGATGTCTCCCCTCTTTCTTGTACCAGTATACTGAAGATGTTGATAAATTTATCTTCTTCAACTTGTGCATTTTTTTGGTATTCTGCTTGATTAATGTTCTCAATAGAAATGACAGTTGGTGCTTGACTTGTAGATCCATGTGTTGTTTGAATGTTTAATAGAGGTGTATCTACAACAACGGTTGTTGAAGTAGATGGAGTTGTGTTGTGTTATTAACGTTGATCGGGTGTATCAGCACCAGTTACAGCAGAAGACTTTAACACAACTAGAGTAGTTCCATTGAGTTATTCATTAAACATCAGACTAAATAGCAGATCCAACTTATTTGACATTGTTACTGTCTCAGCTGCTTTAGGAACATTTTCTTGACTTTGGGGACCAGGACTTAAACTGTCTTGTTCGGACTTTAAACTGCCTTGTTCATGTTACGTCTTCGACAATTGTGGAACAGGGTCAAAACTGACAAGATCTATCGCTTATTAGAGATAATTCGTCAAGTTAGCAGGATATTGGATTCAAACTATAACTCTTGTTCTCTTGTTATATACCATATAAGCTCTTGACTGAGTAGAATACCCTACAAAAATACATGCATCACCTTTTTCCTTCATTTTGTTAAGATTTTTACCATCTCTGACGATGTAGGCACAGTGGCAAAAAAATGTGAAGAACTTAAAGTTGGTTTCCAATCCATTGATGATGTGGTATGTGTTTTTCAGTCAGGAATTATGAGTAAATGATTTCTGGTAAAACATGTTGTGGCAATTGCTTTAGCCCAGAAGAACAAAGGAACTTTAGTGGCGCTTAGCATTGTTCGAGCAGCCTCAACAAGAGTACGGTTTCGTCTTTCAACAACGCCATTTTGTTTAGTTGTTCGAGCAGTTGACGTTTGATGTTCAATACCTTCTTGATCAAAGTATGCATGAAGAGTTTTATTCAAAAATTATGTACCTTTGTCAGTTCAAACTGTTCTAACTTGAGCATGAAGTCCTCTTTGAACAAGTTTGAGGAAATTGATGAAAACTTCTAGTGTTTCGCCTTTGGATCTCAAAAAGCGAGTCCAAGTATATCTGGAATAGTCCATCAACAATTACCAACACATATTTCTTACCATTAAAGCTTTGGTCCCTCATGGGACCACATAAGTCCATGTGTAGAATTTGTAACCGTCTCTTTGAGCTTGGGGTAGTTTTAGTCTTGAAAGACTTACGTTTTGCTTTCCCCAACTCACAAGAAGAACAAAGATGATCTTTGACGAATTTCAATTTGAGAAGGCCAGTCACAGTATCATACTTCGAAAGCAAGTTGATGGTATCAAAGTTTAGATGTGAAAGATGACGATGCCATAACCATGCTTGTGACGATGTAGCTTTAGCCATTAAGCAAATTGGATTGGAAGTGGATGTGTCTTGAAGAGTGATGGAATACAGATCTGTGCCACGAGAACATGTGAGTAGATCGTTTCCCTTCAAATCACAGATGTAACATGTAGACTTCTAAAAAGCAACTTCTAAATCTGCATCACATAATTGAACAACGGAGAATAAATTTTGATTTAGCCCTTCGACGTAATAAACCCTTTTGATAGTTACATTCCTTTGAACCATATCTCCATAATCGAGAATCGTTGCAATTTGATCATTTCCAAACTTCACCGCACCCAGAAATTTCTCCACAAAATTACTTAGAAGCTTGAGATTTCCCGTCATGTGCTTTGAGCACCCAGAGTCGACGATGAATATATTATCTCTACGAGCTCTTACAACGGCTCAGCATCAAAGATAGGTCCAGAATTTTTAGCAGTATCTGGATTAACCTCTTGAATATGTGCCATGTACAGATAATGTGCTTCCAATTCCTGATCTTTAGGTTCATCATCAGTGTCATCCCTCCAATCAGCTTGTTCAACACTCAACTGGATTCTAGCTTACTCTTGCTTACACAATAGCATCTTCTCATTGTGATAGGCTGCATCCTTTGCCCGTTTCGGTTTCTGATATTCCCTTGCTACATGCCCATATTTCTTGCAATTATAACACTGAATTCCAGACTGCTGCACCACCTGTGTACCTGCATTCTCCCTATCCCCAGCAATATAAACTACCCTCTGATTATCATACGCAATTCCTTTGTTGATTCTTGGAGTATTATCATGATTTGCTCTACTGATGTTTGATGAAGTTCTGAGGTTGTTGTTGGTAGGTTTGTAGATTTTCTTGAATGATAGAGAAATTAAAGCCATTAGTTTATCACTATGTGCTCACCCCTTATTGGGGACAATGTTCACTTAAGTGTAGGGGAATAAAATAAGCACTTAGGAATCTATTCCTTCATTTTTCCATTGTTGTTCCTTTAAAATGATGGGTAATATATCGAACATAGCATAAAAAAGGTTTAATTTGACCCAAATTTTAAGAAAAAATTGTGACACATACGGACAGAAAACCAGTATTAATAGCGTTCTATGGATAGAAATTTATATGTCTAGCACAAAACCCTCTTAAATTTCACCTTCATAAAATGTGAGGTTTGCCTTTAGATCTATAGGAATTCGTGGTATCTATTATTGATTACCCAAGATTAGTTTATACTTTAACTTTTATCGAGTTAAGGACTCGTGTGCAATCATGTGTGTCTAAATTTCTTTGTCGTTTCTGATGTGTATTATGTGGTTTTGTCGCCCACTTTTCTAGAGCATTGGTATCGGTATTAAAATTATATGAGGTTGTACGGTTGCATATTAATTTCTAGAAACTTGTTCTTGTGATGCATCCCGATGACTGCGTAGTGAGTATTAGGATTTGCTAGATAAGAGGCACTAGGATTAACCCATGTTTTAAAACCTGTAATTGGTTTGATGGTCACCACCGATCATGTAACTAATACCACACCCTTGTTCATGCATCATTATTAGTGCAGAGATACCCTAGTAAACCCTTCGAGCCATTCTTTTGTTCTCTGTTCTCGTAATTTTTTGGTAGATTCCAGATTATTAATGAAGAGTATTGTTAACCCTTAAACAAATCGTTACACCCAAATTGCCTTAGCCTACCTTGTATATACTCGCTTTAGTACATTATTGTGTTAACCCAAGTTAATTGCTAAGTACTAATCTTTGTAAATACAGTTTTGGGACGATTGAGATTCATGGTAGTATTTATTTCGCGAAAGAATGGGGAAGAAAAAAAGTTTAAGTCAATACCCCCATATGTTTGTTTAATGATCTCCATGTTATTTTGATCCACCCTCAAAATAGGGTATTAGCTTAGATTGTAAATAATTGATGTTATGTAAAAGTTTCAAGTATTAGGGGTGTGCCTATAAACCCCCATGATGTATTATATGTTTAAGCAATGGCAGGGCAAAAGTGTACAAACAAATGTATATAAATAAAAGGTAAAAAATATACAGGCTACCATTTGCTTATATTTATGTTTATATTAGAGTCAAGAAAAGAAAAAGAAAGAGATTGATGTAGAGTTGTGTAGAGTTTGTATATCTTCGTCTGAGTCTTGGCTTAGCAACCAAACCAACGTGTATTCGTATAAATAATTAGCTAACCCTTCCACTCCAAATTCACCCAAAGCCACCCAAATGTATCCCATCCGTTTTTGTTTCCATTATATGTTATCTTACACCTACACCCCACAACCCTTTAAAAGACCTCTTAGATAGTAATGAATAATGCTTGCGCCCAGCGGTGGAGGTTTGATCCTTTACCAAGCCTATGGTAATTTATATGCTATGACAGGTAATGAGTGTTGATTTTTTGTTTCCCCATTATGTTATAATTTATTATACACCCGAGTGAAAGAGAGAATCCCAAACACTTATGTGAGGTGCTAGTATATACTTTTTGTGCTTTTAATTACGAGGTCTAGAAGGTTGTGTTGTAAAATACTTTTAAAGAGTAGGTTAAATGACCCTCATATTGCTATTGTCTAGGTAGAAAAGCCCATTTGCTTGAGGACAAGCAAATCCCAAGTGTAGGGGTATTTGATGAGGTGTTATTTTATACACTATTTCGGGGTCATTTAACCCCTTAAATCATGCAAATATGCCCAGATTATGTGCTTAATCGTTTGTTTTCAGGTTTTTAGCACTTGGATGGCATTTGGAGGAAATACACGTGACTTGGGCTCATTTGGAGAAGAAACGGACGAGATTACGGACTTGCACCAAGATTCACCAAGAAGTATTGTTCTCAAAGCGTGGAGACGGCGTCGCAAGCATAAAGCGACGCCGTCGTGATCTATTTGGTGACTGCATTAGAGATTTGGCGATGACGTCGTGATATAGCCTAAAACTATCTACGTAGTGACGGCGCGTCAGAAGATCAAAGCGACGTTGTCGCGTCGAGATGTCTATATAGACAAAACCGATTTAGGGTTTTAGTTGTGTGTGACTTTTGGGATAACTTTATATAACTTAGGGAGACGAACCCTAGTCCTTGTAGCAGCTACATAGGTCGTATTTAGGGCCTCAAAACCCTATTGTACTACCTTGGATCCATGTTTTAATTCAAGTAAGATTATTTATCATTAATCATTCAATATGTCTATGTGTTGTTGTGAGAGATTTATCTTCTTACTGCCCTTTATAAATGTGAGGCTAAACCTTTATTTTGTATTTGCTTATGATTGCATGAAATTCAGATTGTGATCCTTTTACTGTTGCTTCTTGTTGATGAATGTACGCGTTAGGCCTTAGAAAACTAGCTTTTGTATGTATCGCTGTTGACACATCTAGGGAAACGCGAGTGAGTAGAAAGGATACATAGGGTATAACGGTCTTCATTCTACCTTGCCCCTTATGTGTTGATCCTCTTAAGGTATTCCCACACGTATTTTAATATACTTTAGTGGCTTGTATAGTCCTCACACTACCTTGCTTGTGCTTGCCTTTCCAAAATATTAAATAGGACGATGTGAATTCGTTTTCTCGATCGTGATTCATTCATAACTTAGGAATATACTTATACATTACATCACTAAAGTTGTGTCAATGGTAACTGGTATTAGGGAAACAATTCTGATAGTAGGTACGATTAGGTAAATACATTTAATTATCATAAAGTTATCACCAGTAGATTAGTTTATCAATTAGTTTAGTTAATAGTTTATCAAACCAACCTCTCAAACCATAGATTTACCTGCTTTCTATAAAATAAAAATATAAAAATAATCTTCTCTCAACCCCTAGAATTCTGTTAGATTGTGATCAAGCCTTCCCAACCTATTCCCCTAGAGAACGATAACAACCCCCGAGAATGGTCTATACTACAAACAACTACACTAGGATTTTAGTTACTCTACTAGTTCTAAACTAAATATCCTAACAATCATCCTTACAACCCCTCTCCTCCAACCATCAACAAAACACCCCAACACATTCCCTTAAGAATAGATAGATACATAACTTTCATCTTAACACAATAATCTCTCCCCCCCCCCCCCCCCCCCCCCCCCACCTCTGCTTCCCTTTTTGTAAAACACTCCTTTTCTCCTAGTTACCTCCTTCCCCAGCCCCCCCCCCCCCCCCCCCCCCCCCCCCCCCCCACTCAAAACTCTAACCCCCCCCCCCCCCCCCCCACACCCTTCCCCCCCCCCCCCCCCCCCCTCCCCCCCCCACCCCCCACCCCCCCCCTCCCCTCCCCCCCCACCCCCTCGCCCCCCCTCGTGTAACCCAATATCATTGTTTTGATTTAAATTTGATTGTTGAAAGTTGTTGTTGAGGTTGGCGTCAAATGTAGGTAGGGGAAATAGGAAAATGGGAGCTGAGTTTCTAAAGGAGAATTATTGCATGAGATGGTGTGTTTGAATTGAGCGATGTGGAAAGAAGTGAGTGTTAGGTGTAAGTTTGGGGATAGCAAAAAGAGGTAGTGACTAGTGTTGAGTGAAGACTTCAAGTGTTTCTTGGTTTGTAAGGAAAGAAGAATGAAGGTAGTCTTGGGTGTTCTATGATACTGTTTTTGGGGCTTAGGAGGGGGTTATGGCTTTTTTGTTTTAAAACTAGTGTATGTATTGTTTAAATGGTGCAAGTTAAATTGCATAAATTGTGTACATTCGGTAAATATGTAAAGTGTCGTAAAAATGTAACTTTTGAGATAGTTTATGATTTTGTTAAATTATGTTTTCCCATGTGTTTTGACATTGTTATAATGTTATTTGAGCATATCATTGGTCGTTAGGACCATTAACTAGGATTGTTAGGTAAAAGGTGCGTTCGTATAACTAGGGGTTCCTAGTAAATCAAGTGTTAAATGCTAAAAATAGTATGACCACATAAAAGTGACTCCACAATTAATCAAAAGAGTCAATTATCATACGTTTGATTTCGGTTACTGACCTCTAAGATTGACGGATGCTACAACTGATAACGTCCAGACATTCCAATAAGAGTATGGTTTATAGGATTTACGACCGTATTGTACGTTGGGAAGACCAGACTCGATATAATAATAAAATAACAATCTGGGTTGTCTCTCGGGAAGCACTTTTCTTTTGGCTAGTCTTTAAGTTGGACTTTTTCTTTAGCTTTCTTCACTCAGCGCATGTCACCATCCATCCTTCGTCCATTCTACGAAAGATCTCTTGGTACGTGCGGCATGCATCTTTATTTGTGTTCGTCAATCATTGTATTCACATTCTTTTTAGCAACTACCTCCTTGTCTTCACTGGAATGTAATAAAAACTTTTTTTTTGGGGATCATATCAAAATCTTCTTTATTGCACCGGTCCGCTTTTGATCATAGAACAATCTTTGTTTATCATTATTCTTATGTTCTTCTTTTTACCAAAAAAGGTTTCTTTAGTAGTTTGCGTTGGTTTACTTGTATGTGATTCCTTCTAATTAGAAAATGGAGAGCGTTATCTGTTCATTTCTTTCCACCAATAATCTTCAAGTTTTATCAATAGTTCATAATCTAGTTCGTGGATATTTCCAAAAGACTTCTTTAACCATGCGCAAAGATTCATTACACTTTGGCTTTCATCACCCCATGATGTTTCATAAATAGCTTTTTGCTTAAGGGCTTCTTCTTTCAAATTCATGTCTGCTAACTCATCGTACCATTCATAGTCATGAAAATATGTCATGTAACCAATCCGAACCATTCCCGGTAACTCTCCTCCGTTACATAATCCATCTTCGTTTGAATTTCAAGTGGGCCATTTAGCTTTCCCATTTTTAAAACGGAAAGGTTTGTAAATATGATCACACATATCATATGGTACTCCATCCTCGGACCATGGCTCTTAAAGTTCATTATTCAATTCGTTCTCATAATCTTAGTAACTCTTAGTTCTTTCAATATCATGAGTAAATAATTCCGGATCAACTTTAAGAAGAAAATTGAACTCCTTGAATTTTGTGCACACCGGTGTTTCGTAGTCAAACAAGTTTGTTTCAATTCTAAAGATTTCAGCCGTTTCTTGTTCATCATTATTAGCTTTCTCAGCATCAGAAAATTCCTCAATAGCAACTCCTTCTTGACCATTGTTCTTAATCCAAAAATCCCATAAGACTTTCTTGGTGAATGGATCCATAATCATATGGTTAGTTAATTTTGAGGCCAACCACTTTCGTACGTTAATTGCTTGGATCCCTTACTACTTTAGTTACCGTTTATCCGACAGTTCGAGAAGGCGGAAATTTTTTCTAAAAAATTCAGTCTAATTCCACCCAACTAGTAATGAACTTGTTTTAAATTCCATCAAAACAATTTACTTGGCTTTTCTAACTAATGATATCAGGAAAGGAAAGCAAAGTCTAAGTCGCTCATAATTCACATTCGGCAAGTTAATGGGGTCAACAGTTTTAAGGAAGTATTTTATATGCTCCACCGCGTCTTCTCTATTAGTCCCACTGAAGGTATTATCGTGCAAATCATCAAAGAATTTACCTTTTAGTTCATAAGCTCTTTTACCATTGAACATAATATAATGGCGATCACCTAAGATTAATAATATGCTTTGGTCATTAGTCGTGAATTCTTTCATAGTTGTTCTTGTCTGAATATCTGCCATTACTTCTTGAATCTTTTCACTACTGATTAGTATGATATGTGACAAGGGTAAAAATATCAGTAGGATTTTCTCAGAAGAACAGTAATACAAAAAATCGAGCACGAAAATCAAATGCAAAAAATCAGCTTTTGTTACTGTTTCAGATGATCGATACGCCGTATTCAATTGATCTTAATACGCCGTATCAATCTATTGAACGGATATGCTGTATTGGTTTAGAAAGTTGGATACACCGTATTTAATGGGAATGGATATGTCGTATCAGGTTATCGACCAGAACAATGTATAGAAAACAATTTAAACATATACATAAACAAATAAACAAATATACAAGAAAATACACAAATACACAAAATTTTTACAAAATTTTACACTAATCTAAATTACACTAATTAATCTAAATTATACTAATTAATCTAAATTACACTAATCCTAAGGGTTAGATCTAATCTAATGTTAAAAACTTAAATATCAAATAAAATTCAAGATTAAAATTTCACTCCCCGACAGCGGCGCCAAAAACTTGATGTGTCTTCGTGTAGGTGTTATTTAAGAGTATTCAAGTTTTAAATTTATATTTTGCCGACTTTACCTAAAACAACACTTTAACGGCGTTTTGTACCCGGATCAGATGGAGTTTGTTGGTAAGTAAGTGTCGTCACTAAGAGCGAGAACTAATCTTTTATTTTATCAATATTTTGGTTAACTAAACTAAGTTAATTTAAACTACGTTAATTCTATTCTATGTTAAACCTATGCTAAACCTATGTTAATCCTAATTCTAACGGATAAATGGGAGGTTTCAGCCTGAGAGACTGGCATAGGTTTGTGGTGACTTAGATCTACTTAAGACACAATAACACATGCAAGCAAACAATTAAAAGATAGAAGAGCGATCTGGCCAAATATAAGAAAATTGCATTAACCATTATTAATCCAATTAGAATGTTTTGGTTTGCTTTTAAGTGCATGAATACTTATCTCCAGGCGGCATATAATTCTTAATAATTAGGCATTACTTCTTCCCAATACCTAGACACGTAGAATTTTGTCACAATTAAACGCATCCGCATAAAGCATCCTATTTTCTAATTAGAATCGATCTTAGGGGTTAAATCAATGGTGATCTTGTTAAACCCTAGCTCATAGGACTTTTCCCACTTTACTGCCTTTATTGGGCAATGTTATGCTGTAGTCCATTGGCCAAGTCTTTACCAATTGATTAAGAACATACTCGTTGATCCCAAGGGTCACCTGCCGGTCCAACTAAGCTCACTAATCTAAAGGTAAAGATAGGGCATTAATTATGGTCCTATTGATCTAGATATATATATCACTATGTAGAGAGCCATCCCGGCATTTAGCTAACTTGGTCGGTATCACTAGATCGAGTTGAATGATAGGTCGCATACAAAAGCACGTAAACAAGTATAAATTGATAAACATAAACAAGCAATCAACGATAAATTAGGCATTCGATATAAACAAACCAAACATTTAAATCTTCATAATCATGGCTAATAGCCAAGGGTATTAGCCCTTAATCATTGTAATCAATATAAAAGTAATAATCCAACCAAGGTAAACTCACCGAGTTAAACAAATGATACCAAATTGAACAATTACAAGAGTATAGGAGATTACAAGGTGTTTCCTATAGAATTGATAGCTTTTCTTGACCTCTTATGCTCTTCTTGTCTTTTGAAAATCGACTTTTGTGGTTAAGGTATTGAAAATATAATCAAGCACACTGAAAACTTGTTTTTAGGTTTTCTATTTATACTGTCTGGAATTTGGTCGATATGGCGTATCGAGAAAGATTGATACTGCGTATTGGGGGTTTCTTGTAGTAGGGACCACGTTTGATATCTTCCAGAATATTTTATTACTTTATATTCAATACGACGTATAGAGTTCTCCTGAATACGGCGTATTAGACTTTGTATCTTTGTGGTTTCTTGTGAAGTGCAGGCACAGATACACCGTATCTTCCTTGATGGATACGGCGTATAGGATGTCAGAACAATAATCTTCAAATGTCTTCGTTTAAGCTCCAAAATGCGTGCTTTTTTGCTAATCTTCACCAAGTACTCCATAATTACTATAGTTCTCAAATACAAATGATTAAGTAACAATTCTTGCAATAATTATACAAAATAGGTTATTTACATCGGATAAATGATGCTATAAAAGTGACGTTATTTGATGTCATCAAATATCCCCCGACTTGAATCCTACTTATCCTCAAGTAGCCTTTAGAAGTTTATAAAAATGTATCCCTAAGGATTTTTTGCATTTAGCATTTATTTGATTAATTACAAGTACACAACCAAACACCTCACGAAATAAGAAGATGAAAACATTCAAATCACTCAACTAATCTATGTGGTAACATGTAACTAATTTGGTTAATTGCTCGGTCGTGACGAGTATTCTATCATAAGCTTAGCAAGGATACATATCTCTACCACTAGAGCTAAGGAATAACAAGTTTATAAAGGTAATTTTGGTTTTATTTTAAAGGCTTATAAGGGTTTGATCACTTTATCTAGTCTTTACCGATTCTAATATTCCAGAAAAGGTGACAAAGACCATACATACACACCCATAACGATGGGATAGACACATATGACTGCATTCAAACCTTAACTCGAATAAGCTAAAGAGTAGGTCTAGTAGAGTGATATAGGGTATGGATCTTCTAACCTTCACCAAACGTAATAAACCAACAAGGTGGCTGAATCACACATACATAGCCGTAACAACAGAATAGACATGCATGATTCAATCACATCCTCATTCGAGTAAAACCTAAGATTAATTATTAGAAAAAGGAAATTAATTGTTGTTAAATAAAGATTTACGAAACAAATAGATTATGTCCAAACAGAATAGGTACAAGTTGCTAGATACTTTTTCCTGACCGTTACCATGATTAAGACACAACTATATACACAAACGTCTTGATCATAGATAAAAAACAACAACCTAAGTTGGCGTTCTCGTAACGGTCAACTCCCAATCATCCCATACTTTACATACTTTTACAAGACAAATGGTGATATCTACCACTTTATACAAACTTTACATCGTTAATGTATAACCACGTATCAACGAATAATCGATCCTTCAAATAATTCCATCAGTTTAAGCTTTAACGAATCGACTATCTTCAAAGTTTCCTCCTCTTTTTTGTTGCAATTTTCTAATTTTTTCCATTTTTTTAAAATAATACTACGAATCTCGGTGTAATTTCACCATCTTCACGATCATAATAACTCCGGATAATTTCTTCCATAATTCTTCATTCTTCGGACGTACCAATAATTGTGATGGTAGTAAAAATACACGAGTTTTGACTACTTTTTATTCCCGTTGCAATGTGCAAATTTCCCAACCATACCAGAGATAGAAAATGACACCGGACACAGGAAATACATACTTTACACTTTAGGCAACTAGCAACTGATAAATGGACTTAATCTAACATGGTAGGATAAAGTGTAAAGGTGTAACGAAACAAATAGTTGGTGTTATCCTAAAGGATTGGCTCTACTGTTTTTTCTAGGGGTATCTTACTCTTAAAATGAGAGTAAAAAAAAGGGGTTTATACGGGGGTTAACTAACCCACGTAGTTAGTTAATAAAACAACATATAAAGGCTTTTTGGGAGTAATCCTAGAAATTTACCAATTTAAACAAGTTACTCCATCTAAATCCATAGTACTCATTATTGTGGTCTTAAATAGATATTCCAAGCCAAGTTCTAAAGTCTACAACATCACCGGCACACTCATATTTTTGTGGCATTTGGGTAATCATTTGGAAATGGATAAGGCTGAATCCTCACAATATCTAATAAGGGTTATGTGTGCATGTTATGTAACCGGTAATTTCACAAAAGTATGCTTGATTTTTTTTAATTTGAGCATAATTTAAGCATTTAATGTGAAAAATAGGACAAGTAACGTTCTAATTCCCATCCCCAACTTAAATTATACAACGTCCTCATTGTATAGTTAAACATTAAAAACAGGAAATTAAAAGAATTAGAACTAGCAATTCCCCTGATGTTTTGCTTGGTAGATTCTCCAAGTTGAGTTTATGAGCAAGAATATGTGTTGTAAATACGTCTGGATTCTAGCATGACTACAACACACATAGGATTCCAGATGATTGATACTTCACCAACATTGTCGATTTCTTTTCCAGCGAGGTCGTGTGCAAAATATCAGAAAAACATGCAAAATACTATCTCGGGTATCCTACGATTAATAAAATAATAAAATAAACTGTACAGGCAGTCAATATGCCATATCTAAAAACCAAGATACGCCGTAAAGACATGTAAAAAGTATTAATACGATTCAGTCTGCCAAATACATCGTATCATGTGCATGAATACACCTTATAGACAGACCTGACGATAAAGTTTTAAATGCAGAAAAATAAAGGACTGATAACATCCAGACATTTAATACGCCGTATGGTATGGAGCGGATACGCCGTATTGGTGTCTGGGAAGACAGACTCGATAAAAATAAATAAAAACTATTCGGGTTGTCTCCCGGGAAGCATTTTTCTTTCAGCTAGTGTTTAAGTTAGACTTTTTCTTCAGCTTTCTTTTACTCGGCTCTTGTCACCACCCATACTTCATCCATGCTACGAAAGATTTCTTGGTATGCCCGACATGCATCTTCATTGGCCTTTTTCAAATCATCGTATTCACATTCCTTTATAACAACAAACTCTTCATCTTGTCCAAATGAATACTTAATCATCTCAAATCTTCTAATCTTGCAAACCGGTGCATTATGAGTGGCATCATTGAACAATTCACATCTTTCTTCATCTCTTTCCGTATAATCATTTATTTCATGATTGTGGGTTGTATCCTTATAATCGTCACATCTTTTCCTAGCTTCATTATGTGATTCTTTATCTTCGTTAATTATTCTTTCCATAATAGCTTTATTTTTTAAAGCTTCATCTTTAAGTCTGCCATCCTTCAAAGCTTCATACCATTATAAACCTTGGTAACGGAGTGTGTTCCCAACTATGTATGCTCCAGGAAAGTTCCCACCATTACAATATCCGTCATCTTTCCAACTATAAGTTGGCCATTCTGAATGTCCACTTTTAAATGAGAATGGTTCATAATAATGTTTAGCAGGAGTGGATTCTTCCCATACTTTATTGTTTGTCCATGGTTTTTCATGTACCCACGGTATGTCTTTATTCCATTCATATATCCAATCATCCTTATATTCTTTATAAGTCTTAAATCCATCAATATCTTTAGTAAGCACATCTGGATCGATTTGTAAAAGATAATTAAATTCCTTGAATGCCCTACACGTAGGTGTCTCAAAGTCAAATACATTAGTCTTGATCTAAAATATTTCAGCAACTTCATTCTCCTCAATTAAATTTTCATCATCAGGATCGGAAGATTCTTTGTTAGTAAGTTTAACTTCATCATCACCACTCTTCCAATAGATCCACAATGCATTCATGGTGTACCAATCCATCTCCAAATGGTTGTAAAATTTTGAGGTGAGCCATTTAGCAAATTCCAAGTTAGATGGATTGTATTCCATATCAACTTCTCGTGCGTATGTTTCTCTTTCTCTCTTAATCTCTAAGTATTCTTCGAATTGCCGCTTATAACTTCTGATCAACCATGTACCAATCACTCATTTCTTGATATTTTTATCCATTGTTTTATGATTTCCATACTTGAGGTCCAACTATTGTTCCACGGTTACATCAATAAGCCTTACAAGTCTTTTGTTAATCAAGATCACTGCTTTAGCATAAATCTTTTCGCACTCTTCATAAGTAATTTTCCATTCATTTCTCCTAGATCATAGTTTGTTGGATTACTGGTTTGTTCGACACATGTGGTAGGTTTAGGAATTTCAATTTAATAAGTAAGCAAGTCGTCATTAATTTCACTTAATCTGTTAAATTCGTTGAAGATCATCCCTAGCTTTGTATCGTAAGTGAACAAATCATCATCGATCTCGAGCAATCCAAGTTTCTCGAACTCTTCCTTAATTACCTTTGTCATTGCTACGGAAAACAACTATCATTAATAGAACCAATTGAAAAAGGTATGTATAGAAATTTAAGCTCGTAGTTCGAATATGAATTTTTTTGTTATTGTAGTTATATCAGGTGATTGATACGTCGTATTTAATGAATTTTAATACGCCGTATAGATCTGTTTAACTGAATACGCTGTATTGGTAAAGAAAGTTAGATACGCCGTATTTAATTGAAGTGGATACGCCGTATCAGGTTATCGACCAGAACATTGTATATAAAACAATTAAAACACACAAAACAGGCACACAAACAACTAAAAACAAATACACAGGATTTTACAAAATTTTACACTAATCTAAATTACACTAATCCTAAGGGGTTAAGTTAATCTAATGTTAAAAACCAAAAGATTAAATAAAATTCAAGATTAAAATTTCACTCCCCGGCAGCGGCACCAAAAACTTGATTATGTGGTCATGTAGGGTTTATTTTAGAGTATTCAAGCTTTAAATTTATATTTTGTCAACTTTACCTAAAACAACACTTTAAGGAGCAGTGTACCCGATCAAATAGAGTTTCGTGGTAAGTAGGGTGTCGATCACTAAGAGCTAGAACTAATCTTTTATTTTATCAATATTTTGGTTAACTAAACTAAGTTAATTTAAAAAATGTTAATTCTATTCTATTTTTAACCTATGCTAAAACAATGTTAATCCTAATTCTAACGGATAAAGGGGGGGGGGGGATTTCAGCCTGAGAGACTGGCACAGGTTTTGTGGTAACTTAAATCAATTTAAGACACAATAACATACGCAAGCAGACAAACAAAAGATAGAAGAGCGGTCTAGCCAAATATAAGAAAACTATATTAACCATGATTAATCCAATTAAAACGTTGGTTTGTTTATTTAGTAAAATGAGTGCTTATCTCGAGGCGACATATCATTCCAAGATTTAGGCGGGACTTCTTCCTAAAACCTAGACACGTAGAATTCTGTCACAATTAAATGCATCCACATAAAGCATCCTATTTGCTGATTATAATCTATCTTAGGTGATTAATAATGGTGATCTTATTAAACCCGAGCTCATAGAGACTTTACCCACATACTGCTTAATGGCAATTTATATTCTAGTAGTCCATTGTCCAAGTCTTTACCAAAAGAATTAGTAAGTTATTTGTTGATCCTAGGTCACCAGCTAGTCCAACTTGTTCACATATCCCAAAGGTAAATATAAGGCATTAATTATGGTCCTATTGATCTAGATATATAAATCATTATATGGAGAGTCATCCGGGTATCTAGCTAACTTAGTCGGTATCAGTAGATCCAGTTGAATGATAGGTCGCATACAAAAGTACGTAAAAAAGTATAAATTGATAAACATAAACAAGCAATTAATGATAAATTAAGCATTAGATCTAAACAAAACAAACATTTAAATCTTCATAATCATGGCTAATACCCAAGGGTATTAGCCCTTAATCATTGTAATCAATATAAAAGTAATAATCCAACCAAGGTAAACTAACCGAGTTAAACGAATGATACCAAAAATCAAACGATTACAAGAGTATAGGAGACTACAAGGTGTTTCCTATGCAATTAATAGCTTTGCTTGACATCTTCTGTTCTCTTGTCTTCTGAAAATCGACTTTTGTGGTTAAGGTATCGAAAATATGATCAAGCACACCGAAAACCCGTTTTTAGGTTTTTTATTTATACTGTCTGGAATTTGGTCGATACGGCGTATCGAGAGAG
Source organism: Tanacetum coccineum (assembly GCA_026074375.1). Classification (NCBI taxonomy): domain Eukaryota; kingdom Viridiplantae; phylum Streptophyta; class Magnoliopsida; order Asterales; family Asteraceae; genus Tanacetum; species Tanacetum coccineum. Next base: position 145,218 of record BQNB010000230.1, read on the forward strand.
ATGTATATGGCGTATCGGGGGTTTCTTAGAGTAGGGACCACGTTCGATATCTTCTAGAATATTTTATTACTTTAAATTAAATACGGCGTATAGAGTTCTCCTGAATATGGCGTATTGAATTTTGTATCTTTGTGGTTTCTTGTGAAGTGCAGGCACATATACGCTGTATCTTCCTTGATGGATACGACGTATAGGATGTCAGAACAGTAATCTTCAAATGTCTTCGTTTAAGCTCCAGAATGCGTGCCTTTTTGCTAATCTTCACTATACAAAATAGGTTATTTAAAAATGATGCTATAAAAGTGACGTTATTTGATGTCATCACTCACGGAGATTAAACACATTTCTATCAACTCTCTCACTCCGAGTTAGTTGGTATTGAAAGGTGGCAGTCTGCTCCAGCCTTCGATTACTAAAACCAAAGTGCACTATCGAGTCTAGAGCCATAAAAGAGATCATCTATAAATATCATTAGGACACTAATCCAAAATATACTTGTTATTTATACACTGTGAAAACAAGAGATATCGTCAGAGTCCTACGCATTATCCTTGTGATATATCTAGAACATCAAAGTGATACTTAAGTATTACAATGACGATGGAAATCCTTCCAGAGCCAACATGAAACAAGCTCTGCGGTAGGTGACTTGTGAGATCTTATACGGATCAAACTTGTGACATTGGATATCGATTCATTCGAAACTAAGAATTGAGGGCTCAATTAGTGAGACAGTAACTCACAGATTCACTCTTACCGTGTTGTCTGCTTTGAGACGCTCCGGTAATGAGAACGGCTAATGCAGATGTGAAACCCTGTCAAGGAGATTCTTTTGAATTCTACCTGATCATAGGCAGTATTTATACTGATTAACGGGGAACCGTGGTTATTGCAACCGTATTCAACGAAGTGACAAAGACACTTTTGTCTATATTTGTTGATTATCACTAACCTAAACCCACAGGTATTCCCGATGGTGGCAGCAGCTGGTCCAAGATGAGTCAGATTCATAGCCACATGCTCATACCCGACCAACATGTGTAAAGACATTATGAAATATCAAGTACATGTTACTAAAGTCTTTCGCTACTCTGATACTCCACGTCTTCTTTGAAGTCATGAAGTGTTAAAGTTAAATAATTTTAAGAAAGATGATTATACAAGCTTTTAAGATGAAGAAATGTATAAGCATGTTGGTCCAAAGGCCACAAGATCACAATAGGGCAAAAGATCGCAAGATGATGAAAAAAGATGATGTTTGGCTCATGATCTCAAGAAGCTCAAGATCACATACAAGTCAAGCTAAAGGAACAAGCTCAAGCCTAAAGTCAAAAGATCACTACACATATCACAAGATAAAGATCAAGGAATCAAACTACGAGCGAAATTAAAGACATTCATAGGATTCCGAGCTTAAGGTTTTGTAAAATGGAGTAACCTCCCTTAAGGGGAGATTGTTAGAAATCGAGAAATGACTCGGTCACTTCCTAAAATGTATTATGTAGCTCGTAGTTAAACATTATTTAAAAGTAAGATAACCGAGCCAAGCCCATGGTACACAAGACATATGGCCGGCCCCTATGTAAGGATATGAATACCTTCTCCTTCCATGGAGAGGGTGTTGGTTCATTTCACAATTTATGCATTACATGTTTCTTTCTCTCACTAGAAGTGTCCAACTATCTTTCTCTCTCTAGATTTCTTTCTTCCCTTTTATAGATTGTTGTGTGATTTGATATTCTACATTAACTGATGTTGTGAAAGAGCCCGTTGAAGCAGAAATTCAATCTCTAGTGGATGTTCCAATTCTCCAACAGAAACCAGCTGACCAAAGACCTCCACTAGTTGATACAACTGTGTCACTCACTCCTGAATCAACACTTTCACCAAAACAACCACCACAATCAAGAAGAAAAACAAAAGTTCTCCTCAAGAAGTCTAAGAAACCCGACACATAAGTTGATGTTGATGTTCTAGAAAACAGACTCGCTAGACTTGAGAAGAAGGTTGATGCAATGTCAAAATTCAAGATTCCGAAAGCAATAGACAAGTTCATTCAAGCTCATCTCAAGAAGAATGTATTACCGAAAGATGTTCCTAATATCGGTAAACTCAAAAAAGGGAAAGCTGCAAAACAAAGCATGCCAAAGTACTCAACAACACTATTTGATCAAGCAGCTCTCAGTGAATATGATCAGAAGGACAAGTTATTAAAACTTATGATGAAATCCAAGTCATACGACAAACATCCAGCCCATAGAGTCATGTTTGATGCTCTAGTGAAATCATTAATAGTTGATGAATATGACATGGACAAATAGCTTGAAGATCAATCTACTTTGAAGAAGAGACATCGAGATGACAATGATAAAGATCCTTCAGTAGGTTCAGAAAAGGAGAAGAAGAAGAGAAAGCAAAAGGATTATGAGTCTTCAAAGAAAGATAAAGATCAAGCGGGCTCCTCAAAGAACGGTAAATCTCTATCTAAGTCATCAAAAACTAATAAATCTGCACATGCATAAGAAACTATACATGATGTTGAAATGGGGGCTGGAGAATCTGTCGAAGAAGATGTGGCTGATGCTAAAGATCCATCTCAAGCCGACGCTAGTGTTCCTAAACGTGATAGGTCAACTTGGTTCAAAATAGTTGCTGTTGAAAGACATGAATCTCCTGATCCAGAATGGCACAAGGAACCCACTGTTGATGATGCCCCAGAATAGTCTTAGTTCTATGAAATGGTGAATGCTGAGAAAGACCCACTTACGTTTGAAGATGTGATGGGTTCGGTTTTGACTTCACTAAATTTACCAAGAATTGTCTCAAGAAGGATAAGATTACAAAAGTTGACCTTGAATGACCAGCATTCAAGTTACTTAAAGGAAAACACATAAACTACATCAAGCTCGAGTACAACATGGAACAATGCTACTTAGCCTTAACAAATCAACTTGATTGGGTAAATCTTGAAGGTGATAGAATTTCATATGATGTCAGCAAGCCTCTACCTTTACACGGTGCTCCAGGTCCCGTTACCATTCTAGTAGATTTCTTCTTTAACAAAGATCTCGAGTATTTAACAACTGTGAATGTGGAAAAAAAATATGCTACTTCATTGACAATACTGAAAGTTGCAAGGTATGATCTGGAAGGCATTGAATAAATGATTCCATAGCTATGGAGTTTGACCTAGGTAGCTTATGACAAAGATGATGCTTTTGGAATCAATTACTGGGGACCCAAACGAAAACTATTCTACAGAGCAAGACAAGCTGTTTAATCCAGTCACAAACTACACTCTCGGATGAAGATTCTCAGTATCATCAAAATCTCAGTTGATAAACAGTTTGGGTATGGTTATTTAAAGGAGATTATTGTAAGACGTGCCAATCAGAAGGAGTACGCATTTAAAGAAGCAGACTTTCCAAGACTTCATTTGGATGATATCGAAGATATGTACCTCCCGTATGCTTAAAACAAGCTCTACCACCTCAAAGGAGATTATAACACCTCGTGTTTTAGGGTCATTTACGACGTCAATAAATTCACTATATATTTTTAGTATTGTACGCGTTTTCTTTTAAATCGTAAACGTTAAGTTAAAATCGCAAGTAAAAATGAGCGTTCAATTAAATGGTCATACAAACATTCAATGTTTACATCAGCAAGTGGTAATAATTATTATTGAGTATAATATTAACTTTGTGATTATTTATTCTATTGGTTGCCGTAAATGTATTACGTTTTCCGATAAAATAACGTTTAGGCATACCCGAAGACACCATAACTTTCTGATAACTTCAACAAATACCCACAATTGTACCTAATACTCAAAAATTACAAAAATATATCATGCATATACATAATTGGCCAATATAGAGCAGATTTAACAAATAAATATCACAAAAAACACCAACTTGCATTAGTACTATACCACCGAATTAAACCATAAGTCTTTTACAAGAAAAGCCTATACCTTCAGCATAAGACTTCCTTGAAACCCTCTTTGTGTCCCAAGACTTACTATAGCACCTTTTTGACTAGTCTTTACAAACATAAGGCTAGTGCAAGACTTAGAAACACATACACTTCCTACTTTATAAGAAAATCAACACTTATTCTCTCCTTTTCCTCCTCCAACCCACGGCCAAACACCAAACTCATATAAAAATCCATATCAAACTCATTTACAACATTTACACAACTTCTTACATCATATATAAGATGTCTTAAATTGTTTACAAGGCTTGTTAAGCATTACGATGTATTGAAGCAAGAAAAGCAAGATTAGGGTTTCTATTAATTAGGATTTTCAAGTCTTGCAAGTTAGGGTTTGGTTGCTAAATAAGGGTTTAGATCTTGTTGTTCATCATCCCCACCACATCAATAGAAAGGTCATTCTAAAACTCTTTATGTCCTTGTACAATTAATGATTTTATGAGTATATATATGTTCTCTGTAGCAAAAATCGCCATTAGAATGCTTTAAACATGTAAAACACCTTTACTTGTGAATTTATTTTGTACACATTTACAAAGTTATGTTTAATAATAACATGTATAATGGGATTATAAGTGGTTGACCATAATGTTTAATGTATAAAAAGTGTATATATAAACTAATTGTTATAAAAAGTTACTTATACATATCATGAGCAAATGAGTATGTGAACTTGTGATCTTGGACAAATATGGGATAATCATAGACTAGGGACCCTAGGTGTGTGACAGCATTTAAATAGAAATTGTAATGCATGTAACAAGATTATTAAACTAAAAAGATACCAAAAACTAGGTGAAACATGTTTTTATAGAAAAAAAAAGACAAAAATCCAAACTTTCTGTTTAAATGCACACATAACCTGTTCAGTTTTTTATATTTTTAAAAATAGTACGTCTCATGCGATTCAAAAAAGGTAAGAAACTTTAGAAAACGATTGAATAACGAAAAAGATACTTAGTTTTTCCGAGTTCTACATAATTAAGATTAAACGCGTTATAACAGAGATTTTATAAAAAACAAGGTATAAAATACTTCTAAAATATACATTTATTATTTTCACAGATACACATAATTTTAGTATTCCAAAATAATTTCAGATCATAATTATGTGATCAATAGACAAAGCAGTTATGATTTACGCGAATTATATACTTAAAATGATATAATAATACTTTTATAAAACTATTTTTATAAAAGTTACTAGTTCACATCAGTAAATAACAGTTTTAAAACACCAAAATAGTTGACATAAGCTTTCAATTTATCAAAGTACGTGCTCGAAAGAATCGCTAAAAAACGGAGCAATAACGAATAAATACGACATTTAACGTGTTTTATCACAACTAAAACCAAAAAAAATTACTGTTTATAAACGATTGAAACATAAAAGTATTATCACCAATGTACAAGAAATAACAAAAAATGATCATAATTTGATACGTTCATCTTTAAAATACAAAGAGACGGACGTAAGAAACGTAAGAGAACATGTCTGTATAAACGAAGAAAATTGCGTCGTTTTTTATACTATCAAAATCAACTAAGTTTATAGCAACTTTTTAACTTTTATTAACAAGATTTCACTAAACGATTAGAATGAGATGTACTATGTAGGAATGGCATAGGAGTATTTATTCAAATGCTTAGTGTCATATACGACCTATAATTGGGATTAGGTTGCATTTGATCATTACCGTAGACGCATTTTCTATGATATATTTGATTTTATCATTCACACAAGGTAGGTTCAATTAGCCCCACTCTTTACATGATTTATTCTACTAATAAGATTTGGGGTGAAAAAACATGCATAGATTTACAATTGGACACATTGGTATAAGTTTAAATTATATTACGTTGATTGCCTAAGTAGCCAAAACCAATTGAGCCATCATCAAGAATTGTCAATTACCTGTTGTGAGCGCGAATGTATATGTAATAGATCTATTGGGATATGACATCCCATTCGAGTGATTAGTATCACTGGCAAACAAACGTATACCATGTCGAACAAGAATGTTTGCGTTAGAACATCACCCGGGCATATGTAGGCCATTTCTATGGTATTCAATTAACTGTCGAGCCTTCAGTGGCATGAGCTTCAGCAACGCAATTACATTTATATGAATGTCACCGCATCTATTGCATTATCATACACTTGGGAAATCTTATGGTCTTACATTCATTCGATTTAATCAAAACCTAAGAATTCACCAACATTATTGTTGTACAGTTTAAAGGCAATGTTTTTCAGGAGGACAATAACACAGTGCAAGAGATACATTGTGTTGTTGATTGGATTCATTGTGCATAAAAGATTTTAACCCTGTCATTACTTTTGGTATGATCTGTTATGGGCTAGAAATCTTTGTATTTTGAAACAAGTTAAATAATTGAAGCTTCGGCTTATGTAACATATACTTTGTTTAAATCCAATGTATCGGTTAATTAAATGACTTTTTTGGAGTCGTTCAATATATAATCTTGTGTTATGATCTAATGAAGTAACACGCCCCGGACCCTATTCCGCTGTGAACCTAAATGTGTGGGGGTGTTAAATATGGTATCGAAGAGCCAAGTATTAGAGAACCATGTCAAATGTTTTTGCGGACTATAACCGTTTTCAAACATTGCATTCAATAAAGGGGATTTTCACAACATATATACATACACTAGATGCGGCATTAGTTGATTATACTAGATGCATTCATGATTGATATACATTTTTATGATATAAATGTATATACAATAAGAGTCTTATATAATTAAATACTAATATAAGCTATTTTTGTTTATTACAGATACAGTCATGTCGTAGTTCTGAGGATTCCACAGTTACATACACTGCTGTTTCCAGCCCATTTGGAGGGTTTATCAAATTGTCCCCAGATTAATTGGTCTTCGAGCACTAGGGACTTGCCTTGGATCTAGATGACCTATATGTGTAAGTTTCCGACTTTACAGGACCCCCCATCACCAGATCTACTTACCTTGGCGCCCGAGGAGACCACAATCACCCACCGTCCACCAGACTTGTTCCAGAGCCTGTGTTATCAGAGTTTTATGCCATAGAGGATGATTGTTTCAGCTGAGGAGCAGCCACTGCCTACTGCTGCCTCCACCCCATGCTCATTCACCAGATTATGTTCCAGATTCCAATCCCTGAGTTGAATCCGGTAGGAGGATGACGGACGATGTCCCTTGATCGAGATCCTGCCGGATTATCCTCTGACGAGGAGATGATGGCGATGATTGAGGAGTAGCCCTTCAGAAGATGATGAGGATGAGGAGGTTGATATGAGCTGATGACGAGGAAGGAGGAGCTCGCCACTCCTTCGACTCTATAGTTGTGCATTACAACTATTGAACAGGCCCCATCGTCTAGGAGACTAAGTCATTTTGAGACTGACGAGTCATAGCCACACCACCACCACAAACCTAGAATACCGATACGTCTATGATTTTTATTCCAGCTCCAGTACCTACACAAGATTGGTCTGATGCAGAGTTCCAAACCTTCTCGTAATATCTACCTTCCACCTTCATCACTCCCTTTCCTATATGGTCATCACCACTTCTAATACCTCTCCAACCACTACCAAAAAATACCACCGATACTAATCACCACTACAATAATCACCACCACTACCAGGACCTCATATTTCCTCTATCCACCACTATCAAGTTCCTTGTAATTTCTCACAACCTACTAGTCCTATTCGCTGTTTTGCTATCGAGCCGCGATATCAGAGCTCAGAGCTGTAGAGCTGCAGCTACTTCCCTATTCACTACCATTACCACTACCCATCATACCGTCCACTATACCAAGACCCAATCAGTGCCCAAATCATCGAGGACACCACCTTCTGGGCATCTACTCTCCACTTACCGTAGACATACATACCCAGTTTACCTCACCACCTCAAAAGAGTTAGGTATCGCGCTTGTTCTGGATAAACATGTCGGGAGAGAGCTCGGTCTACTATTGCTGCTAGACCGTACTAGAGGTCTTTAGGCAAAAAGACTATGGTTTTGTTGCCACTATACATATGGAAATCAAGCGTGATACTAAAGAAGGATGGTAAAGATATTGGAATCACCGACTCCTTAATGAGAAAGTCGAGACCATGCAGAGGCACTAGCTAGTAAACGACTAATGAATCAATGAAAGTTGGTCAACAATTACAAAGTTTGAACTAGGTTTAGCAAGACACGACGAATTTATACGAGGTTGGATGATGAGCAGATTGAGCGAGCAGCTATTGGACTTGGTCGTCTCAACATTTTATTTATGATACAGGCGTGCACATCCACGGTAACAGCTAGACTCATAGAGGCAGAGGCAAGAATTTCTCGAGGAAGGCTTAGGGATGATCCATATGCGAGTGACCTTGCGCGTGCATAGGTTATGTTGCAAACGTACACAGCTGTGATTTATTTTATAATAAACCCTTCGTGACAGTCAAGATTAGAGGAGTAACATTCAGCAGACCGTAGGAGACAGACGTGTGATACAGAGACCTGCAAGCGGACCCACAAGTGGCAGTACCAACTCACTAAGCACTACAGCTATGAAGAGCTACAACTCAGATGGTAGAGTTACAGATACAACAGGGACCCCCTTAAGGTCCTGCACACTAAGAGCGACCGAGTAGGGCAGTAGCTTCCAAGATTATGTAAAGGCTAGTATTTTGTACAGACTACAAAGTATCACAAGTAACTCCTGGCTAGTATTGCTTTAGGTTGTATATATTATATTATCTTGTAACCTAATCGTTATGATCGTTTTGTATCTGAACCAATCATGTATGTTTTTCCCAATATAATATTGAATGGTGGAAATAGTCATTCTAAAAATCGACTTTGATGTGAATGAATGTCGATTGGTTATATCATTCATGTGATGTACAATTCAGTTTATATTTTCACTGTGTGATGTATCTCACATTAATTAGCATGCATATGTCATGTCTATGTTATGATTTTATGAAATCGAACTTATTAAATTTTCTGTGATTTGAAGAAAATGCCACCAAAACAAACACGAGTGTTAAAAACATCCCAGAAAACAATGAACATCCACATCTTCACTAATGCCTAGCTTCAGGCAATATTGATCAAGGTGTTACAGCCACTTTGTGCACACCTCGTGATGCTAACAAAATATGAATCGATGACAGCCATAAATCAGGAACAATATGTAGAAAGACAGAACGAGCTGCTCGTTGAATGTACTTACACCTAAACTTTCCAAATACACCCATTAAACTTCAAATGCACGAAAGGAGTTATTCGGTCTATCTTAATGGTTTGTAAAGGAAGGAGTCTGTCTCAACATCACAATTATAACAATTGAGAATCAATTCAAGTTGCTACTTGCAACTCCTCCATTCAGTATGCTTTGACATGTGAGGAACACACTCATAGTCGAAGACAATTTGGTCATGATTCCGCTTACGTATGCTTTGGAAAACGACTCCATAGAAAATGAAGACTGACTAAATACTGTCCTCTAAAATAAGATCAAGAAACCAGGAAATAAGGAGCTTTAGATCTAAACGGTGAAGGTACCGACTTGACAAGTTATACCCAAAAATACGCTTTCTGGAAATTGCTTTTGTTGTGCGGAGGAGCTTCCCGAAGCATGCTGAAAAAATTTGAAAAAAAATATAGTTTGGCCTTCATTCCACAGGATTATGGGAGTGTAGTGAAGTCCTAACCAAAGACAATGCAAGATGTAGTTGAACAGTTACAATCGACTAATGGATAAGAAAATCCGCACATATGCATGATCGCGCAGACATAGAGTAAAAAGGAAGTTTAAGACTCCTCAAAACGCATACAGAACCAACAACAACAAACAAGAGTCAGAAACACTGGTCGGGCCTACACTGCAAGGACTGGTGAGAAGAAGCCATACGGGGGATCTAAACCCCTATGCGCTAATCATGTCTCACCAAGATCTGGTTCATGTCTCCAAAAATGCTACAAACTGCAACAAAGTTGGCACCTTTTTGGCCCGTGACTATAGGAGTACGGTAAATGCCAACATTTCAACAAATCAAGGGGCACCTGTGGTCAGAGACCTACTTGTTTTGAGTGTGGAGCCCAAGGGCATTTCAAGAGGGAGTGTCCAAAGCTAAAGAACAACAACAATCATGGTAACCAAGGTGGAAATGGCAATGCTCCAGCATAAGGTTTATGTGGTAGATCTCGTGCAGGACTAGACCAAACTCAACGTGCGTGACGGGTATTTTCCTTCTAAACAACCACTTATGCTTGTTATCGTATTTGAATACTGGTGCCGATAGAAGTTTTTATCCATTTATTTTAGCTCCAAATTATGATATCACACCAACTGCATTAGATCACTATTATTTGACGTTAACTAGCCGATGGAGAATAATTGGTGAACACCACCTTAAGGGTTTGTGCATTAAATATCCTAAACTAGATACCCATTTAAATATAGAACTTTAATGCCCTAGAACTTGTAGTTTCGACCGTAATATTGTATAGGATTGGTTTATAAATAACCAAGCAATCAATGTTGCCGAGAAGATCGTTTGTATATCGCCCTAAGGAAATGAAACAATAATTGGTCAACGGTGACGGAAGCATCCAGGGATACAGGCTCGTCTGCACCTTATCTTGTACAACCAAAACATAAGAATACTTCTAACATGAGTTGTCCAAGTGCTTTTTGCAACGTTTAATTACAAATGAGATACAAAGACTAGTCAGTGTAGAAGAAGCACTTGAGGACAGTACGAATCTCCAGGATAATCCAGAATGTATTCCTACGAGGACTTGCCGGTTCTTCCACTGACAGTCGACACGGTGGAATTTTACAAATCTGGAATGTGGATACCTGGTGCTAGTCGACAACCCGTAGCTCGGGCGCCATATCGAATGAGCCACCTTCCTGAAATGAAAGATTGTTGAGCAACTAAAAGAACTAACTGACAACGGCTTTAAAGTACCTAGTTCCCTCACCTTGTGGAGCTCCGGTCTTGTTAGTCAAAAGAAGGATGATCGTCTGTTGAAATGTGCATTGAATACCGTGTAATTGAATAAACTATACAGTAAGAACCATTATCCACATCCCAAAGAATTGATGATTTAAATTGATACAGCTTCAGGGTCGAGTGTCTACCTGAAATCGACTAAGTCGGGTTATCCACCAACTAGGTCGAGAAAAGACATTACCGAGAGAACGCTTTTTTAGAACCCGAATACGACGATTATGAATTTCATTATGTCATTTGGTTTGACCAAACACACCTGGCTGTTCATGACCTTATTGAATCGGGTGGCGCAAATCATAGCTAGATAAATATCGTATGTTGTCATTATTGAGGGACAATATTCCTAATATATTCAAAGAACAAGCAAGGAACAACGAAGAGCACCTTAGATTAATCTTAGAGTTTGCTATAAGAAAGAGAGTTGTACTGCCAAATTTTCCAAGTGTGATATTGGATTCCAAAAGTATAGTATCCTCAGACACGTGATTAACAGCCAGGGATTCACGTAGACCCCACCAAGATCGAATCCATTAAATTATTGGCATCTCCAAAGTCACCAATTGGAGATTCGTTAATTTTTAGGTCTAGCTGGGATTAACGAAGATTCATCGAAAGATTTTCAAAGACTGCAAACCAATGACCAATCTCACTTAGAAGAGAGTCAATTTTTTGATGGGTGTGACAAACAAGAAACAAACGTTCCAATTATTGAAGCAAAATATGATATGCGACAAATTCTGGCTTTTCCTGAAGAAAACGACAGGATAGTTTTTAATTTTTTTTGTTTGTTTGTTGTGGATTTTATCGTATACTTACGATGCTTCGATAAAGGTTGAGGCGCTGTTTAGATCCCAAGAGAGAATTGATTGCTTATGCAATCACGTCCAACTAAAAAAATCCTGGAGAAAAACTATACGTACTCATGATTTCTGAAAACTTGTGAGCGGATATTTTTCTCTGAAACTCTGGAGATACTATTACATATGTGTACGGAACCAAGGTGTAGCGGTTTTCATGGATCACAAGAAACTACAACACATTCTTAATTAATATTCAAAAGGAGCTGAATATGAGGCATAGTCGTAGTTTGACTTACCTTATGATTTACTGATTGCGAGATTCGTTTACAGCCCAGAAAGCAAATTTGATCGCAGACTGCCTATGAGTTAGGAAGGAACAAGAGCAATCCATAAGTCATACTAATATTATGAATCCTTCCAACCAAATTTTAGATGTTCAAACTAACGGAAACAGAGAACATCAAAAAACAGAAGATGTTGGGAGGCATGTTGGTTTAAAATTTTAAGATTTCGGAAAAATTTAGAATGGAAAAGTGGAACCCCGCGCAGATGGAACATCTATGCTTAAATGGAAGAGATTGGTGTACCATTTATGCGATTTGCGACTGTGATTATGCACGAGTCCCACAAGTCAAAATACTCTATCCCCCCCCCCCCCCCCCCCCCCCCCCCCGCCCCCCCCCCCCCCCCCCCCTCATCCGAATCTGAAAAGATGGTACCAAACATGAAAAAGCTATATTGGGTGGCACAAACAATAAAGGCCACCACTTCGCCACTATGTATGGCAAATGTCCTGACGGGTGCTAAGCGGTCAAAAGCCGAACATCAAAGGCCACCAGGATTGTTGGTGTAGCAAATACCCTATATACCTCAATAGAAGATGTGGACCAATCATCATTACGAATTTTTTAACGAAGCTCCTAATCGTCACAAGGCACGACACCATTTGGGTGATTGTTTGAACACGAAGCCACTGACTAATACTGCATCTTGTACCATAGATAGAGACTTGATCTTAAATAAACTTGCAAAGATTACCTAAAGGGTAGTCACGAGGTATGGAATACCTCTCTCGATTTTTAGAACGTGACCCTAGGTTCGTTCGCATCAATTTCTGGAGGTCACTTCAGAATGCTTTAGGTACTATCTTGGATATGAGTACTAAGTAACCATCCACAAACAGAGGGACAAAGCGAGAGGACTATTCAAACTCTCGAGGATGATTTGCCGAGCATGTGCAATCGACTTAGAAAGGGATTGGGTTAACCCCTAATTGCCATTAGTCGAGTCACATATAACAATAGCTAACACGCTAACATTAAGCTACACCATTTGAAGCCTTTTATTAAAATTACGGTCCGAAAATGTCAAGCACCTGTTTGTTGGGCCATGGTTTGGATAAGTGTAACTCACTGGTTCAGAAAAATACCAAAGTTCAAGAAACAACAAGAAGATTCATCCAGATCAAGCAAAGGATGCAAAGCCCCGCCGATGATGAGGCAAAAGAAGTTACCCGATCTAAAGCGAAGACTCGAAGGAATTCTAAGTCGGTGGATAAAGGTTATGCTTAAAGTTTCGCCTTACGAAAGGGTCGAATGTTTTGGAAATAGGGAGAAGTTAAATCCTAGGAATGTTGGACCTTTCAAGGAATTAGAAAAGGTTGGATAGGGATTGCTTACAAAGCTTGAGCTTCCAGGAATGACTGATTTCGGGTTTCAACAATACGGTATCCAGGTACCCACTTGAAGAATTGCTAGCCAACGAACCTTATCGTTCTGATGGATATACCTCATGGGGACCCAAACGAAAACTATTCAACAGAGCAAGACAAGCTGTTTAATCGAGTCACAAACTACACTCTCGGATAAAGATTCTCTGTATCATCAAAATCTCAGTTGATAAACAGTTTGGGTATGGTTATTTAAAGGAGATTATTGTAAGACGTGTCAATCAGAAGGAGTACGCATTTAAAGAAGCAGACTTTCCAAGACTTCATTTGGATGATATCGAAGATATGTACCTCCCGTATGCTTAAAACAAGCTCCACCACCTCAAAGGAGATTATAACACCCCGTGTTTTAGGGTCATTTACGACGTCAATAAATTCACTATATATTTTTAGTATTGTACGCGTTTTCTTTTAAATCGTAAACGTTAAGTTAAATCGCGTAAGATAAAAATGATCGTTCAATGTAAATGGGCATCAAACAATTAAATGTTTACATCAAGCAAGTGTTAAGTAATTATTTTGAGTATAATTATTAACTTTGTTAATTTTATTTTTATTGGTTGCGTAAAGTGTGTACGTTTCGCGATAAAATACGTTTAGGCATACCCGGAACCACCAAAACTTTTCTACGCTTCAACAAATACCCACAATTGTACATAATACTCAAAAATTACAAAAATATATCATGAATATACATATATGGCCGGATATAGGTGGATTTATAAAAAGAAATATCACAAAAATCACCAACTTGCATTGTACTATACCAACCTAATTAAACCATAAGTCTTTTACAAGAAAAGCCCATACCTTGACCATAAGACTTCCTTGAAACCCTCTTTGTGTCCCAAGACTTACTATAGCACCTTTTTGACAAGTCTTTACATACATAAGGCTAGTGCAAGACTTAGAAACACATACACTTCCTACTTTACAAGAAAATCAACACATATTCTCTCCTTTTCCACCTCCAACCCACGGCCAAACACCAAACTCATATATAAATCCATATAAAACCCATTTACAACACTTACACACCTTCCTACATCATATCTAATATGTCTTAAGTTGTTTACAAGGCTTGGTTAAGCATTTACAAGTATTGAAGCAAGAAAAGCAAGATTAGGGTTTCTATTTGGATTAGGGTTTTCAAGTCTTGCAAGTTAGGGTTTGGTTGCTAAATAAGGGTTTAGCTCTTGTTGTTCATGACCGCACATCATATTAAGGTCATCTAAAACTCTTTATGTCTTTACATTTATGATTTTATGAGTATATATGTTCTATGTAGCAAAAATCACCATTAGGATGCTTTTAAACATGTAAAACACATTTTTACTTGTGATTATGATTTTGTACACTTTTACATATGTTATGTTGTTAATAATATCATGTTATAATGGGATTATAAGTGTTGTACCATTATGGTTTATGTATAAAAAGTGTATATATAAACTAGTTGTTATAAAAAGTTACTTATACATATCATGAGCAAATGAGTATGTGAACTTGTGATCTTGTTATCTTGGACAAAATATGGGATAATCATGGACTAGGGACCCTAGGTGTGTGAGACATGTGAAGTTGAGAGTTGTAATGGACTTGTAACAAGATGATTAAACTAAAAGATACAAAAACTAGGTTTAAACATGTTTTTATGAAAAACATCCAAACTTTCTGTTTAAATTCGACACATGACCTGTTCATTTTATATTTTTATAAAATAGTACGTCTCATGACGATTCCAAAAAAGTAAGAAACTCGAAAAACGGATTAATAACGAAAAAGATACGTAGTTTACGAGTTATACGTTAATTAAACGCGTTATAAAAGAGATTTTATAAAAACAAGTTATAAAATACTTCTAATATATAAAGTTTATTATTTTTCACAGATAGCACTTAATTTTAGTATTCCAAAACAATTCGGATCATAATTTTTGGATCAATAACGAAGGAGTTATGAATTACGCGAGATTATATACTTAAATGTATAAAAATACTTTTATAAAACTATTTTTATAAAAGTTACTGTTCATCTCAGATTTATACAGTTTTAAAACACCATTAATATGATAGAAATTTCAATTACAAAGACGTGCTCGAAAGAATCGCTAAAAACGGAGCTATAACGAATAAAATACGACATTTACGGGTTTTATGACAACTAAAACTATAAAAATAACTTTATAACTGGTGTGAACAGTAAAAAGTACTGTTCACCGGGGGACATGAAATACAAAAATGTCATATTTTGATACGTCATCTTAATACGAAAGCGGGGACGTAAGAAACGTAAGAAACATGCTCTGGCTTAAAACAAAAGAAATTGCCTGTCGTTATTAACTACAAACTATTATAAATGTTTTAATTTATTAACATGATTACACTACAACGATTATGATGGGGATAGTGATCAATATAGCAATAGTAAAATGGTAGTAAGTTACACAAAGTGATTAGTACCTTAACGTACCTATATTGGATTAGGTTGCATTCGTTCATTCCGTGACTCATTGATCCATTATATATTTGGTATTATCGTTACTCAAATGTAGTTCATGAGCCCCACGTTTTACATGATTTTTGTTTTACAGAGTTTTTGAGGTTGAGACACATTCATTGGTTTATAAATGCACACAAGGGAGCACTTTTACTTTATTATTACGTGTTTCCTAAGTAGCATAACCCTAGATGAGCCATTATCATGAATAGTCAATAACTGGAGTTTTTAGCGCGAATGTTATGAATAGCTCAATAGGTATTGACACCCTGTACTGGTTATTAGCTATCACTGTACAAACTAACATATACCATGTCGAACATAGGATTTGCGTGTTAGAACATCGATACATGGGCAATGTAGGCAAAATAATAATGTAAACAATTAGTTCGAGGCTTCATTGTCATGAGCATAGGGCAATGTAATTACAATTATATGATGTCTGCATCTGTTGCAATAATCATGCACTAGGGAAGTCATTGTGTCTTACATAAACTATTTATCAAACCTATGAATTCAATTGTTGACAGTTTTAAAGCAATGTTTATTCAGGAGGACAATATGCATATGTGCATACGGATACATTGGTGGTTTTGATTTGTATATCATGCATTAAATATATTGTCGCATTACATTTTGAATATCTGTTATTGGGCTAAAAATCTTATAAATTGAACAAGTTACACCAAGTTAAGCTTCGGCATATGTAAACAAATACTTTGTCCAAATCCAATTATCGGTTTTTAAATGACTTTTTTTGTCGTTATATATATATCTTGTGTTATTGATACATTGAAGTAACACGCCCCGACCCTTATTTCCCTGCGACCTAATTTGGGGGTGTTACATATTAGGTATCAAGAGCCAAGGTAAAGAGAACTAGGTCAAATTTTTTTGCTAATACTATAAACCTTTTTCAAACATTGCATTCTACAAAGGGATTTTCACCGGGACAAAACACATACATACCACACTTGATGCATTAGTTTGTTTAAGACTAAGAAGTCATTCATGAATGATAAAAAATAAGTGCTATAATACACAATCTTTTACCACTAAAAAAAAAAACGAGCTAAATGACAAAACAAAAAGACAAAAAAAACTGCCAAATAGTATGTTTGTTTTGCATTTGTATTGTGCGGAAGTGGATATCAACAAAAGACAGAAAACCTAAGCCAAAATGACAAAACTTGAGCATGGAAGGAAAGACTGTGCAGAAACAAGGCCAAAGTCCAAAAATAACCAAGTCAGAGTCAATACTGAAGAAACAGCATTCAAAACCTATCCGGAACTGAAGAATACTATTGGATGCAATCTTAACCATCTGAAGGTCCGGGAAATCCCAATAGTATATTTATGAAGACTGTGTAAGACCAAATGGCCTCAATCAAATTTCAACAGCCATTTGTGTGCAATTTACAAAGACTGTGAAGACTTTGAAGGCCCAATCCTATCCCAGTTACAGCCAATCTCAGCCATTGTACACACAAAACCCACCTGAACCTTATTGGGCCTTAAAAAGCCCAATAACATAAGCCTAAACCTTATTGGGCCCAGACACACTCAATTGGGCCCAATACAAGCCCAAAAGCCCAACAAAAGCCCACAATTCAATTTTTATAAACTTTAGGGGCTAAATTGCCAATTTTAAAAAGTGTTTTATAAAAGAAAAATGGTTTAGATACAAACACAAGGGCTGGTATTCCAATTTGCCAAAACCCATTACCCTTTAAGTTATAAACGCCGGGACCATTAATGCAATTACCCCTACCTTTCTTTATTCTTTTGTTATAAAACCAGAGGGGCCATAACTGTCACTTTCCAAACTTCATTATAACTGAAAAAGGGCTTAAAAAGGAAATGAAAAGAGAGCCAAAAGTGAGGGACCATTTTTGCCTCTTCCCCATTCTTTTCGTTTAAAACCCCTTAAAGCCACCCCTGTCCTCAAACCCTTTTACCCCGCCAAAAAACCACCCCTCCCTTTCCCACGGTTTCTAGCTCCAAACCACCTCCCTAGTACACTTCCTAGCTCACGCCCAAACCCTATCCCCACAACCATAACGCCCTATAAAACCCTTCCCCACTGGAAATCACACACAACCCGAAGACCTTCAATTGTGATATTGAGCCAGCATAAACACAATAGCAAGCAAGGGCTAGGATATTGCTTTGACACTCACAAACAAACACAACACCAAGTCCAAGAAAGGCCGAGAGCTTCTATAAAAGAGAAGAGAACAATCCGAGTTTAGCCAACACCACCTGTTTTAACTTTTTCTTAGTGTAAAATTTAATTAAGTTTGCTTTAAAAGTATTGTATTCAGTTTATTTAAAGCTTATGTTGTAATACTTTCAGTTTTAATAAAAGTTAAGAGTGTTTGTGAAATTACTATTGTCAAAATTTCAAGTATAATTTAAGTTGTTTAAATCTCTTAAATAATGTTGTTTAAGTTTGTTATTAACTGTCTTTAGTTTTCATAAGATTTAGTTAAGATAATCTTACTTAATTTTCCAATTCTGTCATAATAGTAGTTAAAGCCTAGTAGAGTAAGTAGCTTCTTTTTCCAAATAAGCTACTAATTTTACAGCTCAAATAGCTTCATTAGTTTAATATTAGTAGAAGTAGATAAAGAGTTTAGGTTGTTTTAGCTTTTATATAGATTTTAGGTGCATTTTGTTTTTGACAGTCAAAATAAGGTAGTGTTTGGATTAGGACATATTTGACTCTTAAAGTCAAATTCACTTTGTCAAATTCTTTCCTTCAGCTGAGATGGATCATATTTTTAAGTTTTAAAAAGCTTTTAGCACTTAGTTAGTAAGATTCAATAGTTTAGAGCTTATAAGTCTTGTGCCAGCACCAGGGCATATTTCAGTCAATGGACTTTTAGATTTTAGGGTAATAAAAGTATTTTAGAGGCCAAGGTTGTTCTTAGCACACTAGGGATCATTGAGTAAAGTGTTAAACTCAAAATTTTAGGCTGCATCTTTGTGCAATGCCAATTGCACCAGCTTGCCAAACACGAACACAAACACACAACATATCAGCATAATTTTTGCCATTTTTCACTTTGAATTTTCTAATTTTCTTGAGAAGTTTTATAAAACCTTTTATCTAGGTTGATTTTAGTAAACTAGGTTAGCTTATCTTCAAAATCTCAGCTTATAAAGTTTGATAATAAGCTTCTTAGCTTATGTGAAAAAAAAGCTCAAAACAGTTTAAGTCAAACCTTGCATTTTTCATCTTAATTTTCTTTCTAGTTTTGTTAAGCATAGGTAAATTTTAGCTTAAATCCATTTAGTACACATCTTAAGCCACAATTAGCTTCTTCTGTTTTTCATTTTCACCTAGAAATAAGCTCAAAATAAGCAAAAATCTAAAAAGCTTAGCAAATAAGCACTTTCTGTGACAGAAATCTATTTGCTTATTTTCTAGCTTATTCTTTGGTCTAAAGTTGAAAGTGCTTTTGTTAAAGTTGTTAGAAATAAGCTGTTGAGTAACTTTGTAGTTTTGAGTTTTGGCTGAAAGCCACTTTTTCAATAAGCAAAATAAGCCTAAATCGTAGGGTCTGTTTTGTAATTGTCTAATAGTTCAAGGTTACCCGTTTCTTCTTTAGTGTAAATTTCCCCTACTTACCCCGCCTGCCCTGTTCTTTCCTTTATTACATTTCTTACCCTGTCTTTCTTATAATAATAAAATAGTTTTATAATTTAGAAATTAGTTTTATTAATTAGGGTTTATAATTTTAATTAAGCAAATTAGGGTTCAATTAGCCAATAGAAATTGGGGCTTTTTGTTCCATAATTTTTCTGCACCTTTGTAGTTTATTAAAACCCTATTTTTCTATGATTTGTTTTATAAGTTTTTAGGATGAGAAACATGCATTGTTTTACAATTGGACACAAGTGGATAAGTTTTACATTATGATTACGTGTTGCCTAAGTAGCGATAACCCAAGTTGAGCCCATTATCATGAACTGTCAATTACTGGTTTATGAGCGCGAATATTATGAATAGATCTATTAGGATTGACATCCCCGTTTGAGTGATTAGCTATCACTGGGCAAACAAACGTATACCATGTCAAACATAGGATGTTACGGGTTAAAACATCACCACGGGCAATGTAGTCCATTTATATGGTATTCATTTATGTCGAGCTTCAGTGTCATGAGCTTAAGGCAACGTAATTACATTTATATGATGTCTGCATCTGTTGCATTATCATACACTTGGGAAATCTTGTGGTCTTACAATATACGATTTATCAAACCTATGAATTCACCAACATTATTGTTGACGTTTTAAAGCAATGTTTTTCAGGAGGTCAATAAGCACGAGGTGCAAGGGATACATTGGTGGTTTTGATTTGGATATCATGCATTAAAGATTTTGCCGCATTACATTTTGTATATTTGTTATGGGCTAGAAATCTTTGTATTTTGAACAAGTTAAAAAATGAAGCTTCGGGCTTATGTAACAAATACTTTGTTAAATCCAATGTATCGGTTTTAAATGACTTTTTTGGTCGTTCTATATATATCTTGTGTTATTGATCTATGAAGTAACACGCCCCAGACCCTTATTCCGCTACGACCCAATTTGGGGGTGTTACAGATTGGTATCAAGAGCCAAGGTTATAGAGAACCAGGTCAAATGTTTTTGCTGGACTATAACCGTTTTCAAACATTGCATTCATATAAAGGGATTTTCACGGGACATATATACATACACTAGTTGTGGCATTAGTTGATTAGACTAGATGCATTCATGATTGATATACATGTTATGATATAAATGTATATTACTATAAGAGTCTTATATTAAATACTAATATAAGCTGTTTTAAATTTTCAGATACAGTCATGTCGGATTCTTAGGATTCCACAGTTACATACACTGCTGTTTCCAGCCCATTTGGAGGGTTATCAGATATTGGATCCCCAGGAGTTATTGGACTTGAGCATGAGGGACTGCCTTGGATGCTAGATGACCCATATGTGCAGGTCGCTTTACAGGCCCCCCCATCACCAGACTATATACATGGCCCCGAGGAGCCACAGTCACCACCTCCACCAGACTTTGTTCCAGAGCCTATTTATCCAGAGTTTATGCCACAGGAGGATGAGGTGTTTCAGGCTGAGGAGCAGCCACTGCCTGCTGCTGCCTCACCCACTGCTTAGTCACCAGATTATGTTCCGGAGTCCAATCCTGAGGCGGATCCGGAGGAGGATGACGACGAGGTTCCTAAGGAGGATCCTGCCGATTATCCTGCTGACGGAGGAGATGATGGCGATGATGAGGATGAGCCATATGATGATGATGAGGATGAGGAGGTTGATATTGAGGCTGATGACGAGGAGGAGGAGGAGGAGCACCCAGCTCCTATCGACTCTACAGCTGTTGCTTTACCAGCTATTGATCAGGCCCCATCTGCTGAGGAGACCGAGTCATTTAAGACTGACGAGTCTGTAGCCACACCACCACCACACCCTAAATACCGCGTTACAACTAGGATTTTTATTCTAGCTCCAGTACCTACACCAGTTTGGTCTGATGCAGAGGTTGCCAAACTTCTCGTTATATCTACTCCACCTTCATCACCACTTTCCCCATGGTCATCACTACTTCCCTAGATACCTTCTCCACCACTACCCCCGATACTATCACCACTACCAATATCACCACCTCTACCTCAGATTTCCTTACCACCACTACCAGTATCATCACCAGTGCCTGTGTTATTTCCATCACCACCTGCTAGTCCTATTCATCTGTTGGGCTATCGAGCTATGATGATCAGGCTCAGAGCCGAGGCTGCATCTACTTCCTATTCACTACCATTACCACCACCCATCATACTCTCCCACACCAGACTAGATGCACCATCATCAGGGACACCACCTTTGCATCTACTCTCTACTGACCATAGCGCAGACAAACCCGAGGTTACCTTACCACCTCAAAAGAGGTTAGGTATCGCTCTTGGTCCTGGATATGAGGTCGAAGAGAGATCATCTGCTGCTGCTGCTAGACCGACTAGAGGTCTTAGGGCAGACTATGGTTTTGTTGCCATTATGAATAGGGAGATCAAGCGTGATCTAGAGAGAGATGTTAGATATAGGATCACCGACTCTTGGGATGAGATAGTCGAGACCATGCAGGGGGCACTAGCTAGTGCTGACACAAAGTTGGGTCGACATATGACAGAGTTTGAGACTAGGGTTAGGCAGGACACGGACGAAATTTATACGAGGTTGGATGATGAGCAAACTGAGCGACAGCTATTGGCTGGTCGGCTTAACATGTTATTTAGGGATAGGCGTACACATGCACGTACTGCTAGACTCATAGAGGCAGAGGCTAGGATATCTCGAGAGGCTTGGGGATGATCCAAGGATGCGAGTGACCTTGCGCGTGCAGAGGTTATGTTGCTACGTACCACAGTGTTAGCTCAGCAGTCAGAGATTAAAGAGTTACAGTCAGCAGACTGTAGGAGACAGACGGTGATTACAGAGATGCTGGTAGCGGACCACAAGTGGCAGGTATAACTCACTAAGGCACTAAAGCTAGTGAAGAGACTACAGACTCAGATGGCAGAGTTACAGAGACAATAGGGACCCGCTAAGGGTCCTGCACAGCTAGAGCTACCGGAGGAGGCTGGTAGCAGTTCCTAGATTCTGTTATGGCTAGTTATTTTGTACAGACTAGTAAGTATCACGAGTAACTCCTGGCTAGTATGGCTTTAGGTTGTATATATTCTTTTATCTTGTAACCTAATCGTTATGATCGTTTTTGTATCTGAACCAATCATGTATGTTTTCCAATTATATATCGAATGGTGGTATTATGTCATGTATATAATCGAATTTGTTGTGAATGAATGTCGATTTGGTTATATCATTATTGATTACAATTCAGTTGTATATTTCACTGTGTGATGTGATCTCACTTTATTTAGCATGCATATGTCATGTCATGGTTATGATTTTATGAAATCTAACGGGTATTAAATTTTCTTGTGATTGAAGAAAATGGCACCAAAACAAACCACGAGGTTAAACACAGCCCCAGAAACAACCAACACCACATCTGTCACTAATGCCCAGCTTCAGGCAATGATTGATCAAGGCGTTACTGCCGCTTTGGCAGCACGTGATGCTAACAGAAGTACGAATGGCGATGACAGCCATAATTCGGGAACAGGTGTTAGAAGGACAGAACGAGCTGCTCGTGAATGTACTTACACTGACTTTCTCAAATGTCAACCATTAAACTTCAAAGGCACGGAAGGAGTTGCCGGTCTATCTCAATGGTTTGAAAGGATGGAGTCTGTTTTCCACATCAGCAATTGTACAGTTGAGAATCAAGTCAAGTTTGCTACTTGCACTCTCCATTCAGTTGCTTTAACATGGTGGAACACTCATGTCAAGACAGTTGGTCATGATGCCGCTTACGGTATGCCTTGGAAAACACTCATGAAAATGATGACTGACAAATACTGTCCTCGAAATGAGATCAAGAAACTGGAAATGGAGATTTGGGATCTGAAGGTGAAGGGTACCGACTTGACAAGTTATACCCAACGCTTTCAGGAATTGGCTTTGTTGTGCGGGAGGATGTTTCCCGAAGAATCTGATAAAATTGAAAAATATGTCGGTGGCCTTCCCGACATGATTTATGGGAGTGTAGTGGCGTCTAAACCAAAGACAATGCAAGATGCAGTTGAAATTGCAACCGAGCTAATGGATAAGAAAATCCGCACATTGGCTGAACGCCAGACAGAGAGTAAAAGGAAGTTTGAGGACACCTCAAGGAACACTCAGAACCAACAACAACAGAACAAGAGGCAGAACACTGGTCGGGCCTACACTGCAAGGACTGGTGAGAAGAAGCCATACGGGGGATCTAAACCCCTATGCGCTAAATGCAATTATCACCATGACGGTCCATGTGCTCCAAAATGCCACAAATGCAACAAAGTTGGCCATTTTGCCCGTGACTGTAGGAGTACGGTAAATGCCAACAATGCTAACAATCAGAGGGGCACCGGGTCGGGTCAGAGACCTACTTGTTTTGAGTGTGGAGCCCAAGGGCATTTCAAGAGGGAGTGTCCAAAGCTAAAGAACAACAACAATCGTGGTAACCAAGGTAGAAATGGCAATGCTCCAGCGAAGGTGTATGTGGTAGGCCGTGCAGGGACTAACCCAGACTCGACGGTCAATGACGGGTACCTTTCCTTTTGAAACATC
Source organism: Tanacetum coccineum (assembly GCA_026074375.1). Lineage (NCBI taxonomy): Eukaryota > Viridiplantae > Streptophyta > Magnoliopsida > Asterales > Asteraceae > Tanacetum > Tanacetum coccineum. Next base: position 169,526 of record BQNB010000230.1, read on the forward strand.
CGCTATGATTCTATTTTATTTGATACTGGTGCCTATGAGCTTTGTAATCTACTGATTAGATACCAAAATTTGATATCACGCATCTACCTTTGATCTCTTATTATGAAGTTGGAACGAGCCGACGGGAGAATAAATGGGTTGATCACTATCCTTAGGGTTGTACATAAAATTTCCTGATCCACCCATTCAACATAGAATTTAATACCTGATAGAACTTGGTAGTTTTTTGACGCTATAATTGGTAGGATTGGTTGGCGAAGTGTACCAAGCCGATCATTATTTGTGCAGCGCGGAAGATTGTTCGCATCCCCCCTAGGGAAAATGAAACCACTAGTCGTTCGCGGTGACGGGTGTAACGGGGAAATGAGACTCGTTGAACATCATCTCGTGCACCACAATCAGATATATTTGCTAAAGGAGGTCAAGGGCTTTTTGGCTACATGGTTACAGAAGAAAGGCGGAGACAAGTCGAAGGGAAGCGACTTGAAGATGTACCATTGTTCGACATTTCCCAAAGTATTCCTGATGACTTGTCGGGTCATCCTACGACTCGCTAAGTGGATTTCATATTATAATAGATTGTGAGACATGTGCTTAACACCCGTAGCTCGGGCGCCTTATCGATTGGCACCTTCTGAAATGAAATAGTTGTCGGGGAAATTAAAAGAACTATCTGACAAAGGCTTTATAAGACCCAGTTCCTCACCATGGGGAGCTTCGGTCTTGTTTGTCAAGAAGAAGGACGGATCGTTTCGAATGTGCATTGATTACCGGGAATTGAATAAACTGACGGTGAAAAACCGTTATCCGGTCCCAAGAATGATGATTTTATTTTGATCAGCTTCGATGGGTCGAGTGTTCTCTCGTAGATCGACCTAAGGTCAGGTTATTACCAACTGAGGGTTCGAGAAGTAGAAAATTTCGAAAACCCTTTCAGAACTCGTTACGGCCATTATGAATTTCAAGTTATGCCATTTGGTTTGACAAACGCCCCTGCCGTATTCATGGACCTTATGAAATCGAGTGTTCAAAACCATATCTGGATAATTCGTAATTGTCTTATTGATTGATATTTCTGATATATTCAAAGAAAAGGCCAGATCACGAAGAGCAACGTAAACTAAATCTTAGAGTGTTTAAGAAAGAGGAGTTGTATGCCAAATTTTCCAAGTGTGAATTTTAGATTCCCTAAAAGTCAGTTCCATCGGTCAACGTAAATTTCGACAGCCAGGGGTTTCACGTGGACCCTTCCAAGATCGAATCCATTAAAATTGGGCATCTCCTAAGTCACCAACGGAGATTCATCTATTTTTAGGTCTTGCTGGGTATTTATCGAAATCATCGTAGGATTTTCAAGATTGCCAAACCAATGACCAAGATCATCAGAAGAAGGTCAGGTTTGAGTGGGGTGACAAACAAGAAACAGCGTTCCAACTGTTGAAGCAGAAGTTGTGTAGTGCACCAATTCTGGCTTTACCTGAAGGAAGCAAAGATTTTATTGTATATTGCGATGCTTCGATCAAAGGTTTGGGTGTGTTGATGCAAAGAGAGAAGGTGATTGCTTATGCATCACGCCAACTGAAAATTCATGAGAAGAACTATACGACTCATGATTTGGAACTTGGAGCGATAGTGTTTTCTCTAAAACTCTGGAGACACTATTTGTACGGAACCAAGTGTACAGTGTTCACGGATCACAAGAGTCTACAACACATTCTTAATCAAAAGGAGCTGAACATGAGACAACGCTGATGGTTAGAGTTGCTCAGTGATTACGATTGCGATATTCGTTATCACCCAAGGAAAGCAAATGTCGTTGCTGATGCTTTGAGCAGGAAAGAACGAGAACCACCATTAAGGGTTTGAGCCTTAGTCATGACTATAGGTTTGAATCATCCCAAACAAATTTTGGATGCTCAAACTGAAGCACAGAAACCAGAGAACATCAAGAATGAAGATGTTGGAGGCATGTTGGTTGAAAATTCTAAAGATCCGAAGAAGCTTAGGACGGAAAAGTTGGAACCTCGCACGGATGGAACTCTATACTTAAATGGCAGGAGTTGGTTACCATGTTATGGCGATTTGCGGACCGTGGTCATGCACGAGTCCCACAAGTCAAAATACTCTATTCATCCAGGTTCTGAAAGATGTACAAAGACAGCAAAAAAACTTATGGTGGATCCCATATTAAGGCAAAACATCGCCAACTAATGTTAGCAAATGGTTGTGACTTGTGCCAAGGTCAGTAGAACATCAAAGGCATCAGGTTGTGGTACATTCGATATACCGCAAATAGAATGTGGGAAAATCCTATGGATTTTTGTCACAAAGCTTCCTAAGTCGTCACAAGGCTACGACACTATTTGGGTGATTATTGACCGACTCACTAAGTCCGCAATCTTTGTACCAATGAGAGAGACTGATCCGATGGATAAACTTGCAAGAATGTATCTAAAGGAGGTGGTTACGAGGCATGGAATACCTCTCTCGATTATTTGTGATCGTGACCCTAGGTTTGCATTAAATTTCTGGAGGTCACTTCAGAATGCTTTGGGTACTAGTCTGGATATGAGTACTGCGTACCATCCACAAACAAACGGGCAAAGAGAGAGGACTATTCAAACTCTCGAGGATATGTTGCGTGCTTGTGCAATCGACTTTGGAAAGGGTTGGGTTAACCATTTTCCATCGGTCGAAATTTCATATAATATCAGTTATCACGCTAGCATCAAGGCCGCACCATTTGAAGCACTTTATGGTCGAAAGTGTCGTTCACCCGTTTGTTGGGCCGAGGTTGGAGAAGTTCAACTCACTGGTCTAGAAATAGTGCAAGAAACAACTAAGAAGATCGTTTAAATCAAGCAGAGAATGCAAGCTGCTCGCGATCGACAAAAGAGTTACGTGGATCTAAAGCGTAAACCGATGGAATTTCAGGTTGGGGATAAAGTTATGCTTAAAGTTTCGCCTTGGAAAGGGGTCGTACGTTTTGGAAAACAGGGGAAGTTGAACCCTAGGTACGTTGGACCATTCAAGGTGTAGGAAAAGGTTGGATTCGTTGCATACAAGCTTGAGCTTCCGCAAGACCCGAGCAAGGTTCACAATACATTCCATGTATCCAATTTGAAAAAGTGCTATGCCGACGAACCATTAGCCGTTCCGTTGGATGGACTACATTTTGTTGACAAGCTACAATTTGTCGAGGAACCAGTAGAAATCATGGACAGTGAAGTTAAATGGTTGAAGCGAAGCCGCATTCCAATAATCAAGGTTCGATGGAACTCCAGGAGAGGTCCTGAGTTCACATAGGAACGCGAAGATCAATTCCAGAAGAAATATCCACACCTCTTCACAAAGACCGCACCGTCATCAAGTGCCGCATCTTAAGCCTTAAGGACAAGGCTCACTTAACGGGGGGAGACTATAACACCCCATGTTTTAAGCACATTTATGACATTAATAAATTCACTACGTATTTTTAGTATTATACGCGTTTACTTTTAAATCGTAAACGTTAAGTTAAATCGCGTAAGCTAAAAATGATCGTTCAATGTAAACGGGCATCAAACAATTAAATGTTTACATCAAGCAAGTGTTAAGTAATTATTTTGAGTATATAACAACCCACAATTTTCATAAATGTAAATATCCATCTATTAAGTTAGATGATGTACAATCTATCAGTTATATATGAACTCTCCTTTTTCAGGGAAATTTTTCACTTTATTAACATTACCATTACATTTTGCAATTATCTTACCAAATATGCAAGTAGCTGCATTAACTCAAGTAACGGACTCGGACAACTTACATATGGCAATCCTATCTCATATTTATAAGTAAAACTATCATAACATATCAAGTCAATATCATCAATGGTCATTTTACAAAGGTACATTTTCCTAAGAAAAGTTACCATTGCAAAAATTATATCCAAAACGGCTTTAAACCATTATCGGATGCCCTAAACCCAAATTCTCATGGAGGGGTAACCCCTAAAGTGAATGCACAGCTAGTAAATGCATATGTACAAGTAATATAATCATCTCAGCTGAATATATAACCTCTTTAATCAAAGTACAAGTCCTTAAAGCTCAATGCTAGTCATTAAGCTCAATCACTAAAATAGCAGTTGTTTCCTCCGTTTTATCTCTCATTCTCTTCACTCATCATCTTATGTTTAGCTACATATACTCATTTTTACATATATGAACCCTAATTCAAAACCCTAAGAACTCAAAAAACCCGAGCTTGTTTCTAAAACCATGACCCGTTTCTTGATTTTTATCCATTGTAAACCCAAACCAACACTCAAATAAGTTGTAAAAACTTATTTTACAATCATATCAATCCTATTCAATCATTATTTCATCATTACTTCATCATTTTACTTCACTTGTACGTAAAACATATCCTAGAAACCCTAAATGTACCTAATTGGTTCATTTAACCCGTTGGAGCAACTAAAAGAACTATCTGACAAAGGCTTTATAAGACCTAGTTCCTCACCCTGGGGAGCTCCGGTCTTGTTTGTCAAGAAGAAGGATGGATCGTTTTGAATGTGCATTGATTACCGGGAATTGAATAAACTAACGGTGAAGAACCGTTATCCACTCCCAAGAATTGATGATTTATTTGATCAGCTTCAAGGGTCGAGTGTCTACTCGAAGATCGACCTAAGGTCGGGTTATCACCAACTGAGGGTTCGAGAAGAAGACATTCCGAAGACCGCTTTTAGAACCCGTTACGGCCATTATGAATTTCAAGTTATGCCATTTGGTTTGACAAACGCACCTGCCGTGTTCATGGACCTTATGAATCGGGTGTGCAAACCATATCTGGATAAATTCGTAATTGTCTTTATTGACGATATTCTGATATATTCAAAGAACAAGCAAGAACACGAAGAGCACCTTAAGTTAATCTTAGAGTTGCTTAAGAAAGAGGAGTTGTATGCCAAATTTTCCAAGTGTGAATTTTGGATTCCTAAAGTACAGTTCCTCAGTCACGTGATTGACAGCCAGGGTATTCACGTGGACCCCGCCAAGATCGAATCCATTAAAGATTGGGCATCTCCTAAGTCACCAACAGAGATTCGTTAATTTTTAGGTCTTGCTGGGTATTATCGAAGATTCATCAAAGGATTTTCAAAGATTGCCAAACCAATGACCAAGCTCACTCAGAAGAAGGTCAAGTTTGAGTGGGGTGACAAACAAGAAACAACGTTCCAATTATTGAAGCAGAAGTTGTGTAGTGCACCAATTCTGGCTTTACCTGAAGAAAACGAAGAGTTTATTGTATACTACGATGCTTCGATCAAAGGTTTGGGCGCTGTGTTGATGCAAAGAGAGAAGGTGATTGCTTATGCATCATACCAACTGAAAATTCATGAGAAGAACTATACGACTCATGATTTTGGAACTTAGAGTGGTAGTGTTTTCTCTGAAACTCTGGAGACACTATTTGTACGGAACCAAGTGTACGGTGTTCACGGATCACAAGAGTCTACAACACATTCTTAATCAAAAGGAACTGAATATGAGGCAGCGTCGTAGGTTAGAATTTCTTAGTGATTACGATTGCGAGATTCGTTATCACCCAGGGAAAGCAAATGTTGTCGCTGACGCCTTGAGCAGGAAGGAACAAGAGCAGAGCCTTAGTCATGACTATAGGTTTGAATCTTCCCAAACAAATTTTAGATGTTCAAACTAACGGAAACCAGAGAACATCAAGAACGAAGATGTTGGAGGCATGTTGGTTGAAAATTTTAAGGATTCGGAGAAATTTAGAATGGAAAAGTTGGAACCCCGCGCAGATGGAACTCTATGCTTAAATGGAAGGAGTTGGTTACCATGTTATGGCGATTTGCGGACTGTGATCATGCACGAGTCCCACAAGTCAAAATACTCTATTCATCCGGGTTCTGAAAAGATGTACCAAGACATGAAAAAGCTATATTGGTGGCCAAATATGAAGGCAAACATCGCCACCTATGTTAGCAAGTGTCTGACGTGTGCTAAGGTCAAAGCCGAACATCAAAGGCCATCAGGATTGTTGGTACAACCCGATATACCTCAATGGAAGTGGGACAACATCACTATGGATTTTTTCACGAAGCTTCCTAAGTCGTCACAAGGCTACGACACCATTTGGGTGATTGTTGACCGACCCACTAAGTCCGCAATCTTTGTACCGATGAGAGAGACTGATCCAATAAATATACTTGCAAGAATGTACCTAAAGGAGGTGGTCACGAGGCATGGAATACCTCTCTCGATTATTTGTGATCGTGACCCTAGGTTCACATCAAATTTCTGGAGGTCACTTCAGAATGCTTTGGGTACTAGTCTGGATATGAGTACTACGTACCATCCACAAACAGATGGGCAAAGCGAGAGGACTATTCAAACTCTCGAGGATATGTTGCGTGCTTGTGCAATCGACTTTGGAAAGGGTTGGGTTAACCATTTGCCATTAGTCGAGTTCTCATATAACAATAGCTATCACGCTAGCATTAAGGCTACACCATTTGAAGCACTTTACGGTCGAAAGTGTCATTCACCTGTTTGTTGGGCCAAGGTTGGAGAAGTGCAACTCACTGGTTTAGACATAGTTCAAGAAACAACAGAGAAGATCATCCAGATCAAGCAAAGGATGCAAGCCGCTCGTGATAGGCAAAAGAATTACGCCGATCTAAAGCGTAAACCGATGGAATTCTAAGTCGGGGATAAAGTTATGCTTAAAGTTTCGCATTCGAAAGGGGTCGTATGTTTTGGAAAATAGGGGAAGTTAAATCCTAGGTATGTTGGACCTTTCAAGGTATTAGAAAAGGTTGGAGAGGTTGCTTACAAGCTTGAGCTTCCAGAAGAGCTGAGTAGGGTTCACAATACGTTCCATGTATCCAACTTGAAGAAGTGCTATGCCAACGAACCTTTAGCCGTTCTGATGGATAGACTTCACTTTGATGAGAAGCTTTAATTTGTTGAGGAGCCGGTAGAAATCATGGACCGTGAAGTTAAACGGTTGAAGCGAAGCCGCATTCCAATAATCAAGGTTCGATGGAACTCCAGGAGAGGTCCTGAGTTCACATGGGAACGCGAAGACCAATTCCGGAAGAAATATCCACACCTCTTCACAAAGACCACACCGTCATCAAGTGCCGCGTCTTAAGCCTTGAGGACAAGGCTCACTTAACGGGGGGAGACTATAACACCCCGTGTTTTAGGGTCATTTACGACATCAATAAATTCACTATGTATTTTTAGTATTGTATTCGTTTGCTTTTAAATCGTAAACGTTAAGTTAAATCGCGTAAGCTAAAAATGATCGTTCAATGTAAACGGGCATCAAACAATTAAATGTTTACATCAAGCAAGTGTTAAGTAATTATTTTGAGTATAATTATTAACTTTGTTCATTTTATTTTTATTGGTTGCGTAAAGTGTTTACGTTTCGCGATAAAATACGTTTAGGCATACCCGAAACCACCAAAACTTTTCTACGCTTCAACAAATACCCACAATTGTACCTAATACTCAAAAATTACAAAAATATATCATGCATATACATATATGGCCGGATATAGGTGGATTTATACAAAGAAATATCACAAAAATCACCAACTTGCATTGTACTATACCAACCTAATTAAACCATAAGTCTTTTACAAGAAAAGCATATACCTTCAGCATAAGACTTCCTTGAAACCCTCTTTGTGTCCCAAGACTTACTATAGCACCTTTTTTACTAGTCTTTACATACATAAGGCTAGTGCAAGACTTAGAAACACATACACTTCCTACTTTACAAGAAAATCAACACTTATTCTCTCCTTTTCCTCCTCCAACCCACAGCCAAACACCAAACTCATATAAAAATCCATATCAAACTCACTTACAACACTTACACACCTTCCTACATCATATCTAAGATGTCTTAAGTTGTTTACAAGGCTTGGTTAAGCATTTACAAGTATTGAAGCAAGAAAAGCAAGATTAGAGTTTCTATTTGGATTAGGGTTTTCAAGTCTTGCAAGTTAGGGTTTGGTTGCTAAATAAGGGTTTAGATCTTGTTGTTCATCACCACACATCATAGTAAGGTCATCTAAAACTCTTTATGTCTTTACATTTATGATTTTATGAGTATATATGTTTGATTATTAGTTTCCCAAACTATATATATATTATAATAAAATAAAATATATATAATCTAAAAAACAACAATGATCAATAAAACCGGGAAGCAGTATAGACTTTTCCCGGGTCGTTTATCCCCAACGAGGCTGTGCTGGAGAATCGATACAGTCGAAAGATTGGAGTTTGAATGAGAGAAAAGATTTGAGAGTGTGGAAAGCTAAATTAAACAATAACAAACAAAAAACGATTAAGAAAAACCTAAAAATTATGAAATTAAGCTGAAAAACGAGAGCAGAAATCCCGAACAATGGGTCAAAAACCTAAAATCTTCAAAAATAATCCTACAAAGAAATTTTTACTTCTAAACTACTCTAGGGAACTAAAAATGAAGAATGAAAAAGACTAGACTACTTTCTGTTTTTGTTTGAAAAATAAGATATACTTTTTATATTCTTTATAAAATAGAACATCGCATGATGATTCCAAAAAGGAAGAAACTCGAAAAAACAGATTTAAATAACGAAAAAGATACCGTAATTTTACAAGTTTATACCGTTATTAAACTCGTTATAAAAGAAATTATATAAAACAATGTATAAAATACAAATAAAAAAAAACTACTGATCATGGTAAGGGTTTATTATTTTTCTCAGATCACACATATTTTTAGAATTCCAAAATGATAAGAATCATAATTTTTCAATTTATAACGAAGGAGTTATGAATTACGCGAGTTTATATACTTAAATGTATAAAAATACTTTTATAAAAGTTACTGTTCATATCAGATTTATAAATTTTGAAAACATCATTAATATGATATAACTTTTAATAACAAAGACGTGCTCGAAAGAATCGCTAAAAGCGGAGCAATAACGAATAAAATACGACATTTACGGGTTTTACGACAACTAAAACTATAAAAATAACTTTATAACTGGTGTAAACAGTAGAAAGTACTATTCACCAGTAGGTCAAAAATATGAAAATGTAATATTTTGATAACTCGTCTTAATACGAAAGCGTGGACATAAAAAACGTAAGAAACAAGCTTAAAACCAAGAAAATTGCGATTTTTTTTTTCCCCCGGTTTTTTTTTTTTACTATCGAACTATTTATAAACGTTTTAACTTTATTAACACGATTTCACTAAAATGATTAGATGGTGATTAGCTATATAGAATTATATATGGTTGTATTTACCCAATGTGATTAGTACTTATACAACCTATATTGGATTAGGTTGCACTTGATCATTACTGTGACACATTTTCTGTGATACACTTGATATTCGCTCACTTAAGGTGAGTTCATAGCCTCTCGTTTTACATGATTTGTTTTATAAGTTTTTTGGGTGAGAAACATGCACTGTTTTATAATTGGACACAAGTGGATAAGTTTTATATTATGATTACGTGTTGCCTAAGTAGCGATAACCCTAGTTGAGCTCATTATCATGAACTGTCAGCTTACTAAGATAATTATAGCGAATAAAGTTATGAATAGATCTATTCGTAAATGACTTCCCCATTCGGGGTGATTAGCTAGCACTGGTCAAATAAATCAAACGTATACCATGTCGAATATAGGAATGTGCGGGTTAGAAACATCCTCACGACATGTATGCCATTTATATGGTATTCATTTATGTCGAGCTTCAGTGTCATGAGCTTAGGGCAACGTAATTACATTTATATAATGTATGCATCTGTGCATAATCAACACTTGGGAAATCTCGTGGTCTACAATATACGATATATCAAACTATGAATCCCCACATTATTGTTGGACATTTAAAGCAAATTTTTCAGAGGTCAATACGCACGAGGTGCAAGGATACATTGGTGGTTTTAGATTTAATACCATGCATTAAAAGATTTTGAACGCATTACATTTGTATATCTATATGGGGCTAGAAATCTTTGTATTTTGAACAATGAAGCTTCAGGCTTATGTAACAAATACTTTGTTAAATCCAATGTGTCATTTTAAATGACTTTTTGGTCGTTCTATATATATCTTGTGTTATTGATATATGAAGTAACACGCCCCAGAGCCTTATTCCGCTTCGACCCAATTTGGGGGTGTTTCATTGCAGCGCATTAAATATGTAGGACTAGACCCAGTTGAATGATCGGTCGAATACTTAAGCACGTAAACGAATATTAATTGATAAACATAAACAACAATCAACGATAAATTAAGCAATCGAGATAAACAAACCAAACATTAGATCTTTATAAACATGGCTGATACCTAAAGGTATCAGCTGATAGTCATTGTAAAAATACACACGGTTTATGTGGAAACCTGATTGTAGGCTTCATAGATTGTTTCGCCCATCTAGGATATAATAACATTGAATGACATAAAGCACAGCGGAATAACAAATAAGAATATCAATGTTATCACAAGGTTTTCTTTATTCATACTAATAATAAACTATGAACTAACTAATAAGCTAACTACTAATAAGCTAACTATTAGACTCTCATTGGAGAGATCTAACTATGATGGATGTATAAACCAGACGCCTATGACCCTTTATATAGAGGGTTTACAAGAAAACCTAGCTTACATAGAAAGCTAACTTAATATTTCACATTAAGTCCTTGTTGTTTCATCTTTCTTCATTTATGCATATTTAGTTTTGTAATCATCAAATCTCAGATCCCAACAATCTTCCCCTATTTGATATTACAAAACAATCTTCATGTATGAAAGTATCTTCAATGCCTCCTCTTGACTTAAGATCTTCTTGAACATGTCACCACGCACAATAAGCTGCAAATCATATCTCTGTAGTCTTCTTCCCTTTTTTGTAATCAACCAATAGGGGTCTTCTATAGATATGCAACTTGTAAACACTTCCCCTCAAGTGGTGCATGTAGATGGTTAAACATTTAATCAATAAGCTTCCCCTGAAACCCATATGTTAACCATTTCTTAAATCTTCAATTCTGTAGGCTCTATGTAATGACCACTGATGAAGAAAACTAAGTATTACGAATTGATGAAAATAAGAATCTCCAAACTTGTTCTTATGTCTTGCCTACCACGTGACGTCGAACTTATAAATAAATCTGTGAAATATAAGTTGACCACAACCTCTTGACAAAAATCCTCATCTTCTATGAGACACATACTAAGTGATAGCAAATATGAGCATTGAGCACCATAAGAAAAATCACACACCTTTGCTAGACTTGTCAAGTCTTCGTCAACACCATTTAAGCACAAACAAGTTATCTTTAAAGTCAATGTCCTGCTATAAACCGACTTTAAGATATGATAAGAACACGCATTTGCGAAATGCAACTACAACATCAAATAAGCAATATTCAATTGTCTTCGTAATCACATCTTCAAATAATCTCCAAAAATATGAGCCATAAATCAATAATAATAAACTGTTGTGAAAAACAGTTCCATCCGAGGTCCAAATGCGTCTGTTGTCCAACATCGGACAAGGCTAGCAGTACAAAGTACTCTGGCAGTACTAACAATCAAACCCAGCAGTACTAATACTAGAAAATGCCTAGCAGTATTAACTGCTATATGCTAGCAGTATAAACCTTCCAAAAAACATCCTGGTAGTACTAAGTGCAAGAAAACAACACTAAGTGTAGACGAGCAGTATTAACATTGAAGCCCAAACAGCATTAACCACAAACCAGTATTAATCATAGATGAAATATACCTGGCAGTACTAACCCCTTCTGGCAGACAAGTAAACAAGTGAAGCTTCGGGCTTATGTAACAAATACTTTGTTAAATCCAATGTATCAGTTTTAAAAGACTTTTTGGTCGTTCTATATATATCTTGTGTTATTGATCATTGAAGTAACACGCCCCATACCCTTATTCCGCTGTGACCCAATTTGGGGGTGTTACACCTATTGATATAGCGGGGAAGGTCACGTCTATTTTTTTGTTCTTTGTGCAAGGTCACAAAGTTTATTTGTTGTTCTAGGTTACAATTGTTTATCTTTGCTTGTGTTCCTTACGTACATTACCACATACAATTTTTGCTCCATACAAACCCTAAACATGCTCGCTCATACTCCCCGTAAACCCTAACAGAATCATTTTTCCACATTAGTCACCATGATCGGTCCTGATGTGTTGTCGTGTACTGTTATTTTTAGTTATCAAGTTTTATTATTTATATTTTTCTGACTATACCTAAAAATAACACCCTAACAGGCAGTGTACCTGGTCAGATGTTGCTTCATTGGTAAGTAGGGTGTCGATCACTAAGAGCAAGAGCATTAATTCTTAATTCTATCAGTATTTTAGTTATCTATGTTAGTTCTAATTAATTCTATTCTAAGTTAAACCTAAACTAAGGGCAAAGGGGGGTTTTCAGCCTAAGAGACTGGCAAGAGGTTTAGTTATCTAACCTAGAGTTTTGATTACAAGTAAAGCAATAAACACACACAAGAAGATGAACAAATGATAAAGGAGCGGTCAAACACTAATGTAAGGAAAACATATCAACCATGAGTAATCCAATAAAACACAGGTTTGTTTAATTAGTGCAATGAGTGCTTATCTCGAGGCGGCATATCATTCCTAGACTTAGGTGGTACTTCTTCATAAGACCTAGATACATAGAATTCTGTCATAATTAAAAGCATCCGCATAAAGCATCCTATTCGTTGATTATAATCTATCTTAAGAGATTAATAATGGGGCTCTTACTAAACCCTATCTCATCGAGAGTTTACCCACTTACTGCTTAACGACATCTTATATACTAGTAGTCCATTGTCCGAGTCCTTACCAATAGAACAAGAACATACTTGTTGATCCTAGGGTCACCTGCTAGTCCAACTAAGCTCACTAAACTATTGGTAAAGATAGGTCAATATTTGTGATCCTATGATTCTAGATATATAAATTACAATATGGAGAGCTATCTTGGACTCTTAGCCTACGCCCAAACAACACCAAAGTTGCAACGCATTAAATATATAGGACTAGACCCAGTTAAATGTTAGGTCGCATACTTAAGCACATAAACAAGTATAAATTGATAAACATTATCAACAATTAATGATAAATTAAGTAATCTATATAAACAAACCAAACATTAAATCTTCATATACATGGCAGGTATCAGCTAATAGTCATTGTAAAAATACACACGGTTTCATATATGAATGATTAAAATAAAGAAACCTTAATCGAACGCGTATATGGTTATGCGAAGATTACAAGAGTTTTCCTATGATCTTGAGGCTCTTTTCTAACCTTCTAGGCTCCTTTATTCGTCTCTTGGTCGACTTGGTGGTTTAGGGATTCACTTGCATACCTAAAACTGAGTTTAGGGTGTTGTATTTATAGAGTCTAGAAACTGGTCGATAAGTCGTATCGGGCGATGTGGGATACAACGTATTGGGGATTTCTTGGAGTAAGGACCACGTTTGATATCTTCCAGAATATTTTTATTCTTGATTTAGTATACGGCGTATATATTTTTCTGGATACGGCGTATAGCTCTTCAGTTCTTCGTGGTTTCTTGTGAAGTGTAGGCACGAATACGCCGTATCTTCTTGATGGATACGGCGTATTGATGTTAAACTAGTTGGTTCTTCTTCGTTGAACAAAGTATTATATATGACATATCGTTGATGTGGATACGGCGTATTCTTCAAAATCAGGCAATGGGCTTTTGATTCGTCAAAGTCTTGGATACGTCGTATAGGTCTAGAATACTATGGCGTATTTGCTGTCAGATCAGAAGACTTTCTCAAACTCTTCGTTTATGCTCCAAAATGCGTGCCTCTTACCTAATATTCATAAAGTACACCATAATTACTACAATTCTCAAATATAAACGATTAAGTAACAATTCTTGCAATAATTATACAAAATGGGTTATTTACATGGGATAAATGATGCTACAAAAGTGATGTTATTTGATGTCATCAAATATCCCCACACTTGAATCCTACTTGTCCTCAAGTAGCCTTTAGAAGTTTATAAAAATGTATCCCTAAGGATTTTTTTCCCTAAGGATTTTTTCGTTAAGCATTAGTTCGTTTAATCACTAGTACACAACCAAACCACCTCAACGAAATCGAAATAAAAACACACAAAACACACAACTAATCTTTAAGGTAACTATGTAACTAATTGAGCTCAATTGCTCGTCGTGAAGATTATTCTATCATAAGCTTGGCAAGGATACACATCTCCACCCACTAGAGCTAAGGAGTATCAAGTATTATAAAGTAACATTGGGTATTTTAAAAAAATGCTTAAGGGTTGATTACTCTATCTTATACTATGTTACTGTACCAGCAATATTCCAGAAAAGGCGGACAAAAGACCAAACAAAGACCACACATACACACCCGTAATGACGGGATAGACACATGTGACTGCTCACTCCCACCTCGAAAAAGATAAAGAGTAGGGCTAGTAGAGTGATATAGGGTAAGGATCTTTTAACTGTCACTAAAAGTAATAAACCAACAAGGTGGCTGAATCACGCATACATGGCTGTAACGACAGAATAGGAACGCATGACTCGATCACATCCTTATTCGAGTAAAACCCAAGGTTAATCATTAGGAAAGGGAAAAAATTGTTGTTAAATAAAAATTTACGAAACAAATAGATTAAGTCCCAAACAAATAAGGCATAAGTTGCCAGATACTTTCCTAACCGTTACCATGATAAAGACTCATAAATATTTACACAAACGTCTTAATTATTGATAAAAAACAACAACCTAAGTTGGTGTTCCCGTAACGGTCAACTTCCCATTCATCCCATACTTTACATACTTTTTTACAAGACAATTGGCGATATCTACCACTTTATACATAACTTTACATCGTTAATTTCTTATACGTATCAACGAATAATCGATCCTTCAAATAATTTCATCGGTTTAAGCTTTTGCAAAACGACTATCTTTAAACCGTCCTACTCTTTTTTGTTGCAATTTTCTAATTTTTTCGATTTTTTTTCTAACAATACATACCACGAATCTCGGTGTAATTTCACCATCTTCACGATCATAATTACTCCGGATAATTTATTCTGTAATTCTTCATTCTTCGGATGTACCAATAATTGTGATGGTAGTAAAAATATATGAGTTTTGACTACTTTTTACATTCCCATTTGCAATGTGCAAATTTCCCAACCGAACCAGAGATAGAAATTGACACAAGACACAAGAAATACATACTTTACACTTTAAGCAACTAGCAACTGATAAATGAACTTAATCTAACAGGGTGGGCTAAGGTGTAAATGTGTAACGAAACAAATAGTTGGTGTTTATCCTAAAAGGATTGGCTCTACGGGTTTTTCTAAGGGTATCTTACTCTTAAATATAAGAGTAAACAAAGGGTTTATATGGGGGTTAACTAACCAGTGTAGTTAGTTAATAAAACAAGATTGATGTGCTGTCGTGTAGGGTTAAATTATTGATTACCAAGTTTTAAATTTATATTTAGCCGACTTATCCTAAAACAACACTTTAATGGGTAGTGTACCCGATCGGGTGGAGTTTCATGGTAAGTAGGGTGTCGAACACTAAGAGCGAGGTCGTTAACCTTATATTCTATCAGTATTTTAATTAATCTAATTAAGTTAATTCTAATTAATTGTTAAACCTATGCTAAACCTAGTTCTAATGGTAATGGGCACTAGTAATTTTCACAAAAAGTATGATTGAAAATTTTTAAATTTGAGCTATAATGCAAGCATTTTTTTAATGTGAAAAAATAGGACAAGTAGCGTTCTAATTCCAATCCCTACTAAATTATACTACTATAGTTCCTCTTTTGTATTTATTAAAAACATTAAAAAATGGGAGATTAAAAGAATTAGAGAACGAGAAACTCACCTGATGTATGCTCTGTCGATTCTCCAGTTATAGTTTATGAGAAAGAAGAATGTAGTTTTGTTAAATGCGTCTAAGATTCCAGCAGTCCATAACACACATTGGTTTCAGAGATGTATCTTCACCAAACTTCGTGATTTCTTTTCCAGTGAGGTCCTGTGCAAATTATAGAAAAAACATGCAAAACTCCTTATCTTCGGGTTATCCTACGGTTAATAACTATTAAAAACATTAAATGTGCAAGGGGACCAAGATCACCGTAACCATAAACTGGGAATACGCCGTATGGAAGAACCTATATAAAGTATCTATAAGTGTCAGTCTTCTAAATACTCGTATCTGTGTCATGAATACGTCGTTAGTAATATTGACAATAAAGTTTTTATGCAGAAAAATAAAGGACTGATAACGTCCAGACATTCAATACGCCATATGGTATGGAGCAAATACGCCGTATTGATGTCTGAGAAGACAGACTCGACAAAATAAATAAAAACAATCTGAGTTGTCTCTCGGGAAGCACTTTTGTTTTTGTGAGAGTCCTTCAGCCTCACGTTACACCATTCTCGGAATCTGTTAGGATTTATGTTTTCCTAAACTGCACCGACAGTAAATAGTTAGCTACTGATATGTTATGTAGTACCGACAGTAAAAATGTAAGTATGATAAAATAGTTAGTACTGTTGATAGAAATTAGTTAGTACCGTTTTTGAGATATGTGTGAGTTATTTTAGGAAGGAAAAGATTTGTATGCGATATTTTGTAAGTTCAGTTAGGTTTATCCTTGGTCTATAAAAGGATTCCTATTGGCATAGTTAGAGAGACGACTTCAAGATATCTCACAGCAAAATCATATCTAAATAGTTAGTAATCTGTAATCATTCAAAGCAGATTAATAGAAGTTATTATTCAGTTCTACATTGTTTTGCTTAGTACTTGTGTTAAGATTCCGCATCAACATATTAGTATTCATAATTCAGTGTTTCTGTTTAGTAAATTGTATTTATCATTTGGCTATTCATCCTTATTAATAGGCTGCAGAGATCTATTCAGTTAGGGACTCACAAGTGTGTATCAGAGGCCTGTGGTGAGACTCTGAATAAGAAGTAACAATCAAAACCTATGTTTTTAACCTTTCTGCATCCAACACCTAAACTTAGTCTGCTTCACAAGATGATAATTCTCACCACCACCACCACCGTCTACCATCATCATCACAACACCAACCAAACAAAACCTCCTCATACAAGTACTTCAACCATCACTGCCTGATTCTCAATAAGGGAGAATATGATATATGGGATATGAAAATGGAGCACTATTTGGCCCATACAGACTATCCAATCTGGGAGGTTATACAAAATGGGAATGGTCCTGTATCAATTACTACAGATACATCAGGACAAATTAAGGTTTTGCCTCCTAGAACTGCAGGATAAGATTGTAGCCAGAGAAAGAGATGAGAAAAGCAAGGAACAACTTGCTTACCTGGCCCTACACGAAGATCATCTTGCTAAGTTCATAGAGATGATGCAAAGAGATGTGGGATGCCATTCAAAATCTAGATTTGGTGGAAATAACGAATCCAAAAGATGCAAAAGTATATCTTAAAGCTCAACAGTTTGAACGGATTCTCTGTATCAACTGAAGGCTTCACAATGGCTATGACAGGTTCCAAAGTCTACTGAGTTAGTTTTGAGATTCTGGAGCAAGTGTCATATTCTGAGGATGCAAATAAAAATTTCTAAGATCTCTACCCTTCTGCCCGATGGTCACAAGTTTCCCTTGATAAATGAGGGACCAAACAGGTATTCGGTGACTGTCTAAGTTTGATTGATTTGTACAACAATCTATAGTCTTTGAGAGTGATATAAAAAGGGCTCTACAGCATCATCCTCTAGCCCCACAAAATGTAGCTTTTGTCTCTTAAGAACACTAGCAAGTACTAATGAGTTAGTACTGCTTATTAGTCGTTCCCAATCTTTCTGGCAAAACTCAAAGTTTGAAACTAAACTTCATCCATATCTCATTACTTGCTAATCAATCAAGTTGCCTCAACTGGATCATGACGGAACTTGGAACAGATGATGAACATGACATGAAGAAATGTACTTGTGATGTGGCCACGTGGCTATGATCAATCAATGTGAATGAAAAAGTTTTACAAGAGACTGTAGAAAGCTACAATTGATGCAATAAGAAACATGTGGCTTGATAAAACCAAAGTGGAAGGCTACAATTGCACTAAACAACAGACATTTTGCTACGAGAGTGTAGAAACCAAGGAATCAAGATAACAGGAGAGGAAGGGACATGGCATGGAATTCTGGAAACAAGGATGGAGCAGAAAACTTGGAAGAGGAGGATTCCGTAATTGCTATTGGTGACAATTGATGGGGAAGGTGTGGATTGGACAAATCATTCAGAAGATGAAGATTATGCTTTGATGGCTTGCAACAGCTCAGACTCAGACACAGAGGTAATTTCATGTTCAAATAAGTGTAAAGAGTCTTATGTTATTCTTAAAAAGTGTTTGATGCTCAGGACGAGAACAACTAAAGTGATGCCGCATAGACAATAAAGGCATATTCAAGGTCTTAAGAAAAGTTGAAGCACAGTTGTTGCTCAGCAACATGGGACAACTTGGTATGAACAGAATGATAAAGTTATTGAAAATGATTTAGATGATTTAAACAGATGTTCTCAATCATATGAAATTATTATACAGAAATACGGTATTTTAGCAAACTCAAAGCTCAAAAAGAAAAAGAAGATTTAAAGGCTAAAGTAGAAAAATGGCATAATTCTTCTAAAAATCTTAGTAAACTGCTAAATACCCAAATGAGTGCTAATGATAAGTTTGGGCTTGGGTATGGGGATCACAGATATGATGGTATTTTGAGTTATGAAAATGAAGTATTGTAGAGTGTTTTTATGAATAAAAAGAGTGAGATAGAAAACCAACCTTTATATGAAGGTTTGTTCAGCAGTAGGGATGCATGTTGTACCCCCACCATGTCAGGAAAATTACATGCCTTCAGGGACCTGAGTAGAGTAGTTATTCTAAGTTTACATATGATCCAATACAGACTCAAACCTAATGAAGCAGACTCCACAATCAAGTAAATTTGTATACATGTGATCTAACATTAGTGCAGAACCCTCTGAATTAGTGTCTGAACCTGTTGTCAAATGAGTTAATGTAGAGTTGTCAACTAAGGTTTGGTATGATGCTCCTATCATTGAGGAGTTTATGAAGTCAGGTAGTGAGTGAAGATGTTGTGTGTAGTTATACCTACAGAACAAAAAGTAACACCTAGTTTTACTAACCAGCAAGTAAAAACTCCTAGGGAAAATGTTAAGAGTCAGCACACACATATTCAAAAACCTAAAGTTGACAAGAAAGATTTGGGGCATGGGTTTACTGTAGTGCATGTTTTGTATGTGGGTAGTCTCAATCATTTAATTAGAGATTTGTGATTTCATTGAGTAAGGAGGTGGAAGAAAAAGCTGGAGTTAAACAATGGTTGGAATATTTGTGCAAAGAGTGTATAAACATTAGCAATTTATTCCTTACAGATGTACTAAACTAGGAACTGGTTATAATTCCAGTTAATATGCTTGTAACTAGCAGGTTATAAAATTTTAGTACTGCTAGGCAAAGTGTTAACAGACAGTCGTGGTACTAAATTAGTACTGCATAAAAGTTAATTACTGTTAAGCCCATTGTGTATTGAGGATAGACCAGTCTAATGTTCTTTTATCAAAACTCATTCATCATCATCAAGACATTTTCAAAAAGCAACAGTACTTAGAATAGAGTTTTCAAAACTAAAAAGTTATTACATGTTTACTAGGTAAATGCAGTTTGTTAACTGTTGGGGAAAAAATGGGAAACTGTGTTTAAGCCTCAGCCAAGTTGTAATTGGAGACCACAAAGATAACCATGGTGGATCCAAAATACATGGTGGATCTAGTCTTGGTTAAAATGTTACACTTTTAAGTGACAACTAGGCTAGACTCAAGCCCAAAACAGGCTTGGGTCCCTAAGAGAATACTTATATCTTTCTTTTTATGTGCAGGATTGTCCACATTAAAGCTCTAAAGAATAAAGGATCATAGTTGATAGTGGATGTTCAGGCACATGACTGGGCACAGGCCTACATTGCTGAAATTTCAAGACTTTATGGTGCCCTGTTTGCTTTTGGATCGGCAGTAGAGGTTATATCACTGGTAAAGGATAAAATTAAACGGGTAAGTTAGATTTTGAGGATGTATGTTTTGTAAAGAATCTACAGCATTTCAATCTCTTTTCTGTGTCACAAATTTGTGATAAAAAGAACAAGGTTCTGTTTACTTACTTGAATGTTTCTTGTTTTGTCTTCTGAAGTTTAAGTTACCTGTGAAACCAAGTATTACTTAAAATCCCAGAAAAAAACAACGTGTACAGTTTCAAGTTAGAGAACTTTGTTCCTTCAGGAGGATTGGTTGTTTTAATTGCAAAGCTACAATGATGCATCTAACAAATGGATAGGTGGTTGGGTTCATTGTTAATTTCAATACCTAACAACTTGTGAAGGGGAATCCTTGTAGAGGTTTACTTTCAATTTTTTTTCAATTGACCACACACTTGTGTTGCTTGTCAGAATAGGAAAGCAACACAAGGCCTTTGTAAGCCAATACAGTAGTTCTAATTGTCATTCCTTACAAACTTCTTCATATGGATTGTTTGGACCTACTTCTGTAAGAGTTTTTAAATCCATAAGACCTTATTGCCTAGTTTTCACTAGATGATATTAGCAGGTTTAGTTGGGTATTTTTCTTAAGAAGACTAAGGATGAAACTAGTGCAATCCTTAGGGACTTTATTAGATAGTTAGAGAACCATTTTAAAATCAAAAAGTTTAAAACTATTAGAAGTTGATACGGTACAGAATTGAAGAACAGGATGTTATTAAATTCTGGTGGGTCAAAGGGGATCAAGAGGGGAATTACAGTAATGCAGAACTCTAAAACAAATGGGAGTTGATGAGGACAAGAATCAGGACCTTTATTGAGGCTGCATGGACCTGCTTGCAGAATTTCTTTCTACCTAACACTTTTTGGGCTGAAGCAGTTAGTACTGCTTGTTATGTTCATAAACAGGGTATTAGTGACCAACCTCATAATATGAAACCTTTTGAACTTTTAACTGGTAAGATACCATTTATAAGTTATATCAAGACCTTTTGGGTGCTTGTGGACCATCTTGAAAACCATTGACCACCTGGGAAAGTTTGCTGGAAAATAAAATGAAGGATTTTTAGTTAGGTATTCTCTACAAAGCAAGGCTTTTAGAGTATACAATTTAGAAACCAAAAGAGTTGAAGAAAACCTGCACATCAATTTCTTGGAGAACAAACCAAATATAGCAGGGAAAGGACCAACTTGGCTTTTTGATCTTGATTATTTGACTGATTCTATGAATTATCATCCTGTTAGATCAGAGAATCAAGCTAATCATCTTGCAGCTGGCGTAACAAGGATGCTTTCCAAAATGCAGGTTCATAGAAGGAACATTATTGATGTAGGGGATTCTGAAACAGAAGATGAATCTGCTCAAGACTGCTTTGTACTGCCAATATGGCCTTCTTATTCTTCACCAATCACTCCTCCTTTAAAATCAGATGATAAGAGAGAAGGTCCAAGAGAGGAAGAACAAGTCTTTATGGATGAACTTGAAAGACTTAAGAGACAAGAAAAGGAAGCTAATGAGGAAGTGTAGCTCTTAGGAAAAGTCTTGAGCACTTAGTGATAAAAAAGAAGGGAGCTTGCTATATGGACCTAGCTAAGTACTAAATTTTGTAGTACTGTTAGCACACCAGCTAAAGCTAGTAGTACTAACCTAGTTAATACTGTTAGCATACCAGTGGTAATGCTAGTCTTCATGAGGGCTATCTCTTTCTGATCAAAAAATCCTTAGAAGATGATCTGAAATACCTCCGTTGAGGATATCTATCAAAATTGTTAATGATGGTATTTTCTACTACTTCATCTTATGTTGATGTGGGTGCAGTGCTGTGACTTCACAAACTTGGAAACTGTTTGAATGTTAGTCCTATTCCCACATCAAGGATTCACTCCTCTCATCCTAAAGCACTTATTCTAGGAGATCTAACCTCAGCAGTTCAAACAAGAAACAAACTACATAAAAGTTCTAGAGCTCATGCTTTTGTTAGCTATGTTCAAAAGCAAAGGAGAAATAATCATATAAGCTTCCAGCATGTTTATTTGCTTGTTTCCTATCTCAACTTGAACCCAAGAAGATTCTGAAGATCTTGAGATTAAAGCTTGCTCTGGGATGATGCTATGACAAGAAGAATTGTTGCTGTTTGAGAACAGAAAGTTTAGTCTTAGTAGATTTGCTTATGGGAAGAAGGCTATCGTACAAAGTGGGTTTATCGAAATAAGAAGGATTGAAGAGGGTTGTTGTCAGCAACAAGCAGGTAGTTGCTCAGGGACATAGGCAAGAGGAAGGTATAGACTATGATGAGGTTTTTGCTCCTGTGGCTAGGCTTGAAGCCATAAGGATCTTTTTAGCCTTTGCCTCATATATGGGCTTTATAGTCTATCAAATGGATGTGAAAAGTGCCTTCCTGTATGGGAAAATTGATGAAGAAGTATATGTGTCTCAACCACCAGGTTTTCTAGATCCTAAATATCCCCAGAAAGTCTACAAAGTAGTAAAAGCTCTGTATGGGTTACATCAAGCTCCCAGAGCCTGGTATGCTACTCTATCCACTTTCTTGTTGAAGGATATGGTACAGAAGGAGGAAACCATTGACAAACTCTCTCCTAAAGAAGACAAACATGATTCATATAAGTTCAAGTCTATGTGGATGATATCATCTTTGGGTCTACAAAGAAATATTGGTGTGATGAGTTTGAAGCATTAATGAAGAGTAGATTTCAGGATGAGTATCAATGGGATGATGCTCACTTTCTTTCTTGGTTTACAAGTTAAACAGAAGGAGGTGTGGTATCTTTATTAGTCAGGATAAGTATGTTGCAGAAATCCTGAAGAAGTTTGACTTTGCAAATGTTAAGACTACTAGTACCCCAATTGAGACTCAGAAGCCTTTAGTCAAGGATGAGGAAGCCAGTGATGTGGATGTCCATCTCTATAGATCCATGATTGGCTCTTTAATGTACTTGACTGCTTCTAGGCCTGACATTATGTTTGCAGTTTGTGCTTGTTCTAGGTTTCAGGTCACTCCAAAGTGCTGTCAAGAGAATTTTTAGGTACCTAAAGGGCAAACCCAAACTGGGTCTTTGGTATCCTAGAGTGTCCTCATTTGACATGGAATCTTACTCAGATAGTGACTA
>BQNB010000231.1:0-63539 GCA_026074375.1 Tanacetum coccineum
ATCCATGTGACCATTGGATAACCAATAGTCACACAACATACATATTTCTTCACTTTGAACAACATATGGTCACACTTATTAACACTTTTGGCAACTTTATGCTTAATTGTATGTGACTGAATACCCAAAACAAACATGCTTTGTGTGACTAAGTATTACAAAAGGCCACCCAAACATAACATAAACTTCATGTGACCATTGGAAGATGAATAATCACACAAAATACACATTTCTTCAATTTAAACACCATATGGTCACACTTATTAAGACTTTTGGCCACTTTATGCTTAATTGTATGTGACTAAACACCGAAAAGAAATATGCTTTGTGTGACTAAATATTACAAATGGCCACACAAACATAAAATTCATGTGGTCATTGGATGAACATTAGTCACACAAAATACACATTTCTTCAATTTAAACACCATATGGTCACACTTATTAACACTTTTTGTCACTTTATGCCTAGTTATATGTGACTAAATACCCAAAGCAAACATTCTTTGTGTGGCTAAATATTACAAAAGGTCACACAAACATAAAATTCATGTGGAAAATACATATTTCTTCACTTTAAACACCATATGGTCACACATATTAACACTTTTGGCCACTCTATGTTTAATTGTATGTGACTAAATATACAAAAAAACATTCTTTGTTGGTTGTACATTGTTTACGGTCACTAAATTGTACCTATTTAGTCACACAAAAAAAGTGGATACGAACACTAAAGCTTTCTTATGTGTGTCTAACTCGAATGCCTGACCGTAGGTGACCTACGGTCGCGCGACCTTTTGTCACACATGAAACTTTTTACGTGTGTGACTATATGTATATAGTCACACATTTTTGGTGTGACTAATACCACTTTTTGTACTAGTGAATTAGGGTCTAAACAGTCTCAAAGGCAAAACGAGTGACAAACAGGTTTAAAGGCGAATCATCCTGTGGTTCTTTTCCAAAAGCGTTACACCAACAAGGACGACAAAATCACATATACACATCCATAATGATAGAATAGACATTATTGCAATCAAATCCCTCATTCGAGCAAAACTAATGGTCAGGATGTAGAATGATATAAGGTAGGATAAGACACAGGGTGCATAATAATTGTTGTTAAATAAAAACACTAAACAAATAGTATAAATTAATCTAAGGTTGTCATAACTAGCTACTGTCTATCCATAAGTCTAAGAGTCTAAGTCAGAAAATCTATTCTTCAATAATGGGCTACTAGCTCCATTCTTCATAATCATTAAGATGGCTTATAGTTGCACCATCTTTATATTTTTTTAGCACATAGATGGCTTATAGTTGCACCATCTTTTCTTTTTATACATGCAAATGCTACAGGAGTTTGTATCTTTTTATTATTGCCCCTGCAACATTTGTTATAATACGCACATCCCCCTACTTAAGATAAACAATATAGAAAGTGATGATACCGAGGGTCTTTATAGATCATTAATGATAGGTCTTCCACGAATGCATAAAATTTTCATACCTATTCCCCCGAACCATGGACTTAAGTAGCCAGAGATTTCAGGACAAATAGAATAAAGACTACAAGGTAGGCTAAGGCGAAATGGTGTAACGAAACATATAAGGTTTAACAGAGATAGGCTTAACAAGGTGATCTAGTGGTATTTTGCACTAACATTCAGTGCAATAAAGGTTTTACACAGGGAGGTCAACAAGTCAGTGTGACAAGTCGATAAACACACACACACATATAGGCCTTTTGGGTGATTTCCTAAGATGTTGCCTTCTTGAACCGTCTATTCCAACAAACCAATTAGGTCTTGACAAGATGTACATGCCAAGTTCGAAAGTCTACAATACTACCGACACTCTTATATATTTGGTCGATTTTTGTATAATAGATGGAAATGGGATATTAGGCTTAACCTCACCATTTTAATTATGAGATAATAGTGTGCTCGGCAAAGATTAATTCTAGTTCAGTAAGAAAAACATGTCAAAAATTTTAAAATTGGCATCATTTTTCAAAGAAAACTAGAAAATTGAAGGCAAATATAGGTCAAGTGGTAATTCTACTCCCATCCCCCCACTTGGTTTGTACAATGTCCCTATTGTACATTTGAGGAAATGAAATTATGAACTAAAAGTAGAATTAAAACAAAAGACTCCCCTAAGCGTTGCTCTCCTCTTCGAATGATGACTGCAAGAGATGAATTATTGCAAAGTGTCTATAGAACAACCTCATTTCCTATGAAATCACTAAACAACAACAAGTATTAAACGTTCAAAGAATAATATACACTAAAGTCTAACTCACTTTTGTAGGAATCACAGTTGCATTTAGCGTATGCAACAAGCCTTTTAAACCACTTGGTGGCCTAAGTGGACGAGTGAAGTCTCGTGAGGGTTTCCAGAGAACATACTCACAAAGTTCATTTACTTATACACGGTTTTTGAAAAGGTTTCAAACTAATTTTTGGTTTCAGAAAAGGTTTTACAGCGTAACCATAGGATTGGTTACGCCGTAAACATGTGGTTTTTAAAATTTTGGAAATTAATAAGAAGGTTACGGCGTAACTAATTCAGGACATTACACTGTAATTAAATCTGTTATGGCATAACCAATGTGGTTACACATAGACAGAACCTTGCTACCACATGAAAACGAGTCGAGGAGACCTCGAATTCCCCTTCCTTATAGCGAGAATCTGCAAAATAAGAGAGATACCAACAAAAACCAACTAATATGTAGAAAATAAAAGACGGGTTGTCTCCCGATGAGCACTTTTGTTTATTATCGAGTCTTTAAGTTAAACTCAAGACGCTCTACATCTTTATGTGGATCCTCCTTCTACTGTCTACTTCCTTTTAGATCATATCCTTGAATCTTGCCCCATTCTCTCTTCCTAATGGTAAGGCATCCATTAATTCTTTAGTAACACAAATGAAATTTTAGCCACTGTTAAACGAGTATCTTTTTATTTCGAAAGTTTCTACATGACCTATTGGTAGGTCATACTCTTCTATGTTGATTCTAAGTTCTCGCCTTTCCTCCTCTTTTGATTTCTGGTCATGCCACTAATAGGCATTATCCCCTTGTACTTTATTACAATTTTCCCATATATCGTCTAGCATATGTCCTTTCTTTCCTATGCCTAATTCATATTCGGCTGCTAATTGGTTAACTTCGAGATCGAACATCCACTTATAGTCGTCAAAACTCCTTTCTCGCGGGTCTTTTACTAGATCTTCTTGAAAACAATCAATCAGCCATGTTTTATGTAGGGTTTTATTCATTGGTTCGCTTACGTTTGTGTGTCCTACCTTTGTCAATATCCGATCCTTGAAAGGGTAGTCCTTCGGTCTAGGATTGAGATTCTCCTGGATAGTGGTAAACCTTGAAGTGGGAGTGTTTGCATTGTTGTTACACCATTCCTCAAACCTATCATCCCAAATCAATTCTTTTTCTTGGGTTTCTCCGTATTTTACTAATAGGAACTCAGGAAATGATAAACCTCCCCTGTTTATTCTTTTCCTATCATCATCATCATGGTAATAGTACCATTTTTTTATAACTCATTCTTCATCTATTCCATAAATATCAAGACCTCCATTACACTCTCTTATGTTTGGGTTACATGTCGACTAAAATTTGAGTTCTCCTTTCAGAATTTGTTTAACCGGTTTACAGAAGTGTGTGTTAGGGAGGTTTATATCAAATTTAAGTTTTCTCGGCTTCTTGCAACTTCGTCCTTGCTCTTGATTACAATAATTGTTCTCATTATGCAAATCGTCGATTTTCTCCACCCTAGATGATGCATATGATGAAGTATGAAAGGTATACTCAATATTAGAGGTTGAGTTTATCATATAAATCTCTCCTATGAGGGTTGTGAAATTATGAATCTTTTTGTTCATATCGAAGGTAACTCTGTCACCTCCAATTCCTAAGGAGATTTATTTATTAAAGACATCTATTTCGGCATGAATGGTCACTAGAAATGGTCTCCTAAGAATCATAGTTTCATTACGTGTATTTAACATATCCATAACCACAAAGTCTGATGGGAATAAAAACTTGTCGATCTTGACAAGAACGTTCTCAATTATTCTGATAGGAGATCTTTTCGTCATATCTGCCATTTCAACTAGCATGTCAGGTTTCTTTAGTTGAGCCAGTTTTAAGTGTTCAGACATGGTCTTGGGTATGACATTAACACTGGCGCCTAAATCTGCCATAGCATAAAAATTTAAACTTCCAATAGTGCATGGAAGAGTAAAATTTCCAGGGTTCATCTCTTTTAGTGGAAGTTGACATGGCAAGACTTTTGAAGACACAATATTTTTTTGAACAATTTATGTGCAATTGTCAAAGGATACCTCATGTTGTCCGTTATCGTGGGGTATCTTTTTGTCGGTGTATACTGCTTTGCAGTGGTTAAATGATGAATTGTTTATTTCATTAGCAGCTTTTATGTAAAACTCCTTTGTTAGCTGCTCGATTTGGGTCTCCAAATTTTTAAGAGAAGCGATTTGGTTTCGAGTATTAATCTCGGCATTCTCCTGGAGTTTCTTTACCCATTCTTCCATCTCAGCTCTTCTTCGCGTTAATTCCTCCAGGTGTTTGTTCATTATCTCCTCCAAGCTTGGCCTCTTTTCTCCAAACGGTGGTCGATTGTCAATGCGTGTGTAGTATCCAGGTGGACCTACAGGGTACTTAGCTCCGTTACTGAAAGGTGAAGGTCATCCGAACTCGCCATATTTAGCCTCTTCATCACTCTTTACTTTCTCATTGAGAGGGCAGTCTTTGTCAAGAGGAGATCCTCCGCAGTTTTAACATCTAACTTGAATAGCATGCACGTTTTCCTTAAGCTTTTTCATATATCGGCCTAGGTTATGTAATTTGCTTACAATAGAAGTGATCCCTTAAAAATTACTACTACCCCTTATATTTCTGCTAGATATCCCATCGTGCCACTTTTAGGAGTGGTCAGCCATAGTCTGAATCGATGTTAACGCATAAGCAGGTGTCATGCCAGGAATTGGCCCTTGTGAGTCAAGCAATTGGTGGTTCATGGTTCCAAGACCGTTATAGAAGATGTTTACCTTCTGATGGCTATTAATGTGGGCATTTACATAATAAGTCATTATACCACTCCCAAGCTTGGTATAAAGTCTCGTGTCCTTCCTGGTTGAAGTTGTAGATTTCTTCAAGTTGCTTGGCAGTTTTTGATGGTAGACAGTACCTTTGGATAAAGGCTTTTTAAGGAGATCCCAGGAATTGATGGTTCCTGGAGGAAGTCAATCCACCCATCGTTTAGCGGCTCCAGTTAGAGTAATGGGGAAGACGCGCATCATGACAGCATCATGTGATACTCCAGGAATGTTGAATAAGCTGACGATGTCTAAAACTCGTTCCACATGCTCATGGGATTCATCATTCTTGTTTCTGGAAAAGGTATCCTCCCTTAATTCTCGCATGAATTGACTCTTCATCTCAAAATTCACATTGCCTCCTATTTCAGGTTTGACCACGCTCGGTGTCTGGTTCCCTCGAGTCAATGCTAGATACTGCTCCATGGTGAGGTTATCGATTTTCCCCTCAGCCATTACGATTTTTTGAAATGTTTAGTAATAAGAAAATAAACTGATACTAAATTTAGCTCCTCGGCAGCGGCGTCAAAAACTTAATGAGTTAAATAAATATATGCCAAGTTTTAAATTTATAAAACTCGTCTACTGATACACGCACTAACGGGCAGAGAACCTAGTCATATATAGTGCAGTAATTTGGTAAATCTGAGGTTGTCCCAAGAGCTAAGGTTTATTAGTTTTAATTTGATTATGTCACGTTTTAAAATATTTTTAAACTTGATTTTAATAAATACAGAAAAGTAAATTAATAGAAGTATTCAGGGAGAAAAGCGTGCTAGCCTAACAATTTTGTTACTAATGCTATGATTACATTTTCCTGTGCAATGGTCAATTATAAGTTCCATTAGTTGTTCTAATATCGACAAACCCGAATTGGCATTTGAGGTCTGTCATATACTTACTCTGCGATCCCACATTCCCCTACGATCACACGAGCAAGGAATCCAAGTTCGTAGTGGTTAATTCCCAACTATCCTTAAGACCAATCTATAATCTAAACCGATTATTAACCCTCTCTGAAAGAGTTCTTGCATTTTTTAAGTATTTAATATGGCTAAAACGGTAATTTGGTCAATTCCTACACTAGGGATAGGTGTCAAGCTACCTTACTACCCCGCTAATCCCAGGTTCAACATGGTAAGTCTAATATCATGATTAACAAGATCTAAGCCACCCTCTATACTACCAAAACATAGGGATCAATGCAAGGCTATAAGGATATCTAATAGAACCATAATTGAATAGGAAACATTAATCATAACAATAGTAAATACATGGTTAGGCCAGCACTTAGAGTGCTTAGCCGCTCATGGTAACAGAAATGCAAGAATTTATGAACATAGACATGGATTGAATCATCATAATTCTTACAGTGAATGTTATGAATGAATAAATACAAGAAAAATGTAAAGTGACTTCTCCCTTGGACTTCTGATGAAATGCTTCGGACCTTGGGGGTTTGGTTCACCCCTTTGGAACTGTGTTGTGAGTTGTGAAAGTGAGTGATGCTGAATGAGCCAGATGAGGGCTTTATTTATATAAATCGAAACTATTACGGCATAACCTTTATGAGACATTACGCCGTAACCTTGCTACGTAAGCTTCCAATCTTCAAGGCTAAAATGATGTTACGGCGTAACCTTGTCGCCTATGTTACGCTGTAACGCTGACTCGAATAGATCATCTTCTAAGAATTTTGAATGTTACGGCGTAAAGTAGGAGATGCTTTACGCCGTAAAAGGTATGATGACTCATTTCTTCATTATTATATGTTACAGTGTAATCCCTCGAGGGTGTTACGCCAAAACTGCCTTGAACTCTTCACGTTAGCGTATTTATGTCCAAATCCCTTGTCTTTTGCTAAAATGCTCACTTGGTCCCTAAAAACTAAATATAAACAATTAAGTAACGTTTTCAGAGATTTACAACATATTTATAAGCATTTTCATAGGGAATTTGATATTCAAATGTATTAACTATTTGATGTTATCACTTTTACAATATACACAAATGATTTACAGGATATAATACAATTGTAACGATGTTACGAGGACACAAACTAAGCTATAATACTTCTTCACTTGATGATAGGATGTATTCTTCTATTACACTTGAAGATCTTAGCTTGGATCACTTCGAAACAAAGGCCTAAGATTTAATGATCAAAGAAATGAAAGAAATATGTAAACTGATTTAGAACAGAAAGAATGTGTGTACAAAATATGAGAAAATCAGTAGGGAACCGTTCAGTATTTATAGGCAAAGCTGGGAGCCATTTTGTCTGGCCGGCCCCCTTAGCTCATGTTTCGGGCCCCTTATCACTAAGGGGGTCGCCCTAGGCCAGACGCTCTCTTTTTTGTCTTTTATAAGGGAGGTGTTTTTAAGAAGTTTTTTGGTTGAAAATTTGAATTCAAAATATTTATTTTGAATAAAATATTTCTTTTAAATGTAAAAATGTTTTGTAAAAGTTATAAAAATGTTTGTAATATTTTATAAAAAATATGAGGTTGAATCAAAATTATTTGATCATAAAAATGCATTAAACATTTATTTATTCATACCTTTAAGTGATTAAATATTCGAAATGGAAATTTACGACTAATTACTTGTTTACGTTTAACTTTACATTGAGCGTTTTTACATTTTGTTATCATTAAAAGTAGAGAGGTCGAAGAATATTAATAACGTTTTTAGGCATTATTTCTATCAACAATCTCTCCCTTTTTGATGATTACAAAATCTAAACTCATTAAATGTAAAGTTATTTTTAAGCAAGTATTTAGTGAGTTTAATTCTATTTCTCCCCCTTTTTGTAGAATCAAAAAGGCATCGTTCGATGAATATGCATAAAATCGACGGAATAAATGCTCTCCCTTGATGTGTACTCCCTTTTGTTCGAGGGAACCAAGAAATCGAGCTATGGTAACTTTGCTACAAAAACAAGTTAGAAGAACAAGACAACGATTTTTAATATATAGCAAAGGAAAAGGAAAAATAATCAAACATGTTGATAATGTTTGACAAGTGTCTAGTTATTTATGAAAACTAACCATCACAAATATATATGATGAGATGTCATTTTATACACTTTTTTTGGGTCGTTTAACCCTTTAAATCGTGCATTTATGCCCAAAATAGGTACTTAGTCGTTCCTTTTCAGGTATTCAGCATTTGGAAGGCATTTGGAGGAAATACACAAGACTTGGGCTCATTTGGGGAAGAAACGGACAAGACTACGGACCTACACCAACATCTCTCAAGAATTTCTACTCAGAGGCTGGAGACGGCGTCACAAAATACACATGACGCCGTCACAATTCCCACCATGACACGGTCACAACATTTCACGACGGCGTCAGCTCGTACGACCCGACCCAAGATCTAGAATATCCTACTCAAGACGGCATCATGATTAAAATGCGACGCCATCACAACGATTTTCCTATATATACAAATCCATTTTTAGGGTTTTAAGTGTGTAACTTTAGAAAAAAAGATAGGGAAGAACCCTAGTTCGTTTAGCAGCTGTTAGGGACGATTTTAAGGCCTCAAAACCCTATTGTACTTCTTTCAATTCATGTTTTAATCAAGTAAGACTATCTTAATCATTCAATATGTCTTGTTGTATGATTCTTATCTGTTCTTGCTTTATCTTTAACATGCTTGGCTAAACCTTCTATTGTGTTCATTTATGATTGTATGAAACCTAAAATGTAGATCTTAGTGGTGTTGCTTCTTGTGATGAACATGCATGTTAGGTCTTAGAAAACTAGCTTTTTATGCTTTTAAACCAAGCAATGTAGCCAGCAATGTTAGCATGTAAGATGAAAACTTGCTTCTACAAATATTGATTATCATCTCAATTAAACAAGCACGAAGTTGACACAAACAACACATGCAAAACCATACCTAATCTGAACACTTCTTAATAATGTTTGGTACATACCAACCAAAGGACTTTGATCATAATGACTACTATAATACCACAATATATATCCATAGAATCTTCATTATTAATCTAGGAATGAATTCCTAATATTAAACATTAAAGACCGAATTGTTCCTTCTAAATATCTTCAATTAGATTCCAATGTTTCAAATCACCCTACACAATATGATTGTAAACATAATGAATCTTTTTAGTGGACTATAAGGTTTTCCATTCAGAGTTGTTCATCTCCTCAAAGTGAGATAGATCATTCGATTTTACTTAAATGATATTTCCATATTGTACTTCAGACCTTAATTCACCAAATAAGTATCAAACATATTATTCCAAGGTGCATGTTCCAACTTCTAAAATAACTGTTAGCCTTAAAATATGTCGGCTAATACAGAATTACATTAGTATAAATAGGTAAGACTCACAGGGACCTAAAATGTCTAGTTAAGATAGTTTAGAGAGTCAAGACCTATATATATCCCCTCCATACTTCCATGGAGGGGTGAGGATTCATTTCACTTGTAATAAGGTGTGTGTTTCTCTCTCTAGAAAACACACATCTTCCCTTTCTCTCACTAAATAATATGGCTAAACATTTGTTCAATCCTCCCCGACCTCCGGATCCATTGTCTCTTGTTATGTGAATCTTTATGGGTAACAATATTGGCATCAGAGCTGCAGGGTGTATTGTATCAGTGTTTTTGTTGTCCTTTACTATTCATCACAATTTAATGTCACTGTACATGTACTGATCACATAATCGTACTGTTCATCGATTTTTTTTTGTGAAAAAAAAGTCAAGAACAATTTGTGTTGTTATATGTTGTTTACAAGTTCTGTTCAATCTGGTTTACAACTGTCATTTTTTTTGGTGCTTAAATGTCAAGAAATAATCTGGGTTCATAATATTTCTTAGTTTGCGTTTTGACTAAAGACAAAAAAAACGAAAGTACATTTGCGTTTGCAGGTTGCATTAGTGGTTCACTAAGATGATGCATTTTGACATTTGCGTGTTTGCACCAAGTTGAAGACCTTTACGATTATAAATCTAAAAAGCAGCTGCCCCAAATTTTTTGTACCAATGGGTTTTTTGTCTAAAACAGCATATATGCGTTTTACATCGCAAGACCATGTTGCGTTTTGACTCGCAAGACCATGTTGCGTTTTGACTCGCAAGACCATGTTGCGTTTTGTTAAACCAAGACCCAAACGGGTTGCGTTTTGCCTTGGGTTTGATTGCGTTTTGCTATACCACAACCTAAGCCGAGTCAACTCGGTATTTACCGAGTTGACCCGGTCAACACTCAAAGAGTCTAAGCCAAACTAAAATGTTAAAAAAAAACTCAAGACATACTCGTTACTTGAACCACAACATCAATCATCAAACAACCACAACATCGACAACATCAATAACAGCCAACATCTTCACAAATCAACACATATAATCCTAAACTCATCATCATCATTCAACAACAACAACATCATCCACCAATCAAATCTACAGCCTCACAAACAATCACACAATAATCTCTTCGTCACCTCATCATCAACAAGACTCGATCGAGAAAAAAAAAGAAAAAAAAATTCAATCAAACATGATCTCAGATTCATTTTCGTGTTTTTCAATTAATAGTCAAGACCTTTACAAGTTCAATCACAACTAATCATCACAGATCTGTATAGAGATAATACATCTCTTTAATATTCGAATATAATGAAAGATCAATAACAAATCTGTTATTATCTTTTATTGTTTCCTTCCACAAGACAAACAAACAATACCAATGATACCTACCCGGGACCTTATAAAGATCTTGTAGCCATATCTTGCGTGTTCTTCGTGGGTTTATACAAATGAGATGTTTTCGTACGAATTAAAGATGAAATGATCTATTGATGAAAGGTTTGTGTAAGGATCTTCGAGGTTTGATTTATGATGGAAGAATATTGATCTGAGACTGAGTTTGATAGTTGATACTATTTTGGGAGAAAAATCTTTGATGGGGGCGAATGTTTTGGCAGAAATGGGATTAGGGTTTGAGTGATTAGGGATTATAACCTTAAATCCTATTCTGATAGTGGATCGGGACGGCCGAGTATCATCTCAAGTATTGGATCAAATTACTTAATTTTATATAAACCTTGGGCCGTGATCTTCTTTATTCTTGAAATGGGGCCAGCTTAGATTTATATTATGTTTGGGTTTAGTTTATTAAATGGGTTGAGTTTATCGAAGGACGAAATTGGTATGATGTAGCTAATTTTTTTTTCTTTCATTCCTAACGTTATGCAATGAGCCTGGAAATAAATTCTTTCCACTCAAGTTAGGACAAGACATGTTTTTATTCCATTAACAACATTAAAATTAACATTTGTCCTAGTTTAACGACATTCTTGAACAAACAAACAACAAACATGATACATAACACTTAAAAACGATCCGAATAAGATTCACTTTGTAACGACACCACACCGGAAATGGAGGCCGAAACGTCCATGATCATAGGTGTCATATCAAGCAAACTAAAGGCATAAAGTCATAAATGATAACATACGACAAGGTGGTGAAAGCCGAATCAAGCATCGCTCCCAATAATGAGATCAACATGAATAACATAAAGAAGTCTAAAGGAACGAAACATGTGTCCCAATATATATACACATTCAAGTGTCCCTGCTATATAAAGAAAGGAAACTAAATTAGGTCACTTCCCTAAAAGCAACACATCTCCTCTCATGCCTAATGCACCCTCTAGATACCTGTCCATATAAGAAAGAGAAAAAACTACGGCTGAGCATGAACGCTCAGTGAACGGATATAATAACAATGTTACGATAATAAGTGATGAATCCTGCGGAATAGTAATTTACAAAGGTAGCGAAAGATCAAAAGTGCTTGAGGAAACCTGGAGAATGCATCATGAAGAATAGAAATAAACAAGTAAAGCATGGTAATACGAAGTAAATATGTCATGAAATATCATGGCATAGTAAAAACAGAATAATAAGGAATGCCCACGAGCTATATAATCATACATGACATAAAAACATGTCGTGAATACAGCAATAAAGAGGGGCTGCTCAACATTTAATAGGGGTTACCTCTTATAATAATAGTGGGTGTAGGGATCGCTCCAACGTGATGGGATGTAGAGCACACACCAACCAATCCCATGAACGTGTAAACATTTAAACTAGGATGCACCATACCCCCGCTGAATAATAATGGGCCAAACATGAAATATAATCGGTAACATGAAAAGGGACAGTCCTCGTGAAATCACTCTCAACGCGAAAGAGTCGTGACACGGTGCCACATGTGTCACGAGACATTGTACCTCCAAGACTAAGTTGTTAAGTCATGTAAAACATGGTCATGCGTATATATAAGCTCGGGCAATAGAATAAGTCTTGAAATTCAGACATGTAAAGGATCATGGCAAAAGACATAAAAAAAAGGGAAGCATAGCAGTTTCTTGTTCTTGGTATGAATCATGAAAAGAAAGATGTCCTTACTGAAAGGCAAGTAGGAATATCCGTACCTAATTTCCAGCAAGTAATCGAAAGAGATTGATAAAAGTTGGAAGCTACACCAGCTTTAAAGCGATCTACATGTTAAAGGACATATATATAGGTTACTTGTTCAGTTCACAGATTAACGGTTACTTTTCCATTTTTTGTAGACTTTATATTTTAGTACCTTTCTATTTTTAGTAAACTTTCTATTTTATAACTTCTATTTTTAGTAACCTTCTAAATTAGCAAGATCCTTATTAGTACGTTCCAATGATTTAACATCTCCATGATTAGTATGTTTCATGATTAGTAAATCTTGTTATATTGGGTACTTTCCAAAAATAGCAGCTTCTAATTATATTTAAGTTTTCCAAAAAATAGACTTTCTTAATAATACTTTCCATAATGATAACTTTCCTGATTTAATAAGTTTCCCATAATTTAAACTTTCCAAAAATAGACTTTCTAAAAAATAAAGACTTTTCCAAAAATAGCAGTTTCTATATATAGTAAGATATCGCATAAATAGCAATTTTTTCCTATAAATAGCACATTTTCTATAAATAGAAAGGTTTTACATAATAATAACAAAAGACAAGTTTTCTACCCCCCAACTTATTTTTCCAGATCATAACAAATATAATAACATGCTAAAAATCAGACCCCAAAGTTTTCAAAAAATTACAAAACACCCCCATTATACTATTTAAAACTCAAATCGGGTAACAAATACTGTTCACAAAACCCTATTAAAAAATTTCCTTTCCCAATAATTACATCAATTTTTTAAATACAATCATTAGCATGGTAATGGACCTGTGAAAAATATAAAAACTCTAACCCTAAATTCGTTTTTCTTTTTCATTATTTCTTACTTTTTCTCTTTATTTCGCAAATAGGCAAAAACCCTAAATCCCAAATAAATTATTACGAGACCTCTACAAAATTAACCAACAATATGAATCTGATATTTTTACATTAAATATTCCACCTTATAAAATTAATAAAATCAATTTTACAAATTGTTTATTGCCGATTACACAATTAATCCTAAAAATTAGAGGTTCGAACATATATTTATTCCATATGATCAAATTAACATGCATGGGATAATTTTCTTGTTTTATACTGATTTATAATGATTAAAAACAGTCATAAAATTAACTTTGATAATTATTGATTATTCTAAGGATTTATGAAATTCGGTTGAATTAATCGAACAAACCCAATACCTAAAATCGAACCAAGCCGCCACAAACTTTCTCCAATTTTTACACAATAACTTGACATTCAATACACCTTATAAAATCGTTTCAAAGCCCTGGAGAAAATATTGGATGCCACCTCACTGATTTTTCTTTGTGCCGACTATGTATTTTTTTTTTGGGTTTTTGCAAATAAAAGATAAGATAATTATAAGGGAACTCACATTTTCAATAATAATGCCGATGATTTTTAAGTTTAAAAAGTAATAATACAGATATATAGTTTAATCATGTTTCTTATGCATTTAACTTTACTTAAATACGTTTAATTATAAATTATAATACATATATAAATTAATGTAATAAATTGGCAATACATAAAAATATATACATAAGTATCTTATTTTTCTTGTATCCCATAGAATGTATATTAATTCTACAAATAAATTCAAATATGTTACATGTTGCATTTTGCATAATTTATGAGCATTAAAATAGGAAATTATTTTAAGCTTTTATGCAATTTTTCTTTCATTAGGGGCATTTGGGTCCATTTTACATCTTATTGAGGATTTTTAGTTTTAAACTCTTCCCTCCTAAAAGAAAATTCGTTCCTCGAAATAGAAAACATGATACGACTGAAAAGAACATACCATATCTGGAAGAAAATGAGAAAAGAAGTCCGTAAGGACTCCTCGCTCTCAACCAAGTGGCTTCCTACCCTCTCGCCCTCCCCACCCCCCACCGCCCCGCTCGGATGATCCCTCCTTCCTCCAAAGAAATATGACAAAAAGGATCGCTTGTTCCTCATACTCTTTCCCAGACAGTCCAAAGAATAGACTCAGCTCTTCCTATAAATAAATCCTCACGTTTCTTAACGAAAGTGATAAAGACAACGTGAAGAGAGATGAAACTTGTAACCTCTGAGTAATGAACATGAAACACATGTGAACATGAGAATATCTGAAGAGTAACTGCCAAACGATAGGAAACCTCACAACGCTATCCAAGTAATCTGCAAACGGACCTATGAAACAGGATACTAAGCTTGCCCTTGATACCAAACGCCTGACTTCCAACTTGTAGGTGATTACTTTTAAGAAAACATGTTCACCCCGCTGGAACCTCTAACGCTCTGCGATGTCTATCGCGAAACTCTTCTGACGAGTCTGAGCTTCCTTATAAGCTATTCCTTGGCTACGCGACCTTTTCATCATTAGTCACACCCAATCAACTCCGGACCCTCAAGAATACGTTCACAGCGACCAATCCCAACATAATAGGAGCACTACATTCCTACCACACAACCTCTCTGAAATGAGCGCAATTTAAAGCTCCGCATGCCAACTGTAATTGTAGGCAAACTCACTAGACAAAGTATGAGTACCATTCCCAATTTCTGCCCATTCTAAAGCACTTGACGAACATATCCTCTAAGTTTGAATCGTACCTCCAACCTGTCCGCGGTCCTCAGATGAAAAGACTGTACTAAAAACTTAGCCTGGTTCCCCAATCTTTCTGTAAACCTTTCTAGAAACGATGACATGAAACGTGGATCCCTATCTGATAGAATCGCTGACGATACCCGTGTAATCGAACAATTTCTTGTGTAACATTTCTGCTAATATTACTACGGGGGTAATCCTTACGGATAGAAAGAAAATGTGCCGATTTAGACAAGCGATCTAACAACAACCCAGATAGCACCGTGCCTTCCACTAAATCCGTGGAACCTTGTAACAAAATCCATGGATATATTAGTCCCACTTCCAAACAGGAATCTCTATGGTTTTTTGCAATAGCCACTTGCACGTTGGTGTTCATTCTTACCTAAGTCTGACCATGTTAAACACTAGTTGACACAAACGTAGCCACATCGGCTTCATACCACTACCACCAAAAGTGTTTCTTAGAGATCGTGACACAGTCTTCGCCCGTCGCACCTGGATTAATCGAAAATAGAGAACTATGAGCCTACAGTCATCAAGTGCTTCTCGAATGAAGATCCTCTGGTTACGGCATATTTATTACCACTGCCTAAAATGCCAACGTCATCAACGCGAAAACTCGGTCTGTTGATCATTATCTGAATCATTGCCTAGATTTCTCCGTCATCCTTCTGAGCTGTCTTGCCTGTGAGAGTAGTTAGGCTCACCCACAGACAGCCAGAAAACCACTCTAATCCACGAATACATAATTCGATATCCCAAACGCTCAATGTCACGAATAATCCCTTCTTCCAACTTTGAAACCAGCTATCATATCCCGACTGTCCACTCAAAGAAGACATCAGCCCACCACATTGCATAACCCGGATTGGTACTAAGTTGGTGTCATAATCCCTTCTGATAACTCCAACCAACGCCTCTGTCACATATTACATTCTCGCCTGGAAGAGATGAAAAAATATTTGAGACTCTTAAATACGTAAAAATCACATGATTCGCCATAAAGATAAGTGTCTCTAAATTTTGATAGCGAAAGACAACGGCTGCTAATTCCATATCAATGGTAGGAAGTTAACCACATAGGCTTTAGCTGTCGTGAGGCAAAGGTAAAGTCACTTTCCATGCTGCATGATACAAAAAGCCAAGACCCTTCTTTAGAAGCAACACTGTATATCTGAATCCACCTTAACCAATGAGAAGAGTAAGAATGAGCAGAAACCAAACATTGCTTTAAGCCTTCACAGCCCTCTGTTTCTCGCACTTCATTCCATACAAACCTTCTCACCTTTTCGCAAAAGCTTGGTAAGGTAAGGCTAATCGTGAGAACCCTCTACGCATCTGCGGAAAAACCTGCAATCCAAGAAAACTCCCGTACTTCGGTCACAGAACGTCGTCTTGGCCAATTGGTGATAGCCTTAACCTTCCGCGGATCCATAGTAATTCCTTCTGCTGAAACAATGTGACCCAGAAATGCCACCTTACTCAACCAAAATTCGCACTTGGAAAACTTGGCATATAATTTCTCCTGTCGTAAAATCTTAGAACATGCGGAGAATGCCCACTATGATTCCTCTTAGACTTAGAGAAGACCAGAAAGAACATCATGAACACATGACGACTAAGTCCAAGAATTCATGAAAAACCAGTTCATCAGGTTCCTTAAATAACAACTGGAGCATCGTGAGACCAAAGGCATAACCAGAAACTAATGAGCCATAACTGTGCTAAAAGCGTCTGGAAATGTCCTGCTCTTTCACTAGCAACTGATGGTAACCAGATCGTAAATCAATCTTAGAAAAATGCTTAGCTCCCAGAAGCAGATCAAAATAAATC
This sequence comes from Tanacetum coccineum, assembly GCA_026074375.1. Taxonomy (NCBI): domain Eukaryota; kingdom Viridiplantae; phylum Streptophyta; class Magnoliopsida; order Asterales; family Asteraceae; genus Tanacetum; species Tanacetum coccineum. The sequence continues at coordinate 17,090 of BQNB010000231.1, forward strand.
ATCGATACGTGGAAGGGGATAACGATACGAATGGTGATCTTGTCAATTCACGGTAGTTCAATACATAATCTCATCTAACCATCCTTCTTCTTGACAAACAGAACTGGTGCACCCCATGGCGATACACTCGTCGAATAAAACCATCGCTCCAACAACTCTGTAACTGATCCTCAAACAACTCTATTAACCCAATCGGTGCCTTGCCGATAAGTAGCTTTGAATTGGCTCAGCTCCTGGCAATAAGCTTCATGTTAAAATCAACATCGCTAATAGGAGTATTCCTGGAAGTAACTTCCGGAAAACACGTCCTGAGATTCGGAAACGAATCGGCTGATCATTGAATAGATTAAATGTCAGAAGTCCGTGTCATGAATGGTATCCATAAAACCTTCATCACAGCCATGGCGATAGTAATGTACGTGCTTTAAAGTGGGAAATGATCTTCATAGATTTCCCGGTAAGGAACCATGAAAATAAATTCAGGAGGCATGAATAATCGCCGAATATAAAACGACGGGAATGAACAGTCAATCATTCACGGTGTTTCTGCTAACCAGTCAATACCCAAAATTATGTCAAATTCAAACATACCAAGGGAAGTGCATAACAGAACGAATCTTGTCATCAACAGTAGAGGAAGATCCCCATATAGCATTGGGTAATACGTGCGGAGTCTTTCATAGGCGTGGATATACTAAAACATGATCAATAATATACGGTGCATAGTAAAACATGAGGCAAACTTGTAGAAAAATCACAGTAATGTGTCGCACCACGTACAAAAACAAATAAAACATAACACTGCACGTTCCGAATATAATAATGAATGCACCAGTGATGGTACCATGAAGTATTGGCGGCCTGATCCTGAGAAATGCAAAGACACGGCCTGATGCGTCTGTCTGGGCATTCTGTCAGCAAGGACCAACGAACTAGCACCAGTGTTCTTCTTGCAGTCCCGCTGAAGATGACCAGCCTAGCCACATTTGAAGCAAGTACCAGCAGCACGACGACACTCTCCTGGGTGTCTACGTCCACATGTGTTGCAAACAGGGTGAGTATAACCCTCAAAGGGTACCCCTGGAACCTGCAGGGAACCTGATTCCAAGATAGAACATGAGACATGAACCTTTGAGACATATAGAGAATACACTTGTTATTTCAAATATTAACCAGAGTTGTATATCATGGGGATTGACTGACCTCTGTTTCTTGTCGCTTCATCTCCAGAATTCCTGTTAACATGACGAGATGTTAGATTCATAATCATATAACAAGATAAATACGATAACTATAAAGAATGACCTGTTGTTGTCACGAGAGTAGTATGTTGTTTATTGTTTGTTATGGTATTACCACCACCCGCCACTGCCTGTCCCCGACCTTTGACGGTCATTTTCTGATCATGAACCCCAGGTAACTATTCAGCCTGATGCCGACTGATATCGGTCTATCCAACTCTTATGCTGGAGAATATTGAACGTACATATTATAATGATAAGAGGTAAAACATAAAACAAGTCGTAAAGATTTGATTACTGAAGGTTTTACCTCTTGACTGAACTTTGGACCTATCATAGGTCATCCCTGTCACGAAGATTACTAAGTTGCGTCAGCAAGCCGCAACCTGTAGCAACATCCTTAAACTGTATACACATTACATAGGTCGAGGATCGACTTATAAGGACCCCAACGAAAGTCTTCGCTACTCTTATTCCTGCAGTACCAGCACCTGTCCAAGAAAAACCAGCTAGGCGGGATGGAATGGTACTCTCCATCTTCAAGCGCTCCTTGTTTGGCTCGAGGAAAAACTGAAGAAAGAACAGCTCTTATGAAAGCAGCCCCAAGTCAAAGTACGTACCACAGCATCTCCTCCTTTGGCCTGCTTATAAGCCTATCCACCAAGGCCAAACGCGTCACCCCTCGAACTTGATACACAGCCAATCTGGTCTTAAAATCATCATACAATCCATCACGTCGAAGATCTTCCTCCATAATTGGAGAATCCAATTCTCAGCATCACAGGGGCTTACTGCGTATCGATCGATACGAACGGTTGCTGCATATTGAAGCGCTCAGCCAGTATGAATTTGACTTGTGGAGGATACTACCCGAAGCTACAGCAACCAGTGCGGTACTCGTTGGGGCCCCCGAACCTGCTCGCGAATACTGTGGGAGCAATGGCATCCACGGCTGCCCTGAACGGCCCGCAAGCGAGTTTCCCATCCGGATGAGCGAGTGTTCACCATCTGACATTTGCAAAAAAGGGTTTTAATGATTAAACGGTTAAAAGGTCAAAACGCGACAGAAGATAAACGTCGATTCTGAAGGAACCTAATGTCTACCCAATCCTCACAGGTCCAAGTTTTAGGAGCCTACATGTAGAACCTTTATCTCTGATACATAATTATGTAACGACCAGACTCCGGGAAAGGAGGCGAAACGTCATGATCAAGGTGTCAATCAAAGCCGATAATATAGGCATAAAGTCATAAATGATAACATAGGACAGGTGGAAAGCCCAGAATCAACAATCGGCTCCCAATATATGAGATCAACAAGATAACGTAAAAGAAGTCTAAAGGACGAAACAAGTGTCCAAGATAGTATCACACATCAAAGTGTCTGCGATAATAAAGAAAGGAAACTAATTAGGTCACTTCCTAACACACACTCTCTCATGCCCAATCACCCTCTATATACCTACCATATAAGAAAAGAGAAAGACATACGGCAGAGCATAACGCTCATGAACGGATATCATAACGAAGTAATTAAAAAGTAATGACTTCCTTAATAGATAAGATACCAGTAGCGGAAAAGATCAAAAGTGTCAAGAGAAACCTGGAAGAATGCGTCATGAAAGAATAGGAAATAAACATGTAAAGCAAGGGAATACTAAGTAAAGATGTCATTAAATATCATGGATTAGTAATAACCATAAATAATATGGATCCCACGTGCTCATATAATCCTACATGTCATAATAATAATGTCCGTGAAAACATGCATATAATAAGGGCTGCCTTAAAATAAATAGAAGGGGTGACCTCTTTTTAATAATAGGAGGTGGAGGGATCATCTCACAACGTGATAGAATTGTAGAGCACACACCAAACCAATCACCAGAACTGTAAACATGTAAAACTAGGAAGGCACCCATACTCCCCTGAATAATAATGGCAAACATAAATAATAATCTGGTAACATGAAAAAGGGAACGCCGTGCGTGAAATACACTCACAACGACGAAAGAGTCGTGACATCAGGTGCCCCTCATGTTCACGGTCATAGGTACCATCCATGACTAGGTGGTTAAGTCATGTAAATCATGTCATACTCGTATATATAGGAGCTCTGCCAATAGAATAAGTCTTTAAATCAAGGACATGTTAAGGAATAATGCAAAAGACATAAAAATGGGAAGCATAGCAGTTTCTGGGGATATCATGAAAGAGAAATAAAAAATTGGGGGTTTCCCCCCCCCCCCCCCCCCCCCTTAACTGAAAGGACGGAAATCCGTACCTTATGTCCAGCAGTCACATAAAGAGATGGATAAGAAGTTGGAAGCTACTCCTGCTAATGCAATCTACATTGTTTAAAAGGACATTAATAAGTTACTTGTTCATGATTAAGGTTACTTTCCATTTTTTGTAACTTTCTATTTTTAGTAACTTTTTATTTTTAGTAACTTTCTATTTTTAGTAACTTTCTATTTTAGTAACTTTCTATAATTAGCATGGAATTCCATGATTAGTACGTTCCATGATTACATATCCATTATTAGTAATGTTTCATAATAAGTATTCTTGTTGATATTGGATACTTTCCAAAAATAGCAGCTTCTAATTATAGTAAGTTCCAAAAATAGACTTTCCTAAATTAACTTTTCCATAAATGAATAACTTTCCTGACTAATAAGTTCATAATTAAACTTTCCAAAAAATAGACTTTCTAAAAAATTAGACTTTCCAAAAATAGCAGGTTATATATATAGTAAGTTTTCCATAAATAGCATTGTTTCTATAAATAGCAGGATTTTATAAATATGTAAGGATTACATAAATACATATAAAAAACGACATTTTCTACCCCCCAACATTATTTTTCTCAGATCATAAAAAATATAATAACATGCTCAAATCAGCCCCAAAGTTTCAGAAATTACAAAACACCCCCTTATACTTTTAAAACTCAAATCGGGTAACAAATAAAGTGCACAAAACCCTAATTAAAATTTCTCCCAATAATACACAATTTTATAATACATTCATTACCAAGTATTGGACTGGGAAAAATATAAAAACCTAACCCAATTCGTTTTCAATTATTTCTTTTCTGTCCTTTTCTCTTTAATTCGCAAATCGGCAAAACCCGTAAATCCCAATAAATATTTCCGAGTCCTATAAAAAATTTAACCAACAACTGATCTGAAGATAAACATGATATATTCCACCTAAGAAAATTATAAAATCAATTTAACAAATAGTTTAATTCCCGATTGAACACCATTAGCAAGGACGCTAAGAAGAAAAGGACGGGTTCAAAGTACTTGCTTGGATCGAACGAGCTTTATACTTGTTTGGACCGAACGAGTGACTGCCATTAGAACCGATCTAGTGAAAGCATTAAAGAGCCGAACGAGTGTTTTTTCTTGTTTGGACCGATCGAGTGGTTTCCTGCTTGGACCGAACGAGATTACTTCTTTGGGGACCGAACTAGTTTTTCACTTGAGGACCGAACGAGTTCATTTCTTCTAGGACCGAACGAGTTTCTTTGTTCAAGGACCGAACGAGTTTCTTTCTTCATGGACCGATCGAGTGAACTCTTCGAGGACCGAACGAGTAACTTTCTTTTGGAACCGATCGAGTCAACCGATCGTGTTGAACCGATCGAGTTGAACCGATCGAGTGGAACCGAACGAATGGAACCGAACGAGCGGACCGATCTAGATCAACCGAACTAAACTTGTCAAAGTGGACCGATCTAGCATTTTTTTTGGTTTTCGGTTTCAAGTGTCGGTAATCCACGGGACTCTTCAAAGCTCATGTACTTCATGTTCAACAACGATTTCACCAACAACAATTTTTTTTATTCACGGTTTTTTCTTGATTTAGTAAAATCCCGTAAAAGTCGATTTATTTTTACGGTTTAAATCATAGAATTGTAAAATCCCGTGAATGTTAATTGATAACAACAACACAACAAACACGATACATAACACTAAAAACGATCCGAATAAGATTCACTACAACGTCAAAACGGCTAAAGATTCGGATTCAAATGTCAAGTGATCACGGAGTTTATTTGGTATCCCTTATTTGTGATTGAAGTGGGTTTCACGAAGGCGTCTACTTATTTCATCATCGAGACTTCCTTCTATTTTCTACCCCTTTTCTTAAAACCCAATCTATCGATGGATGACTTGCCTATACGTATACAGTTATGATTGAGACTTGAATTATCTAGTTACCAGCGGTCAAGGGGTGGTTGGGTGAAGACCTGGTTAACTATCACTTAAAGGAGTTACATTGTAGTACTCAGTGTCACACGCAGATGCCGATGTGGATAGTCTCAAGAGGTGTTGTACTTATTTTGGCTCTTAGTTGAGTGTATAGGGTACTTAGAGGCTTTCTTCTGCACCGTTCTTCAATCTACAACAGTGCAAGCTTAAGTAACAAATTTGGGGAATGTTACTTCATTTTCAAGTTTGGTATATCGGGTTTACTTCACCAAGTGGTCACAGCAATAGCCGACAGAATACGAGGTTGGTAAGTTTGCCATAGAGTAAAAGGTTGAGATGTGATCAGCAATTCTCACGGGATATTTAAAGCTACTGAACGTCAATGATACTTCACAGTCTCAACAAAATCTTTCAAAGTTCTTCAATGTCTTTCATAACTTTTCAAGATTGTTGCTTATGACAAGAACTTCTCGTGTATATGGTCGTCCACGTCAATGATGCTTCCGAGAGTTCGAAACCATCATGGGGGAATACGTGTACTTTAATACTTTGATGTTAGGGGGAAGTAGTTTATACTACTTCACTTAGTATGGTGTGTGAAGTATTCTGCAAGCGTGAGAAGATTTGTTGCTGATCTCTTGCATGTTCCCCTAAACAAATATTCACCAAGACTGAATGTCATGATACAGTATAGAAGCAGTGTTAGTTGGTGTGGTTGACTGTTTCTTCTATAAAATTCCGCTGTGCACTTTAAATGTCAATGTTAGAAGATCATTCAAGCTACATCAAAGTCTCAGAAGAAAGCTTTTAAAGACATGCTACATGAATTGGGAGGAAGTTAATCCAACTCATGCATACTACAATGGTTCCAGAACAAGTCACGACAAAGAAGATCCAAGTTGGAGTACAAGTATCAAGACTAGAAGACAAAGACGTCATCTTCAACATTGGAAGCGCCTTGGATGTCATTTTATTTTGTTGTATTTGTACTTGTTAGGAACATTGTAAGTAATTCTGTATGCCCACATATTGGGGGAAGATTGTTAGCCTTAAAATATGTCGGCTAATACAGAATTACATTAGTATAAATAGGTAAGACTCACAGGGACCTAAAATGTCTAGTTAAGATAGTTTAGAGAGTCAAGACCTATATATATCCCATCCATACTTCCATGGAGGGGTGAGGATTTGTTTTACTTGTAATAAGGTGTGTGTGTTTCTCTCTCTAGAAAACACACATCTTCCCTTTCTCTCACTAATAATATGGCTAAACATTTGTTCAATCCTCCCCGACCTCCGGATCATGTCTCTTGTTATGTGAATCTTTATGGGTAACAATTGGCATCAGAGCTGCAGGGGTGTATTGTATCATGTGTTTGTTGTTCATGTCGCGGTTACTGTTCATCCACTGTTCACTTTACTGTTCACTCGGTTACTGTTCACTCATTTTTTTATTTTTTTTTTGTGAAAAAAATCAACAGGTTGTTATTGTAGTTTGTTACTGTCAATCTGGTTACATTTTTTTGAGCTTAAAAGTCAAGCAGCAGATCTGGGTTTATTTATATGTTTCTTGGTTGCGTTTTGCCAAAAAGACAAAAATGATAGTGATCTGCATTTTGTCTCAAGCATTGCGTTTTGGTTCTCAATCTACTGCGTTTTGTCTATTACAAGTTGCGTTTTGGGCTGAAGACAAGTTGGCTGCGTTTTGCCTCTCATTGCGATTTGGTGTTGCATTTTGATCATTGAAGACCAGTAATCATGAATATACAAACAAAACGCTGCCCAAATCTAATCTTTATTGCGTTTTGTCTACCAAGATGGGTTGCGTTTTGTTGGGTTGGTTGCGTTTTGTTTAACCACAACCCAAACCGAGTCAACTCGGTATTTACCGAGTTGACCGGGTCAACTCAACGAGTCTGGTCAAGGAGAAAGTCTACAGAGTCAAAGAGACAAAGAAAGAATAGACTATGATTAAACCAAACTACTACAACATCAATAACAACAGCAACCACAACATCTTAATCAAATCCGACTCGATCTACCTATCCCATCGTCACATATTAACCACACCTCCATCACCACACAACAAGACTCGAACTTAATTGATATAACGACGAAATCATACATATTTTTATATGTATACATACATATATACATGTGATGAGAAATCCACTTGCGCGTCTTTAAACTCTTAACCCTTAATTATATTTTATGCATATATACTATTTTCGTCCAATCCAAACTTATCTCAATATTTTACCTAAAGTTCTCTATTTTTTTAGACTCCCCCGTTTTTAAGAACCAAACAATGATCTTAAACTATTAATTAAAATAATATATTAACCGACATAATTTATCATTCAAATCGTACTCATAATGTATTAATATTAATTAAAATATCCGTTGACTTTTACATTGACCTTTAGTTTTGACCCGCTATATCTCAAGTTTTAAAACAGATAAGCCTCGCGGCAAAGTAAAACGTCATTACGAACAACTTTCGTGTTTCGCCGGAAGGCTGAAACGGACCCTCGAAAGTGCTAAATCGATTAATTAATAATGTCCAGATTTAATATATATTAATAATAACTAATTTTCTACTAAATTATATATTTCGATTACACTCCAGTTTCTTCGTATTTGGATTTAAAATCCCGGTTTTATATCAAAACGACCTAAAAATATAATTTTTATCTTTGTAAACCAAAGGAGTCTTAACTTAATCAAAATCATCGAATCCCGAATCCATGTTCCGTTTTCTGCTATTTAATATTCGTTCCAAAACGCGTCATAGTTTCGTTTTTAGGTTCAACTCCCTCGTCTAAATATATCTAATATCACTTATACATTAAAAGATCAGTCTCGTTTTAAATATAAATATCACATTTTACTTAACGTCGCAATGTAAAAACAATTTCATCATCACATAAATATTTTATCTATATCTAAACGAAATAATCGAAACTTTTTTAAATAAAACGCACCCTTTTTTCGTGCACAATAACAAACGCACTCATTTACCGTTGCAAACCAAACCCACAAACAACCCGACGCCCCGGCTTTCCCAGCTGTTTCGCATCCCAAACACACGCACCCGACCCGGCTAATGGGGACAGCCAAACGCACCTTGTGCGTGGCTGTTAAGCAACGCACCCTTGGGTCGTTTTTATAATAAAAACCAACAGCACCCTTGGTGGTCACAACCCAACCCGAAACGCAGCCCCCTCCCTTGGTGCTTTTTTTGTCAACGAACAAACAATCACCACCTAGCTAGCTGTCTCTGCCAAACGCCCCCTCGTGGTGGTTGACAGTCCGAAACCAACACACCCTATGTGGTGGTGACTAGCCAAACGCATAACCTTCGTAGTGGGGGCAAGCAACGCGAAAACTGCACCCCTTGTGGAGGTTTTTATTACAACCAAATGCACCCTAGTGATATTAACAACCCGAAACAACCCATCCCCCAGCTATACCCGGCTGTCCCACAGCCAACCCAATGACCCAACCCGACTCGCTGTTTTGACGGCCAAACCTGACAACCCGACTCGCTGTTTTGACAGCCAAACCCGACGCACCCTTTTCTGCGATAACCCATAAAACAAACACCCCTCGTCTGTTGTTAACAAACCACGCGCACCCTTCGTTTCTATAAACAAAACCAAACGCCCATTCGTTTCTATAACAAAACCAAACGCATCCCACACCCTCGGCTGACCCGGACAGCCAAACGCACCTGCTGCGTTGGCTGCCATAAACCCATGACAAACCAAACACTCCCGACCCGTACGCACCCTGCGGCTGTGACACAAACCCAATGCACCCTCTTTGGTGCTTATAACAAAACCACACCCACCCTTGTGGTGGCTGTCGTCGGCTAACAGGAGGGGGGGGGGGGGGAAACCGCGAGTGAAGGAGAGTGGTATGGGGGATCGGATAGATCGAGTGGTGAGTAACCTTTTTGGTTTTTGTCGGAAATCTCACCGGAAAACTTTTCCGGCGGTGGCGACGCCGACGGCGGTGGTGGTGGTGGCCGGCGGCAGGTGGCCGGATAATGGGAGAGGGAAGGAGAGTGTGTTATAAGTTTTGTGTGGTGAATAAAGAGATGGAAAGAATTTATAAAAATAAAGTTTATATATCTATAAAAAACTTAATATTAAAATGTAATAATGTTTAATAGTTGAGGGTGTTGTTTTGTATATATTTTACAGGGACCAAAAGTGTAAGTTTTTAGGAAACGTTTATAAAATAAATTGTTTTCGAGACTCATTTTGAAGCGTCTTAACAATTGATACAACGCACTAAACTATTGCGCCCTTGTTTTTCAAATCCTTTTTCCGATAAAAAATGAGTATTCGCTTGATAATATTTCATAAATATTTTATAACATTTAATAAAATATCTGTTATTCATTTTACGAACCGGTTTTGCCTCGTCCGAAATAAAAATGGATTTAAGCTCGAGTATTCACGTTATCACAACGCTTTTCATTAAAATGATGAATAATTATTTAATTAATTTTATTAAATAAATACTGATAATTAAATAACAAAATAAATTTAATTATTTTTGTGTGTCCTCCGCGTTGCAGGTTTGTCGTTAAATTGTTGCGTAGGCGTTATAAAAGCACCTTTTTCGGCTCGTTTCCTCCAGATCCTCGGGTAAAACTGAAAAGTTGTCTGGAATATCATTTCACATCAAATTGCTTTAGAGTCCGAGTCGTGAATACGTGGTTTAGGATGATCGTTCTTATAAGTCAAGCCAGACCCTAAAAGTCAAAGATTGAAATCGTTATTCAAAATTTCGAAAATTCTCGGATGTTACAGAAGTTGATTCAGAAACTTTGCCAAAAAGGAGTCTATGAAGAAACCTTTTTAACACATGCTGCATGATTTGGGGGGAAGTTAATCCAACTCATGCATACTACAATGGTTCCAGAACAAGTCAAGACAAAGAAGATCCAAGCTGGAGTACAAGTATCAAGACTAGAAGACAAAGACGTCATCTTTGGCATTGGAAGCGCCTTGGATGTCATTTTATTTTAATGTACTTGTACTTGATAGGAACATTATAAGTAATTCCGTATGCCCACATATTAGGGGAAGATAGTTGCCTTAAAATATGTCGCCAATACGGAATTACATTAGTTTTATATTAGCCGCCACGCAGTGACAAAGAAATGTCAATTGTAGAAAGTAGATTCGTGTCCAGGGCTATATATATCACCCTCCATGACTTCCACAGGGGTGAGATTCATTTTTACTTGTAATAAGGTGTGTGTTTCTCTCTCTAGAATACACACAACTTTCCTTCTCACACAAATAAAATCTAAACATTGTTCAATCCTCCCCGACCCCGAAATTCTCTTGTTGTGAATCTTGGGGTAACAATCTTTTCGTGTTGTAACTTGACGTAAAAGTGGTATCCTCGAGCCTAAACTTAACCATATCATATAAGGTGCTAATGGGTTTCAAATGTGATTGCCTAAAAATGACTTTGTGTGAAAATGATAAAAGTGTAATCAGAACAACTCATGTGTGAAGGTATCCGAATAACTCGGGTATAAGGTATCGAACAACTTTAGGGATATAAGGTATCGAACAACTTTGGGTATAAGGTATCGAACAACATTAATGATAGAAGTTATCGAACAACTCTAGGTTAGAAGGTATCGAACAACTCTAGTCTTAGAAGGTATCTAACAACTTTGTCATTAGAAGGTATCGAACAACTCTAGTGATAGAAGGTATCGAACAACTCTAGTCTTAGAAGGTATCGAATAACTTTGTCATTAGAAGGTGACGAACAAACCTAGTGGAAGTAGGAACTGAACAAGCTCAATTGTAGAAGGTAGACCCGAACAAACACTATATCGAAGGTACCGAACAACTCTGTGTTATTAAGGAACCAAACTAGCTGGTATGCTCTTGAAAAAACGACTTAATCACAAGACCCAAAACACTTAAGATTAAATTTCCTATTAAACAGACAATTTAGAAACTTAATTAGAGAGTTAATTAAAATTGGTTAATTATACTTGCTCTAAACAAGTTAAGTTGGTTTACGTTGTCATTTTTAATGGATAGATCTTAATAAGTGCAAAAAGTCTTAAGAGTTCCTAAATCACACAAGAAACGTTCACATCATGATTCATCCTGACATATTCACTCAATAGGTCTATATAGTGTATTGTATAAAATTGATTGTACATAAACTGTATTGATCCTATCTTAGCAGAATCATGGACACTACTAAAGCACATCAAAAGGCATTGGATGATGCTCTTGTAGCACCTGAAAACCGTCTCATGATCAGGAAATGCAATCAACGTCTAAGCTCAACGCTCAAATCCAATGAACCAACTATTCAAGTGGCACTAGACGCATTGAAGGCTACTCACTCCCTTCTACAATGCATTTGAAGTCTCGACAGATGTCTAGTAATTTAACAAGCAAAATAGTTTTTGCTGCTGTTCACTAAACATCACTTCCCACTCTGGTTCAAGTTGAATGGTAAAAACCATACTGTTAATGTTGACAACTTCAGAGATATGCTCAAAATTTGCCCTAAACTCCCAGGCTAAAAATTTGAAGAACCTTCATTTGAAGAGGAGATCCTCCCTCTCATAAGAGATATTGGACATACTGGTGACACAAAGGTCTTATCTGATGTCAACATTAATCACATCCATCAACCATGGAGATCACTTGCTGCTATTATCAACAAATTTTTAAGTGGGAAAAACTACGGAGAATATGGAAAGACTTTCGCTTTGTCACATGCTCAACTCCTATGGGGCATGTAGTATAACAAGCATATTGACTATGTCTACTTACTCTGGGAGGATTTCATGTTTCAAGTGGAAAACAAAGACTCAAAGAAGAACAATGATATGTTCTATCCACGTTTCACCAAAGTCATTGTCGACTACTTCATGGCAAAGGATCCATCAATATCGAGGAGAAACAAGATGTTTTGGCACACTGCCAGGGATGACTCTATGTTTACAACAATAAGGGTTATCTCCAAACATCAAGACACATCAAAATGATATGGAGCCCATAAATCTCCCTCTAGACACAAACCATTAGGCCATGTTGGAGTCTGAAGCCTACAAGACTTATCATGCTTATGCTACTGGTGAAAAGACTCCAAAACCCAAAAAGAAGAAAGCTGATTCTGAATCATCTCCCAAGGAGAAGCCTGCTCAAGCTTCAAAAGGCAAAGACGCAAGACTCACAAAGGCGGCTTACCAATCTACTAAGAAAAGCAACAATCTACAAAGTCTAAAGCAAAAGGTTTAACAGTGCTATCTGAAGTTGCTTTGACTAAAGATGAACAAATGAAACTGGCCACCAAAAGAAGCCAGATTCAAACTCACAACTCACATGCAAGTGGCTCAGGTGATGGAGTTGACACACTGTCAAAGGTTCCTGATGAGCAACCACTGAAGAAGTCTGGTACAGATGAAGGAGCTGGTGACAAACCAGAGGTTCCCGGTATACCTGAATATAACTCAAATAGTGAGGAAGAGTCTTGGACTTTTAGTGACGGTGATGATGATGATGATGTTAATGAAGAGTCAGACGCACATGATGACAGTGATGAAAATGAATCAGATGATAAAGAGGTGATGATTTTGTTCACCCAAACTTGTCAACTTACACGCTAGATGATCAAGACGAAGAAGAAAAGGTAGAAGATGAAGAGAAAGCAGAAGATGATGAAGATAAGTCTGATAAGAGAGTACACACACCACCTGATTATCAACTCTCTGAGTAAAGTGAAAAACAAGAGGATGATGATGTGGAAGGTGGAGAAAGAATATGGTGATGAAGAGATGCCTATGAAGATTTGAATCTCAACCGAGAAAGGATAGTGTTAGCCTTAATTATATTAAGTCAAACAAGAATGTTATCGGTCTTAGAAAGTCAACTGAGGTCTTGTATTATAATAGGCTAGTCAGGCTCAACGGGCTTGGATTGTAATCTAATATTGTCCGTGTTTCAAGCTCAAAGCCCAAGTTAAACCAAGCCTGGCCCATTTAGAAAGCCCAAGTGCCAGGATAGCAAGGCATGGGTATAAATATCCCTTCACCACACTGTGTTGGAAGGGTGGGGGTTTACTTGTTTCTAATCACATTGTAATCCACACTAATCTAATCTTCCTTTCTTGTTTTCTCTCTCTAAGTTTTCTTCTTATTTTCTAGCATATTGGTAAAGATTATTGTTGTGTAATGGATTAAATAGTTGGGAAAAAAATGTGGTATCGTCCTAAGGTGTTTAGGTGTCTCTGATTGTTCCAAAGTTATTTATGGGTATCTTATTTTTTTGTTTTGGTTCGAAAGTAAAACGCAAGCGAAAACCATTTTTTTGATCTTTATTCGTGCCTTATAACGTTAAAGTTGTGTACTTTTGTGTTTAGATAAAGCCATTGTATCGTTGTATTTAAGCTCACACTTATTTATCAGGGCATAGTCGCAAGATTGAAGAAATTTTCTTGGTTGCGGTTTGTATAAATGAATATTTCATCGTTGCGTTTTGCTTAGGGATCACGATTGCGTTTTGTGTATAAAGACAAATTGTACGGTCTTGTGGTCCAAAAGACAACTGGTGATTTGTCCTTTACTCAATTGCGTTTTGCCTTACATTCATTGCGTTTTGCCTCAAGACACTGCGTTTTGGTCATTACGTTTTGCTTATTGAAGACTGCGTTTTGGTCATTGCGTTTTGCTTATTGAAGACTACGTTTTGGTCATTGCGTTTTGCTTGTTTTGGTCACTGCGTTTTGCTCTTGAGATTTGCTAACAGGTTGAGATTTTGTTACTACTCTGCGTGTTGCCATCATTGAAGACCCTTTAATATAGCAAATCTAAACGTTATGCTGTCCAAATCTCAACAAATCTTGCGTTTTGTCACTGAGAATTTGTCTAACCTTGAGATTAGTCCTATTTAAGAATTTGTCAAACCCTCTTGGTTTAGATTGACAATCTTCTTCTTGAGACTGTGCTACAAAAACTTGACCTTCTTATAGACAACAAACCTCAAGGACTTAGAACTTCATTTTGGACTTCACATACAATCACTTAACATAAACAAACAACCTAAAAACTTCAAATTCAATTCTACTTTCAACACAAAAAACGATTTTTCTTCTATTGATTGTGGCGAAATCCTACTTGTAATTCATTTTTAATCTCGGTTATTAATCATAAGAGTTATAAAAACCCGTGGAAGTTATTGCAATTCTCTACACAACAATACCATCAACACTGTCATAACACTTAAATCCGATATCCAATCCACAACACATTCACAATGTCAAACTCAAATAACAATTTGCAAACTCCAAAGACCAACCTCAAACATCAAGTGGTTCTTCAGAATGTCACAGTTTCTTCTTGTTCAATTTAATAAAGTTCAAGAGCAGACACAACTTTTTCAAGAATTAAATGCATAACAGTCTTCGAGCAATTCATCACAACTCAAGTTTCTCATAGAACTTACAAGAATTTGGTAAACATGCATAGCTTTAATGAAGAACATTCTCTTAAGACATGGATTTACTAGAAAATCAACTTACCAAAAGAAAATAATTTCGTCAGACTGTTGCAACTACTTTTGAACAAAACACATAACAACGTTGTGAAAAATACTTTCAATTCCAAATGTTAAAACGCGTATGCAGAACTATACAAGATATGAGCTCAATACTCATTTTACGATGCATGATCTTTAACATGGTTCCCTCGGAAATACACACTTGAATAATTTCTTCATACAACAACGCACTCCAACAATTGTTGAAACAAAAGAAGTTGATGCAAACACAAAAAGATTATTCAAATCCAATTCCAGCATTGAATGTTGATTCATTGAAAGTTGATTTAGTTGTCATACAAAACACTTGTTCTGAAAAGAAGACAGTAAATCAGAGACTGCATCCACCAAATTATATAAAGGAATGCAAGTTGATTCCTGAAAACAAAGATGTAGCATGCAATCAAATACAAGATGTCCACAAGCAAAACAGAAAGATGCATGGCATATTTTCGATCCTTCATCACAACCTTCAAGTTCTTGTCAAAAGCTTGACTTAAAAGGCACTCACATCGAACATGGAATCAGACGGCATTCATGTCAATCTTTGGTTCCAAGATGTTGATAACTTTCATAAGAACAATGCACCAAGCAACGTAGATCAACTACAAAAGCAACTGACAAAGATAAATTCAAGAAGATGGATGCAGACAGCCTTTATTGGGTGGTAAACAACTAGTTCCATAATTCATCGATTCCAAAGTTTACATTGGATTATGACAGTCAAATGACAGACACGTACTTTGTTGAATACACTGGACTCGAGGTTCAATACTTCAGAGATACACTACTCCAACACCTGGGTAATGTTAAGAAGTCTGTTGCTGAAAGAACACGTCATCAAAGACAGTATGAAAGAAGGGTGAATAAAAGACAGATGCAGACGCAAGAGAGTAAGATTGATACGGGTAAAGCATTGGATGCTGATTTGGTTGACACAGAAAGCATTAGGACAGACTCAACAGTGCAAGATGACAGCAGCAGGTCAGGGAATGATACAGATGATGATGATGCAGATATCAGACCTATTTATGACGAAGAGCCAATGGCTGAGGTACAATTGACTGCTGAATGCAATATCTTTGCTATAGGACAACATCATACTGAGCAACCTGAAATCATTGTTGAAGGTAGGGGTGACCAGTATCCTGAAACATGTCAAGTTAAAAGTCCTATGCTTGATTCATCACCTGATAACCATACAACTGAATACTCAAAACAATCACTACAGACACCGAGTCGAAAAAATATTTTTGACTCAAAGAGAAAATTTTGCCCCAATTTCAAAAAGATTTTTCAAGAATGGAAGCACATTGCATTGCTCTCGAACTTAAATATCAAAATCAATCTTTAAAATCAGGGCAACATGGTCAAATTTTGAATGAAACAAGTAATAAAGCCAAGATTGAAAAGGAAATTGATGTACTTGAAACAATGAACATCGAATTAGAACATAGTGTGGCTACATTACGTAAGGAAAAGAGACCTTTGAAACGGCATTACAAGATTTGTATGATTTCTAATTAAAATCACGAGAATCTAAGACTACAAGAACAGACAACATCATTGCTTGCTAATAGATGCGGAATTAAAAGCTCAATTCAAGAACCGGTTATTTTGCAATTGCTGCTTTAAAAAATGACTTAAGGAAGTTAAAAGGAAATAGTGTAGATACTAAGTTTGATAAAACATCAGTCTTGGGGAAACCGTTTTACCATCACTAAGAAACCAATCAGTTGTTAGACAACCGAATGCGTTTAAATTCTAAAAGGGCTCAAATGTCAAAACAACGGTTTTTTGCCTCCCAAGTGATGTTAATAATAAATTTGTCAAAACCAGTCACTCAACATTCTTACCAAAAAACAGAATGCCCACCTTTGCAAAACTAAAAAAACCCCAGACACAGATATGCATCTAGCTCATCTAGGAATATTTTCTAATTATATATATTTTTTATTTTTATTTATTTATTTATTAATTACATATTTACTAACATTACCCTAAGTTTTTATAAAAATCTAAGCTTATTTGCGCATACCTTTTCGCGTAAACGCAATTTACTAGACTTTTAAAATAAACTACTTTTCATTTTGATTAAACCTAACTTTCCAAAAATAGAAATTTATATTTCTTTCTTATTCTAACTATTAAAATCCATAAAATTCTAATATTACTATCACATAATTACATATACGTAATAATACATACACGATAAATCACGAAAACGTTTAAATCACCAAAATCATTTCGTTGTCACCAAAAGTGAACGAAAGGAATTCAACCAAATTCTTCACCATTCCAATCTCATTGAGATGATCACACTTTATAGATTGATTACCAATTCCCACATAAACACATATAAACACACATAAACTCATATAATCACATACACCATACCTTGCAACACATACATAAGTCAACCTTAACAGTTTGACTAACCTACTCAAGTCATGGTTGTCACACATGTAATCCAACCCTTTTCTATGCTTCCATCTGACCTTAAAAAGGAGAATCTCTTTCCTTCTGAGTTTCTTGACCATGGTGTCAAGAATCTCTACTGGCTCTTCAACATAACCGAGCTTTTCATCAACCACGATATCTGCTAGAGGGACATACTCTGCTTCATCGACCAAACATTTACGTAGCTGTGACACGTGGAAAGTATTATGAATACTGTTTAGTTCTTCTGGTAGCTGAAGTCTGTATGCTACTTTTCCAACTCTATCAGTTATTCTGAACGGACCAATATAACGTGGTCCTAACTTTCCACGCTTCCTGAAACGAATAACACCTTTCCAAGGGGAAACTTTAAGCATGACACGATCCCCGACCTGAAATTCTATAGGCCGCCTTCTCTTGTCCGCATAGGACTTTTGTCGATCCTGGGCCATTTTAAGCCTTTCTTTGATTTGATCGATCTTTTCGTTGGTTTGTTGGACAACATCAGAACTGGCTAATTCTCTTTGTCCAATCTCACCCCAACATATAGGAGTTCGGCACTTCCTTCCATACAGCATCTCGTATGGTGGCATCTTAATGCTGGAGTGGTAACTATTATTATAAGAGAATTCTGCTAGTGGCAAGTATTTATCCCAACTACCACCAAAGTCTATTGCACAAGCCCGGAGCATGTCCTCCAATGTCTGAATGGTCCTTTCACTCTGACCATCTGTTTGTGGGTGATAGGCTGTGCTAAAATGGACACGAGTACCTAAGTCCTCTTGAAATCTCTGCCAGAATCTAGAAGTAAATCTGTTGTCTCTATCAGATACTATAGAGACCGGTACTCTATGTCTAGCCACTACTTCGTGAAGATATAACTTAGCGTCACCTTTAACAATTCACAATTTCCAACCTCAAACTCCAACGATTTGCGACTATTATCAGCATAACTCTTTTGACGGTCTCTCGCCGCTTTGAACTTCTCTTTTATCAACACCACTTTATCAGTCGTCTCTTGAACCAACTCAGGTCCAATCAAACTACTTTCCCCAACCTCAGCCCATAAAATAGGCGACCTACACTTCCTTCCATACAATGCTTCAAACGGAGCACATCTTATGCTCGAACGATAGCTATTGTTGTATCAAAATTCAGCTAATGGTAGATGAACATCCAGCTACCTACACAAAATCAATCCACATCATCCCTAGAAGCAATATCCTCTAAAGTTTGACTCATACATTCACTTTATCCATCCGCCTGAGGATGTTAAGCAGTACTCAAATCCAATCGCGTCTCAAACACTTTCTGTAACGTCTGCCAAAACCACGAGGTAAATCATCCATCTCAATCTGAGTTGATTTTCACCAGAATTCCATTCCTTGCTATTATCTCATCAATATAAATCCTTGCCAACTTCACATCTTAAAATCTTCTTGTATAGCTAGAAGATGAGCCAACTTGGTCAGTCTATCGACCATCACCCAAATCACATCATACTCACTACTTTGACCTTGGAAATTTACTGATAAAATCCATGGTGATTCTATCTCATTTTCACTCAAGTATTGCAGCAAGCCAAAAGTCTTTGACATCACAGCTTTCACCTCTTAAACAAATCCAACAATTGCTAACATAGGTAACTATATCCTTTTCTACACGTGGCTACCAATACATGTCTCCAAGGTTATAGTACGTCTTATCCGCTCCCGGATGTACCAAGTACCTTGATGCATGAGCCTCATCCATTACTACCGTTCTCATCATTCCCTACTAACAGAACTCATATACGATCCATAAAGTACAAACTCTCGTCCTCCTTTTTTCCATATGTCAATCTAAGCCATGAAGCGTTTCTGCGAGTACGTTCTCTTGCTTGAACGCCTCACTTTGGGATGCTAATTTCATTCCTCTTACTCCATACTGAATGGTCATAGCCATGCAGCGCGCGTCACACCCACCACGTCTAGGTTTTCACTCTTCCTTTTTTTCCTACTTAACGCATCTACCACTAATCATTCATTAATCGAAGTGCCACATAAAACATAATCAACAAAGATCAAGAAAAGCATCTTCTCGTTCTGTGCCCCACTCATACTTTTGATTCCTCTCAGTTAGGGAAGTATAGGGTTTAACAATCTTAGAAAAGTTTGCAATGAAACGTAGGTAAGTAACCTGCCAATCCTAAGAATAATCATATCTCGAATGGTGTCATAGAAATTTCCAATCTTCACAGCCTCACAACTAGCAACCCTTAACATACACTTCTCCTTTCCTCATAATTCCTAACTCTATACATCAAATGAACTCCATGGCCCTTTCCCCCCCCCTTCCCTTTTACCTTACAAACACACTATGCTACCTCATGAAAAATGAATAGGTCGTATGAAACCCTTGTCTTGCAACTCTCGAAGTTGTTCAGACAATTCTTGCATTTCCAAGGGTGCTAGACGATATCAAGACATCGCGACTGGCGTCGCTTCAGGAACTAAATCTATGCGGAACTTAACTTGTCGTTGTGGTGGCCATCGACAAGTCTTTCGGAACATATCAACAAAATCTCGTACGACGGAAGTATCACTCACTTTCGGTTCATCTACCTTCGTGTTCAATAAGGTTTTCACGACTCCTTGAGTACGTTTACCATGAACCCGAAGTATCTCATCACCTTCCAACGGTATTCTAACCACCTTCTCATGACATACTATCACAAACTTCCTCTTGGACAACCAGTCCATTCCTATAATCACATCAAAGCTTCCATGATTCAACGATATCAACGAACTCTAAGGGTTACAACAATCAAATAGGATAACAACGAATATCGAGTCAAAGGCTAGAATGCATATAAGAGATTCCACATATGCAAGTAGACGTGGATCAAATGACATAAGGATCCCTTGAAAGAAAGGATACGTATATGCACCGAGTGAAAACGCAGTTAAAGAAAACCAACAAGCGTACCACGATAAATGAACAAAAAAAATCAATACTAAAGACGGAAATTCTTATACCAATTATCGACTTTACTCAAAAGACCAAATTAAATAATGTTTTTATAAGAATCGATTTAAATTAAGAAAGTCACTTTAAGTATAAAAATCATTTTAAATAATAATGAAATTGTCTTAAATGTAATCTTTGAAAAATTCATTCTGGTTGTCATAAAAATCTAGAGATGGTTACCTAATGGTGTATCGTACCTTACCACTATGAATCACTTTAAACCTGCTTTTTATAATAAAATAAAATCTATTTACAAAGATCATTTTATACATAGTTTTCTCCAACACCAACACAATACTTCCAAAGGTTTTTTATATTTAGACATCAATTATAAAATATGTTACTTAAACAAAGGACACCATAATACCAAAAAAAAAATCATAAAACACCGTGTAGACTCTAACACAATTCTATTGTTTGAAAACGAAAGAAAACACCAGAAATCAAATACTCAAAATAAAATCAAACGAACTCGTACAAGAAAACTCATGCAAGACGTTACGTACCTAAAAAAAACTTAAGTCTATCCAAAGTAACGACACAGAGCAAACCTAAAGCAACGATACTAACACGTCGCAACGTGTTTACAGAAAACCAAAGGATATACAAAGAAGGGAGTAATGATCCACACTAATATGTTAGGAACAATTAGTGCTTAAAAGAAACCTTTGATACTCATACAAGTAATCAATTCAATGAAAGAACTAACAAAACGCGCCTATATCCGGAAAAGCAGATTCCGAACAACCAATATACATCGAGACGTTGAATAGGAAAATCAGGTATTCTTACTAACAAAGTACAATGAAGGGATGTTAAACTTAGACTCAGGAAATTCGAACAAACAACCGAGCAAACGAGCAACCTCTATAATAGCAATACTAGGTATTCGCAAATACTAGATAGAAGGGAAACTTACTATCTATGCAACTCAACTTAACATATCCTCCAATTAGGGTAAGAGAATAATTCTCTACCCTTACCACCATCCTTATCAAGAATACACATATCAATAAAAAAAACATATTACACTACCATCTTACAACCAAACAAAAATAAATGCAATCATGGTCACAAGTCTACGTATGTGATGTCTTTATAATTATGTTGGCCACCATAATTATAAGTGCCTCCTTTCACACGTGTACTTACTTCCAAAATTACCCATAACAATCATAATTCACATATAAGCACATATACCACATTGCACATCTTAAACCACTCTAACTTAACACATAAAAGATGCTCCATTAGGTAACTACTTACTTAACTCAAATTGAAATTGAAACGACATAAAGGAATGAAAGTCTCGCAACGACTTCCAAAATACGAAATATCCGAAAGAAATAATCAATAACAACATGATGAGGTAAATGAAGAGATAAACTTATGCTGGGCCTCGCTTGGGTTTGACTTTGCCTCCGCAAGAATCATCCGACTTCGCGGGTCCAGCCCTATTACGTACATCCGAAAAACGATCAACTATCCTATCTCCTTTGGTTCCACAAGAGGCTCCTCTTATGGATCCTTATAACGCTTAAGTCCAGTTGGGAAAACGGTTCCCCAACGAGACTTTTTACGGGTGAGGGAAAACATAGCTAAAATACTAAGAAAGTAATACATATTATATCAAATAATGGTAGACAAAAATAGCTTAAAAGAAAACTAACAAATACGACATAAAAACTTATGCAAAAATATAGGGGAACTAGCATTTATAACATTAAACACTTAAGGCCCTCAATGCACTCCATGAAGGGACCCTTAGGTTATAGTCCTCTGCTCAACCACCTACTTCTTATCTCTAAAACTAATGGCTTGGATACCAATCTGTCACGACCCCGCCAAGGCGAAACTGGCGAGGCGTAACGCGAATGTGGATAATCATCACAACACAATGTGTCCTATATATTCGAAACTAATATGCATGAATAAAACAAAACATAGCGACACAAATTTCAGGAAAATACCCAAAACAAATCGATAAATTCAAAGGCGGCTTATATTGAAGAAAAGGAGGTTCTCTCTAATATAGAGACATTCAACACCTAAGCAATTCAATAACAAAACATTTAATCATCCAAACAATGCAAAACATAAACTAAGGGAGAAACTCCGCGGAAGAGGGCAACCTAAGGTCACCTCTAGCCAGCGGAAGCGAGGCGGAGGCAGAGGGAAAGAGCATTTTCCATGATCTCACCTGAAAAATGATGCTTAAGAGATGGGACAGCGCGGGCGTGGCGAGAAGGTGGAGTAGCGGGGAGAGTCCATAGTTTAAGACACGTCAATAACTCGCTTTGTAATTACTGTGATAAATAAAACATAACATAGCTGGACATACAACGAACTATCATACAAGCTAACATGCAATCACAACAAACCATGTTGAGACGGTCATGCTCAACATCACAAACAATGGAACGGAACGTGTCCCACGATCCACAAACAACATAGTCATGGAGAGGAATGATGTCCCCAATTCTAGACTCTTGGTACCGTATCCACACAATATCACAAGGAGTTGATCACCTCCAAGGATCTTACCCACAAAGTAGGCGAAGACTTTCCAACAACATACACATGCAATGAGACGGTCATACTCACCACTAACAATCCAACAATGCCTTGAGACAGTCATGCTCAAGCACAACAAACAAGGGAACGGAACTTGTCCCACGATCCATATCACAATAGCCAAAGTCAGCGCCGATCTGCGCTCTCTGCGCTGATCGAGTCGAGCATGCCCTTACGTACGAGGCGTCCATAATATCTATATCCATATATATATATATTCATTTAAAGCACATTAAAAAATCACAGTAACTAAAAAATTTAATACTCGATAATAGCATATTTTCACCACCAATAAAACATAAGAAAAAGGTGGCTTATGAAACTCACCAGATGCTTGCAGCTTCCACAAACACGTAGCAAAAATCTAAACAATCCAAAACAAACACGTGGTTACATGCTGACCAAGCCAATTATCTTAGCCCTTGTAACAAAAATATGTGGATGTCTAAGGGTTTAATTACCCTCATGGGTTACCACGACACCATGCCCAACCTTAACCAACATGTTTACACACTTTTCCAAAGTCTTACAATTTACCCGAAAACGCAGAATTTTGACCTCACTTTACCATTTTCTAAACCATACCTACTGAGATTTATAAATTTTACCAAAAATCACAGGTTCAATACCATGAGTCTACTAACTCCATGATTTTTCCACTAATTTATTTCCACTCTTAAGTGCCCCAAATAAAATCAAACGTTTAACTACTCAGTTTCGGATCTGAGCGCACACTAAAAAGGTTGGACCTAAAAACCATACTTAGACTCCAAATAAGAAGCTCTAATTTGGGGGATATTTAATAGACACATAGAAATAAACTCTTGTAGGTTGGATAATCATAATTCAAATTTTAAGTGGGGGTTTTGTACCTCGTAATCTGACCTAAATCTGACCCGAATTTACTGTTTTGACAACGTTTCTCGTAACCAACATTTGAATGACTTTCCGACCTTAAAAACTTTCGAGGCCAGATGTTCTGGAAACTAGACTCTCTGAGCTACATCATAGACACTGGAAAATTAACAAAAGCTATTCCCATCATTGAGATATCAGCCGAACAACACAGCCTTAAATTCTGCCCTAATCTAAATCAAGTTTTAACGCGATCTAAACCCTAACGAATACACCCATATGATCCTAATTAAACCTTAATTATTGCAATATGATTAAACATCATTAATTTACAGATTTTACAAAAACCCTAATTCCATCATAATAATTATTACATGATTAAAGATTAATAATTAACAAAAGATTAATTAAAACATACCTAAACCTTGATTTCTCTTCACAAGAACAAAACCCTAATTTTTTTTCTTCTTTTCTTCTTGTGGTCGACCGAACCTTCAATAGGGAGGAGGAAATTTCGTTTTTGGGTTCTTTTATTTTATATATATAGTGTAGATAATTTCCTAATTAGAGTTTTAAGTATATTAGAGCTTATTTTTTTTTTTTTCTTTCCTAGCCGGCCTACACCCTATTTATATATATATATATTTTTTATTTATTTATTTATTAATTACATATTTACTAACATTACCCTAAGTTTTTATAAAAATCTAAGCTTATTTGCGCATACCTTTTCGCGTAAACGCAATTTACTAGACTTTTAAAATAAACTACTTTTCATTTTCATTAAACCTAACTTTCCAAAAATAGAAATTTACATTTCTTTCTTATTCTAACTATTAAAACCCATAAAATTCTAATATTACTATCACATAATTACATATACGTAATAATACATACACGATAAATCACGAAAACGTTTAAATCACCAAAATCATTTCCTTGTCACCAAAAGTGAACGAAAGGAATTCAACCAAATTCTTCACCATTCCAATCTCATTGAGATGATCACACTTTATAGATTGATTACCAATTCCCACATAAACACATATAAACACACATAAACTCATATAATCACATACACCATACCTTGCAACAGATACATAAGTCAACGCTAACAGTTTGACTAACCTACTCAAGTCATGGTTGTCACACATGTAATCCAACCCTTTTCTATTCATCCATATGACCTTTAAAAGGAGAATCTCTTTCCTTCTGAGTTTCTTGACCATGGTGTCAAGAATCTCTACTGGCTCTTCTACATAGCCGAGCTTTTGATCAACCACAATATCTGCCAGAGGGACATACTCTACTTCATCGACCAAACATTTATTTAGCTGTGACACGTGGAAAGTATTATGAATACTTTCTAGTTCTTCTGTTAGCTCAAGTTTGTATGCTACCTTTCCAACTCTATCAGTTATTCTGAACGGACCAATATAACGTGGTCCTAACTTTCCACGCTTCGTGAAACAAATAGCACCTTTCCTATGGGAAACTTTAAGCATGACACGATCCCCATCTTGAAATTCTATAGGCCGCCTTCTCTTGTCCGCATAGGACTTTTGTCGATCCTAGGCCATTTTACGCCTTTCTTTGATTTGATTGATCTTTTTGTTGGTTTGTTGGACAACATTAGAACTGGCTAATTCTCTTTGTCCAATCTCACCCCAACATATAGGAGTTCGGCACTTCCTTCCATACAGCATCTCGTATGGTGACATCTTAATGCTGGAGTGGTAACTATTATTATAAGAGAATTCTGCTAGTGGCAAGTATTTATCCCAACTACCACCAAAGTCTATTGCACAAGCCCGGAGCATGTCCTCTAATTTCTGAATGGTCCTTTCACTTTGACCATCTATTTATGGGTGATAGGCTGTGCTAAAATGGACACGAGTACCTAAGTCCTCTTGAAATCTCTGCCAGAATCTAGAAGTAAATCTGTTATCTCTATCAGATACTATAGAGACCGATACTCCATGTCTAGCCACTACTTCGTGAAGATATAACTTCGCAAGAGCTTCTAAGGACATCAATTCCTTGATAGGAAAAAAGATTGCACTCTTAGTTAAACAATTGACAATTACCCAAATGGCATCACATTGACGTGGTGTCTTAGGCAATTTCGTGATAAGATCCATAGAGATCTTTTCCCATTTCCACACAGGAATCTCAAGAGGCTGCAATTTACCATAAGGTTGCTGATTTTCGGTCTTAACTTGGAGACAAGTAAGATACTATTCAACATACTTTACTATGTCTCTTTTCATTCTTGGCCACCAATAATCTGGTTTAAGATTATAATACATTTTGGTGGCACCAGGGTGAATGGAATATTTTGACTTATGAGCTTCGTCGAGCAACAACCTTTTGAGCTCTTTATTATTCGGTATCTAAATCCTACAAAAATGTGTTCTAAGTCCTCGTGAGTCCAAAACTAATTAGTGCACCTGACCCACGAGTCGCTTTGAATTTACATCTCCATTCTCCCATGCTTCATGCTGAACTGTTTTGATATGATCATAGAAATCTGGGGTAATTACCATTTGGAGTGATTTAACTAGTAAAGAATCATGCCTTGTCTTTCTACTTAAGGCGTCTGCTACAACGTTGGCTTTACCTGAGTGGTAAAGAATTTCACAATCATAGTCCTTGACTAGATCTAACCAATGTAGTTGTCTCATATTAAAATCACGTTGATTGAAGAATATATATATATATATATATATATATATATATATATATATATATATATATATATATATATATATTTAGATATTTTCTTTTCAAAAAATATCTCATATACATATATATAGATATTTTTTTTTCAGAAAATATCTAGTTTCATTTTTTTTCAATATATCTTTTCTCTCTTTTCTCTCTCAACTCTCTCTCCTCTCTCTCTCTCTAAACTAATCATCTCTCTTTCTCCTTTCTTTTTTCGATTCGTGTTATGAAGAGGAAGTGTTAATCGGGAACCTACACAATCTCTGCTTTAGAATATGAAAATCAATCTCTTGATCTTCACCCCATTCAAATTTTGCATTCTTTCGAGTAAGCTTAGTAAGGGAAGATGCAATTTTGGCAAAATCTTGAATGAAGCGGCGATAGTACCCCGCGAGGCCGAGAAAAGATCTGATCTCTGTGGGAGTTTTAGGCTGCTCCTAATTCATGATGGCATTAATCTTTGCTGATCAACTTTAATGCCTTCATTATTTATAACATGTCAAGAGATTGGACTTCTCCGAGACAGAATTCACATTTGGAGAACGTAACATAAAGCTTTTTTTGTTTTAGCATACTGAGTACTTGGCGCAAATGAGTTTCATGATCCTTAGCTGACTTAGAATAAATCAGAATGTCAACGATAAACACAATAACTGACTTATCTAACATCGGTCGGCAGACCTGATTCATTAGGTCCATAAAGGCTATTGGGGCATTCGTTAAGCCAAATGGCATAACAATGAATTCATAATGACCATATCTGGTCCGAAAAGCTGTTTTCGAGATATATTCTTCCCGAATGTTTAACCGGTGATATCCTGATCTTAGATCTATTTTCGAAAAGAAACTCGCGCCCTGAAGCTGGTCAAATAAATAGTCAATTCTGGGCAGAGGGTAACGATTTTTGATAGTGACTTTATTAAGCTCTCGGTAGTCAATGCACATCTGCATGCTACCATCTTTCTTTTTTACAAAAAGGATTGGAGCTCCCCACGGGGAACTACTGGGGCAAATAAAGCCCTTATCTAGCAGTTCTTGTAACTGTTTCATTAATTCTTGCATCTTAGATGGAGCAAGCCTGTAGGGAGTTTTAGCAACAGGAGTACTTCCTTGAATGAGATCAATACAAAATTCTACTTGTCTGTCAGGTGGTATACCTAGGAGTTCTTTGGTAAGTAAGACATCAGGAAATTCTTGAACAATTAGAATACTATCGAGTTTGGGAGTATTTTTCTGAATATCCACCACATGAGCTAGATAGGCTTGACATCCACGTGCCAAGTGTTTCTTGGCTCTAGCGTACGTACATATCGCTAGGGAGGTTTTCTTTACGCTTAACCAATAGATAACGTTTTCCCTCACTTTAGGGTCTTAACAGGATCAATTTGTTCTGACATGAAATAATGGCTTCGTTTTTACTAAGCCAATCCATACCAATGACAACATTGATCTCTCCCATGGGCATGGGAATTAAATCAACCGAGAACTTTTCGTTATCGATTTCTATTTCATAATTCTGAAATACACTAACCACATGAATAATTTTTCTACCCGCCACTTCTACATCTAGTAAGGGATTAAGCTTACTAGTTGGGATAATGAAATTTCGACTAAACGATTCTAACACAAATGATCGATCCGAACCAGAGTCAATTAACATATGAGCAGGTAATAAATTCATGAAGAAAGTACATGTCCAACATTGTGTGCTTCCTTTGCTTCTTCTTTTGTCATCATCTGATATACATGACTTGGAGGCCTTTGCGGTCTTTGGAATCCAGTAAGATTAGGGGCTCCAGATGGTTTAGGTGCTGGTGGTGCCCCACGTTTATTCATGTTCCTTCTTGGCTCTTGTTGTCGGGGAGGAGGAGGTGGTCTAGTGTTTGGGCATGACTCAGCAGTATGATTCGGTTGATAACATTTCTTACAAATCTGTGCGGGTCTGGGGCATTCTTTGCTTATGTGGCTAGGTTCGCCACAGCTGAAACAAATCTTGCTACCCGCGTGACACTCACTCGGATGATATTTTACACAATTGGTACACTATGGGTATCCTTTCCCCCCGAACCTTGGATATGTTTCATTAGACTTGAACTTCTTATTAGAAGAACCACCCTGTTTAATCCTTCTTTTCGGTAGAGACCGCTCACGTTTCTTGGTCTGTTGTTCTCGCTTCAAAGCTGCATTCAAAAGCTCATCCATGTTCTTCCAATCCTTTGTTGAAATAAACTCTTGAATCTCCTTCTTAAGCATATCAACATAATGGTTCATGAGCAAGATCATTAACATATTCAGGTAAAAAACATGCCCTATTAAGAAATGTCATGGAAAAATTATGCACGGGTTGTTGCATTACCTGATGAGTGCTTAGAAAGTCCCTTCGGATATTCTTAAGTTTGGCCTATGGTGAGAACTTCTGAAGGAATAACTCCTTAAATTCATTCCATGACATGTTTCAGGCAACATCAGGACCTTTTGCAGCAAGAGTGTAATTCCACCATTCTTTTGCACGACCGCGAAGAAGGTTTACTGTAAATTTAACCCGTAAATTGTCAGGACATTTGCTTGTATCAAACGTTCCCTCAACATCTTGAATCCATCTGTGACATAGAAAGGGATTGCTTTCTCCGAGTAAAGATGATGGTTCACAAGCCGAATGAAGTCTCTAAACGTGACTTCCTTTTAATTGTCCCGCAAAAATTAAATTTGCAATTAATTCTTCCTTGATAGTTTGGGAGATAGTATTACCAAAATATTCCTTAAGGTGAGACAATGCTCCTACCCGTGCTTTAGCTACTTCTTAAGAGATCATTTCTTTAATCTCCTTAGCCATGGCAGCAGGTATGTGAGCGTTTTCATGCTCATCTGTTTCTGTCTGTTCGGGAGTTTCTTCCCGTTCATCGTTCTCTGGAATATCTACTTGAGTCGGCCATTCGGCCCCTTCTGGATTGCTTTCAGCCATATCTACGCTGAAAGTTAAACATAATCCATGATAAGATCTACTATGCATAATCTTTTACACGCATAAAATAAATGCCATACCCCAAGTTCAATCCTTAAGTATAACACAATATCGATGAATCCTCGTTATATGATGCGATTATTACCACGTTGGCCAGGCGTCGTAATAATTCCATCAGATAATTAAGTCCCCATTGATATCATATCATACTAAGTTCATGAATGCTACATGATTGCATAACAAGCAAATGGAAAAACTAGACTATAATTGATCCCACATGCATATGCGAAAACATGTCTAACTCTATAGGTCGCCCAGAGCCTAGGTTTAAGTCTAAATACCCATCTATGGTGGATACCTAGATCCCTTAAACCACTGCTCGGATACCAACTTGAAACGCCCAGGCTAAAAAAAAATTATTCTGTTGCCACAGTACTGCTACAGTACATTGCTAAAAATCTGCAGAATCATAAACCATAGTAAATTTCTCATTTTGACCCAAAAACATAATAAATATTAACATCTAAGATTTATACATAATATATGCTATCCGTTAAGACCCGTACATGAGCAAAATGGGTCATACTGGGTAAGAATGGCGCTATGCCAAACACCCCTTTAACTTTTAAAAACAAAACATATCTAGTTATTTACCACACCAATTTGAGTTTCTTTAACATACACAAAAGCATAACATCCTAGAGCGTTTCTTGGTATAAGAGAGGGTAGGGAAGTAGCTCGATACCCACGAGCTCCACCAAAAGCTAAAACTCGACCTTCTTACCCTTCAATGCAACGCCACTAGCTTCACCTAAAGGAAAACATGAACGAAGCAACGTAAGCATAAGCTTAGTGAGATAACATATATATCATTTAATTAAAAGCATGATACTAAAACCATTTGGGTCATTAAAGATTGTTTTTGACCAACACGGGTCAACATGGGTTGTTTTGACAACACGGGTCAACATAGTCTGTTTTAACCATAAGGTCAACATGAGCTAGTTTGACCATAAGGTCAACATAGGCTGTTTTGACCACACGAGTCAACATGAGTTATTTTGACCGTAAGGTCAACATGGGCTGTTTTGATCAAACGGGTCAACATGAGCTGTTTTGACCATAAGGTCAACATGGGCTGTTTTGACCACACAGGTCAACATGCGTTGTTTTGACCATAAGGTTAACATGGTCTGTTTTGACCACACAGGTCAACATGAGCTTAAAACAATTGAATCATTACTACTCATAACATATAATCCAATTAGCAATGGAATCATAATACGAATATAACACTTCACATATCACAAAACAAAAAACATGACCACACCAAGGATGTGATATCTCTAACGGGCTATTAAAGTCCTATTTCTATTCTTATATACGTTACTCACCTTTAAAACGCTTGACTACTAACACGAGCTCCCGTATATGTCTTCAGCTAACTCTTATAACCTAAGAACATACAATTTACATGGATATTATTAGGAACATGATTTAGCTTGTCATAAACAAGCTTAAAAGAAAGCTAAGCCAAAAGGGGGTGTTTGGTTCGCGGCTTACATAACCACATAAATGTACTTTTTGAAGTTTAACACCATTAATTGGTGTTATAACATCTTAACAAGGTACCCATCACCTATTTGAAAACTTACACGTGATTACAAGTGTTCTTGGTGATTTTTGAAAATCACAATTTAGCCTAATTTCATAAAATTCTACAAAAACCCCACAAATGGCATAAAGGTTCTATATTTAAGCTTTAACCACTAATGGGTAATCATAATACACAAAAATAAGAACAAGAATAGGAATTATACCTCGAATTAGATGATAAAAACACTAGCTTTAGTGTTTCTAAGCTTATATAAAATGATTTCTTGCTTATATTTTGCTCAAAATCAAAGTAAGATCAAACCTTGAATTTGTGCCTGTGATTGTGTGTGACGTGGTGATGGAGAAGGAAACATGAAGGTTATGGAGTTTCCAAACTGTAAAGTAACTTATATTCTCAATATTTTAAGTTTGACCTTTTGGAAAAACTAGTCCCTTAGAAATTAGAATGTTACAGAAACCAATGTATTATTTTGCTCAAAAGTGTTTCTACTTTTCAATACATTACGCATAGCCTTCTTTTATTATTTTCTTCCATCCTTAAGATCAGTCATGTTAAGAAGATTATAGTGTTTTACTAAATTAAGCATTTTTTATTGCTTAAAGTAGATGCATGATGACGGGTTAAAATGTTCTCTTTTCGACCCATTTTGCAACTCAATAAATTTTAATTTGGACTGAATTTTTTATTCTTAATAATGCATCTAAAAACCAATAGATATTAAAAACATAAATAACCAATAATAACCATTGTACAGGTTATTTGAAACATTATTATGTATATTAAACTTAATAAGACAAAGCCATTTTAATGTCTATGAAATGAGAAATATTCTAAATTTAAGAATGTCAATTGGTATGAATCCTCTGCAAAATTGCTTTGTATACACGTTTGTTGGCATGTTTGCTTGTTTCACATCTTTTTCCCAAATAATAACCTTCTGATCTTTTTTCGTAGTGACTCTTCATACTGTAACATTATGTCAGTTGATGTAAATCCTTTGCAAGACTTCTTTGTAAACATCGTTGGTTGTCATGTTTGTTTGCCTTCCCTCTTCATCACAAATAAGTACCTTCAATAACTTTTTTGTTGTTACTATGTATATTGCGACATATAACTGGCCATGTGTAAACACAGGTTTATGTAGGTATAACCTTACCTCCTCTAAAACCGACCTTGGCTTTTGTTGATCGTTATTGCAAATCATACCATTAGGGGAGATTGTCTTCTATTGAATTTGGATGGTATACGTTTATCAGACGACATAAGTTGTAATCTTGGAATATAAGTATACTTTCCAATATTCGTTCCTAAGATTATTTTCCCTTCAATTACATGATCTTCTAAACATGTTATTATTAGTTGAGTTCCATTGCATAATCCGTTTTGCTGATCAATGTCTCTTAGGATCATAACTAGGATTCCTTTTTTGAGCTTCAGGCGGTGGTTTGGCAGCCCTGATATCTTGAACGCATTTAAGAGCTTAGGAGAGTAAATTGATTCATCGCACGAATCATTTATTTCTGTTTAACATATAGTGTCTGAGCTTAGATAAACTTTCTACTTTTCATTTATTTGCGACAACATATGCTCGTTAATCAGATCAACTTCCTCATTTGTCAGGACCAATATTGCCTTATTTTCAAAGTATCCGTCTTTTCCAATTTCTTCATCGATTGTATTATATATTGCTTCTACCATTGCTTTTAGTGTATCTCCATATGTTTTAAGAAGACGTCATCTAGAAATTCAATTTCCACTTCTCCATCATTTGCAGGGCCAACTTCTCCTTCACCAGTTTTTAACATCCAATCCGCAAATTCTTTAATCTATTTTGTATCTTTTTTGTTATTAGTTGACTTTAAACGCATGTTGGTGGTCAACTTCAAAACCGTGCAATGTTCCCAAATATATGAATGGTTGAGTAAGGCATCTACTATCTGTTCTCTAGTTCCTTTTTGTATAACAGGTAAAACTTGGCGGAAATCTCCTCCGAATAGAATTGTTTTCCCTCCAAAAGGTTTGTCACTTGAATTGGTGTCAATAACATCTCGTAACGTTCTGTCTAGAGCTTCGAATGCATGTTTATGCGTCATTGGAGCTTCATCCCAGATTATGAGTTTTGTTTTTCTCAATAAAGCTGCTAGAGGACTGTCGGCTGAGATGTTGCAGAAAGATTGTTCATTAACATTTATTGGTATTCTAAATCTTGAATGGGCCGTTCGTCCTCTTAGAAGTAGTAGTGCGGCAATTCCGCTCGAGGCGACGTTAAGAACTATTTCCCCTTTTGATCGAATTGCTGAAGAGAGTGTTTTCCACACAAAAGTTTTACTTGTTCCTCCATAACCATATAGGAAAAAGACGTCGCCTTTTCCAGAATCTATTGCTTCCATGATAGTGTTATACACTTCTCTTTTTTCATATGTTATCTTTGAATACAGGGATGCGTGTTCTGCTTCCATTTCATTTTTCTTGAAATTCAGTTCTTCTTGTATCAATACATTTGACCAATCTTCTTTGTTTCTGTAATCCATAAGTAGCATGCCCTGAATGTCTTTTAGGCTCCTTCCTCTTGACATCAACTGTTGGTTAATTTTAACCAAAGCTAAGTTTAATATAGTGTCGCAGTCAAGCACGGGAGCTGTTTGATAAAAGTTTTTTAATACATTTTTTTAATTAAAATATTATGAATGCTTAAATACTTACTTGGCATGTTGAGCTCTCTTCTTCATAGGCTTTCTATGTCGTCTGATAGTTCGTTGCATGTTTGTTCCCAAACATGTGCAAGTCTTGATAAAGCGTTCTCTTTAATAAGCATAACAAACAAGTTTCTACAATAATCGCTTGTGTTAGATTTGTGGGTCTCTTTAATTGATTCAATGTACTCTTTGTCATCATCGAGTAATCCCATAGCATAGCATGCACCTTGAAATGTAGCTTATTCCTTTTTGTTATGTGTTTTTAGATCTTCTTATCCCCTAGGTCCCTTTTTTTGTTTAGAAAAATTCTTAGGAAGAATGCTTCGCCAATTGATTGAGGAACATAGTTTATGCGCCCTACAGCTGAACCCTTTTTCCTTCTTGTCTATTCCATTATTTTCTTATTCCAAACAAAATATTTAGGAAACTCTACATATGTTAAAGTCTGCGCGAGTGTGTTGGTTTTATAAATCTCCACCCATTGCAAGAATTGAGAATTATTAACTGAAGGTTTTGAAAGGACATATTTTACAACTTCATCATCTTCAAACACAATCGGTTGTTCATCAGGCAGGTGAAATGGTAATCTTTGAACCAGAGGGTATTAATAGTGTATAGGAAACTTGTATAGTCTCCACGCTGCTTCACATGCTGATATATAACGACAATCATAATATTCTTTAATTTTGTCTTTTCTTTTGAGGGGGTTGTCATTGGTCTTTTCTTTTTCAAAAGCTACTGTAACTCTGTCTTGGCCTTTGTTTATGTATTTGAATAAATACTTGATTGCTCCACTTTGATTGCACCATTCAACGTTAATGTCAGCCTGGAATTTCTTCATCAACAATGGATTGTATGGCACAACATATCTGTTACACAATAACAAATAAACTGTGTAAGTTTAATTTCTAGTTATTTTGCTGTTGGATTCTGTTAATTATTCGTGTTACCTGTTATCCAAGTAAATTCCATTTTTCACAACTGTTTTGTTGTTGTATGGTCTCATGTAAATAGCATAGCCGTTGTCATTTATATATGTTTTTTCTGTGTAATCTTTTGGGAATTTCTTTGAGCATATCTTTTTCTTCATGCAAGTTGAGGTCATGTTGTAAGGTCCGCACTGGCCGTGCATCATTTGC
This sequence comes from Tanacetum coccineum, assembly GCA_026074375.1. Classification (NCBI taxonomy): domain Eukaryota; kingdom Viridiplantae; phylum Streptophyta; class Magnoliopsida; order Asterales; family Asteraceae; genus Tanacetum; species Tanacetum coccineum. Next base: position 52,169 of record BQNB010000231.1, read on the forward strand.
TCATACACCAACTTATATAATTATGGTTCTTGTTGTTCATCAGGTATTTCTGCGGATATTAAATGAATTATGTCTTCAGGACTTGGAATTTTTGATTCTTTAGCAAAGAACGTGCATATATGTGCATGAGGAAGCCCTCTCTTTTGAAATTCAACTGTGTACACCATTGTGGTTTTAGAATATTTATTAGTTAGCACTTTAAATTGTGATTCGTAAGTAGCTAATACAAATGTGAATTCATTTTAAAGAATGTTTTCTAAAGCTTGCGTACCTGCATTAACGACTCCAAGTATGTGTTTTTTTCCGTAAACAGTGTATTAGCTTATCAAGTTTTTGTTTGAAAACTCGTGTCAAAATGCCTGGCCTATCTTCAACGCTCACGTTATGTTTTTGCACAAATCAGTTTATTTCTGGCCATTTCGGGTTACACGTAAATGTAATGAAAAGATCCGGATATCCAAATGCTTTACAAAGAACCATCGCGTCTGGGTAATTTTGCATCTTGTATCTCGTGCCACCTGTATATGTAGACGAAAGAACTATAGGGTTACCTATCTTTGAAGCGTGTGAGTTTTTAGCCTCCAAAGATTTGTTAAGATTATTGATAGGCGCTATCCTCAAGATTTTTTGGTTCTTCCTTATGAAACTAAGCCTATCATTCTCAACCATAGTGAATGCATCCACAATGAATTGTTGGTAAAGCCTATGAGACATGAGTATCAATGAGGTTTTGTTATCCCTTTTTTGCATTCTATAGGCAAACCATTCCCTCATTGACATTCTCCATCTTCTATTTTTTGTTTTGATTATTTTTTCTTTTAAGAATATTTTATCTCTATAACCATCCTCGGCGTATGCGAATAGCAAAGGGTACTGTAATGGAAGGTAAGAAGGGTGCAATTCACTTATACGTTGAGGTTTGCCTGACGTACCTTCCACAATGATATCTCTTGTTCTTTCGGTATCATCGAAATATCCTATGATAATTGCCGCTACTTCGTTTGTGGTTGGAAGATTGTACTCTCTTCCATCTTTGTCATGTTTTTCTACTAACCTCAGCCTAACACTGCAAACATTGTGCTCTTTGATTCTTTCTCCAATCATTCTGAACTTTTGACTAATGGATTGTTATCGTCTAGGATTTTTTTAATTTTATCTGCGATTAAAAGATCCTGCTTGTCAACTTTTGACGTTGGTTTCTTACTTGAAGAACTGTCAAAAAACACATTTTAGATTGATGTAAAAACAATAAAAATATTCCTTTTATAAATAAATGTATTGGTTACCTTAATGCTGTGAATCTGTTTTGTATTTCATTTTGGTTGTCAAATATATATAGTGAGAATTTAGGAATGTCGTTGTCTTTTGGACCGAGGCTTGGCATTAAATGGTAATTTTCTCCTTGCATTTTGTAAATTCATGGCCCACGCCCATTATACACCGTCTTGTCAACCTTGCCCCCAATGGACGTGAAACTAAATATACTTTTGAATTTTCGAATATTATGAATAAAGTATTTGCTGGTAGCATCGCTTGCGGTAAAGAGGTCTAGTAAATCTTTAGGAGGGTCTTCCATCTTTTGTAACAGTACTTGGCCCTTTTTGCAGCACATTGTGAAGGTATTTGTTTTTTATTTGTTTCTCCTGTCCATAATTTTGCTTTGCAAGCATGGCATGTCTAAATTTGGTCTTCAATATCCATGTACACTGTATGATTTAATGTTTTGTTAATTAGGCAAGATGTGTAATTATGGATATAATTATATATGATATAATGTTTTGTTAAATTAACTAGAAAGTGTAATTATGCATATAATTATACAAAAATGATAAAATACCTTTAGAAATCCCTTTATATGATGCAGGTGCTGAATTTTCCGATCCATGTAGTTTTTCCCAACTTACCTGAAAGTAATATAGCATCTCTTTTGTCTATTTTTTTAATCCAGAAATGTGGGCTATTTGTTTTTTAGAATAAATTTATCTACTCCCTTTGATTTTTCTCTAAATTTCTGCAAAGTTTTTGTTTGAAATATAATAAATGTATCAAACTTGCATGTTACACTCATAATTAATTATGTTTTATAACATACCTTTTAGTGATTTTGTACTTCAGCGACCATAACATTATCATCTTTCATATGCTGTATGATTCTGTAAGGAGTTGCATCTGTAATAGTTTTTCAATAACAAACCATATAGATATATTACTTGAAAAATAAATCAAAAATTATAACCAAGTAAGCTTATGTGCTGACCGTGAGACCCTCCAAGTTTAAACACTATATCGGTGAATTTTTGGACCATCTCTTTTGACCATGTTGTATATTTCTGGAATATTATTTGTAATTATCATAAAAGATAGGCGTTGAGAGTTGCATATAAGTATAAAAGTTGATAATAAAGAATTCTAACAAACCTGTTTTTTTCTTGCTTTACATTTGTGACTGATAACATTGCAAATTTTTGGTCCTGCAATGTGATCCGTGGTTTGTGTTTTGTATGTTTCTTCTTTTTCCCACCTTTCCTTGAAGTAATATAACATTTGTTGTGTCCAATCTTGAGTATCAACGAAAGTTGGCTGTTGCTTTGTGTCCACAAAATTCTCAACGGTCTTTATTTTCTGTCTAAATGTCTTCATGTTCACGGGAAATATATTAAATCATAGACAAACTATATGAAATTAATCATGTTTAATTATATTTACACAATAAATTGTTATAACACTTTAAGATTTTCTCTAACCTGGAGATTGTTGTTAATTTCAAAAAGTGTTATATCATCCTCTTTCATATGTTGTAAAATCTTCTTAGGTGTTGCAGCTGTAAAAGTACGTTGATATCACAATAAACAAAATAATTAGTTTATCAATTAAGTAAACATTTGTAAAAGTTTGTTTATTTTCAAACCTTGAGCTCCTACAAGTTTGATAACTATATCGATCTGTCCAAGCATGCAAACCATTTTTTCTACAATTTATAATCAACATATTAGTTTGGCCTTAATTATAATTTACAGTGGTAAAAAAGATTAAAATATACTTCTAGAATTTCCCCAAATCTGTGTTTTGTTTCTTGATTCTTTTTCTGTAATATCTTGTTCTTTTGTTGTTTTATTATTCTGTTTTTGATCCTTGCACATCTCTGTTGAACATTTTGTATATTTTTGGAATAATATTTGAATTTTGATCATTGTTGTTTGGCAATTATAGTTGCATAGAAGTATAAAAGATGATAACAAACAATATTAACGGTCTAAAAGAAGTGAAAAAGTTGTTAAGAAAGAATTCTATCTGACGTGTTTTTTGCTTTCTTTAGATTGGTCACTCGTTAAATTGCCTGGTATTTTTCTTTTTTTGTTCTCTGGTTTTTTCATGTTTGTGTCATTTTGTATAGTTGTTTCTATAATTTTGTCGACTTTTATGTTTTTCATAGTTTGGTGTTTGTAGCTTTCTTCTTCTGGCATTTCTTTGAAGTACTTGTCCTTTTGTGGTGTCAAATCTGCAGTATCGACAATAGTTGGTTTTTTCTCTGTGTTGACATAGTTGCCAACTTTCTTTGCTTTCCGTCTAAATGTCTTCAACATCAAGTAAATTATATTTAAGAATAAATAAACTATATTCAATCAATCTTGTTTAATAATAATTCCAGAGTAAATTGTTATAACCATTACAGGTTTAATCTCGCCTGGAGATGACTTTGTATTTCCAAAAGTGTTATACCATCCTCTTTCATATGTTCTAAAATTCTCTTGGGTGTTGCAGCTGTGAAATTTTGTTGTTAACACCAAAAAACAATCCATTAGTTTATAACTTAAGTTAACATTTTATTAAGTGTCTTTTATTGAAAACCTTGAGATCCTCCTAGTCGAACAATTATATCGATGAATTTCTTGTCCAAGCATGCATTCTATCTTTTTCTTTTCTACAAATTATAATAAACAAATAATTTTGGTATTAAATTATACATTAGAGTTGAAAAGTAGATTAGAAAATACTTTTCCAAACCTGTTTTTTGATTCCTAGTTCTTTTCTATAATATCTTGTTCTTTTGTTCTTTTTCTCTGAAGGTTTTTATTTATGGTCATGAGATAGTCGACTGTTGTGTTTTTGTCTTTGGTTTTGTTTATTGTCATACCCGCAAATAAGAAAAAGAGCCATGAGATTTGTCGACTTTTATTTAGCTGTGGAGAATTAGATGGAATAAATAAACTGGGTAGACAATTAAGTATATATAAGGTTTTTGGGCATTTACAAATTGTAATAGATTATTAATTCTTATTGTATTAGAAAGTCTGTATTTTATTGAAAATTTACAATCTAGTCCATGAATATTTAAAAAACTTATAATATTAATCCCTATTGAATTAAGAAGACTGGTTTGTTTTAAAAAATTTACAGTCAAGTCCAAGAATAAGTAAAAAGTTTTAAAATAAACAGAACTTCGTGGCTTTTGAAAAATTTCCAAACCTGGATTGTAAAGGCAGTCGAAGCCTTGCACAACAGTTTCCGTTGCCGCTGTTCTAGTCTCAGCTTCTATGCATTTGCTATTTCATATTTTCCATTTTCTAAACACCTTTTATTTGGTCTTAACCATGCTCTCGTCCTATTTTCCAATTAGTGTTGTCGCAGGCTTCCCCATTTTATCTTGTACCACACCATGTTCCTCCCCGTTTTATCTTGTACAACACCATGTTCCTGAATCAAGAACAAGTGATAAGAATTAGTGTTAAACAACAACTGATAGATAAATGTCTTTATTACGTTGTCATGGACGCTTTCCATAAAGCATCAAATTTTTACAATCAAGATGACTTATAATCAAGATGACTTCTTATCAGAGTTGGTAAGATGGGCGGCTTGGGTCATAGGTCGAAACTAACCCATTTTATGATCAGGGCATGTCACTGGTATTTGCTGCAAATTTTTCATGAAAAGTTCTTCACTTCTCTCATTTTACCCGTTTCATTAGTTAAAACTATAGTTGTTTCTCTCTTGTATTCAATTGCTGTGATCTTTGAATATACAATTTGAGAACAATTACTGGTGTACAATAATTATAATGATTATTGATCTTACCTCATGTATCTTTTATCTAGTAAATTTACTAGTTAATGTATGACGTTTTTATATTTTTGCAATGTTTATCTTGAAAACTCATGAAATTATCCCAAAATACTTGCAAGTTTTGACCTATATATGAAAGAAAACAACTCAAGGGTTCATTTGGTCGGACGAAATGAAATGTCAAATGAATGGAATAACCGACGTAATAGAATAAATAGTGGAATGTAATGAGTCATTACCATTATCAATCATGTTTGGTTTGTATGATAAGACGTAATGGAATTACGATAAAAAGACTAAAACGCCCAATTAATGATAGGAAGTTAATTTAATATGTTAGTTAATGGTGGAGTTTTATGTAATTTGATTCCATTACAAGATGGAATGAAAAAAAAGTAGGGGGCCCCTAAGGAATGATTTTGGTGTAATGGGGCATTCCTTGTAATAAATCATTACATCCCATAAATGTAAACAAACATCATTTTTTCATTCCATCGTAATAATCTTTTCCATTCCCCCTTTAACTACGACATACCAAACACTAGGTTATATTCAACAATCAGTGATGGCACTATGAATCATGAGCGTAGGTTCATGATTAAGGAATGCTCACTAATTATAACATCAAAGGGTGATAAATGGATTCAATTAGTGGAAAATAGAATCAAACAAAACTACTTGAAATAACACAAAATTTCACCTAAACATAAAATCTAATTCAGTCGAAATTAATATATATATAAAAATCTAACCTTTACAGTCAGATTTTGTAAACCCATTTAAAAACAATCTGGAACTCGAGTCACAAACCATAGAATCAAACAAAGATTCATCATTTTCGTCCATATTTTTGACCTGACCCGAATCTTAACCCAAATAAAGATTACCAATTCGGGTTGTGTCAATATCCATCTTACATTCAAAATTAGTAAAATCTATATTTGGGGTTTTTCTTCCATGGGTTAATTAGAGGGTGTTTGGATTTAAGTTTGGGGGGTCGTTTGAAATCTTGAAAAGGGTATTTTGGTATGAAGATGAAAGTGATGATTTTGGGGGTCAATTATGTTTGGTTTTGATTTTGAATTTTGAGTGTGTGAATCGAGTTTAATTTTGGGTATGAAGCTGTTATGTTAATGTTGAATATGAGAAGCGTTTTTTTAACAATTACAATTTGTTCCACATGTGTCATGTATTTACTTAGAAGTACTTGTGTATTTTGTGTTTCTTATAGATTGATTGAGAAAAATGATTTTTTAATTTTTTAATGGCAAATATGGAAATATTTAAGCTTTTAATTAAACATTATTGTTTTAAAAATAAAATATTAGAATCATCATACTTAATAAGGTAACATTTTTTTAAAATGCAAAACTCCTCACTTTTCGTTTTCCTTTACTAGATAAAAGATAAGGACATATAAGAATTTTTTCGTGATTAATGTATTGTTACGAGGTGTTAGGCGGTCGCGCGTTGCCGCAGAGGATAATATTCTCACTTGTTGTTGTCTATAAATATGTGATAATCTTGGACTGTTTTATATTTTAAAATATTGTGACACTAAAAAATATATCATGATAATATTGGGCTAGTGTATATTGTGTAACATTATGACATAACATCTACCAAAAACAATTGTATTTTATCTAGTAAAGGAAAATAAAAAAGTGGAGACTTTTTCATTTAAAAGAAATGTTACCTTATTAAGTATGATGCTTCTAATATTTTATTTTTAAAACAATAATGTTAAATAAAAGCTTGAATATTTCCATATTTGCCATTAAAAAATTAAAAAATCGTTTTTCTTAATCAATCTATAAGAAACACAAAAATACACAAGTACTTCCAAGTAAAATACATGATACCTGTGGAACAAATTATAATTGTTAAAAAAAGCGCTTATCCTATTCAACATTAACATAACAGCTTCATACCCAAAATTAATTAGAGGGTGTTTGGATTTAAGTTTGGGGGGTCGTTTGAAATCTTGAAAAGGGTATTTTGGTATGAAGATGAAAGTGATGATTTTGGGGGTCAATTATGTTTGGTTCTGATTTTGAATTTTGAGTGTGTGAATCGAGTTTAATTTTGGGTATGAAGCTGTTATGTTAATGTTGAATAGGAGAAGCGCTTTTTTTAACAATTACAATTTGTTCCACATGTATCATGTATTTACTTGGAAGTACTTGTGTATTTTTGTGTTTCTTATAGATTGATTAAGAAAAAAGATTTTTTAATATTTTAATGGCAAATATGGAAATATTTAAGCTTTTAATTAAACATTATTGTTTTAAAAATAAAATATTAGAAGCATTATACTTAATAAGGTAACATTTTTTGTAAATGTAAAAGTCCCCACTTTTCGTTTTCCTTTACTATATAAAAGATAAGGACATATAAGAATTTTTTTCGTGATTAATGTTTTGTTACGAGGTGTTAGGCGGTCGCGCGTTGCCGCAGAGGATAATATTCACTCATTGTTGTCTATAAATATGTGATAATCCTTTGTGACTGTTTTTATATTTTAAAATCTTGTGACACTAAAAAATTATCTTGAAACTTGGGCTGGGTGTATAATTGTATAAACATTTGACATAACATTACCAAGACAATGCTAACATACTGTTGAAAATAAGCATAACAACACAACAATTCCTTGTTCTTTGAGTACAAATAATTATAGCTTGAAATCGATTTCAACAGATCTCTAAATAGCACTATAATGAAAACAACATTGTTAGGAATTATAGATTTGATGAGACAAAATAAATAAAAGAATGAAACATAATGACTAAATCATCAAGATTGGAATTCTACAAGCTGGTGGAGAATTATGGAAGATTTGGTCAAAAGATATCAAAAGATGAAGATTCTGGAAGATCTCCTTAAGAAGATAAAGATAACAGAAGATATTTCTTAATGTTTAAAAGATTTACTTGTTTATATCTTTATGTTAACTTTCTTTGTAAGTCATGATCTCTCTATATAAAGAGATCATAGACACATAGTTTTAGTATCCAAAAAAATGTGTGTGTGTGTATACAATGGATCAATGTAGACATCTAGTTTGTGTGGTGTAGCCTCAAGGTAATTAAGGTTTCCTTAATTCCTGTTACAGGTGGTAACCGATCTATACTGATCATATAGATTTGAGGCTTGGTGGAAACGTTTGGTAATAAAACCTTGTTCAAATAACATTGATGTTCTTTATTTAATTCCGTTGTGCATATTGTTATCATTGTTATTGTTAATCCTAGATATAAGTTCTAGACAAACTGAGTTTAAACGATCTCAGGAGTTCTATCAGACTCCACAATTGGTATCAGAGCCTCGTGGCTCGTGATGTCTAGGATTACAAGGTGTTATTGATGTCAAATCCATGAAGAAAAGAAGAAAATACAATGGTTCGAGGTGTTTCTGGTTCATTTAGTACAAGATGATGTTGGTGAATATTAGGGTTTTTCACAAACTCTAATTCTGTAGAAGGAGAATGCTAATTTGTGACGGATTCGTGACAGCTTTGTGACACTAAAAAGTGTTGTCTGGATACTTAAAAAAAAGAGTTATCCTTAAACAGTGGTTATATGTTTTGTACTGCTCGTTGGTGGTTACTACTGCCACGAGACACAGTATTGCTGGTGATCGTAAATATTAGTGCTTTACTAACGCTAAAAAGTGTCTCAAAAAGGTATGGGAGGAATGAGCACTTTATACTGCCAATACAAGTTAGTACTGCTCGCGTTGATGTTACTACTGCCAAGGTAAAACATTACTACTGCTAGTATCAAAAGGACAGTAGTAACCAGAGTTAATACTGCTAACCTTATCTTTGAAGGTTAGTGTTGCTGCTTATGATTATTAGTGCTGCTTATGTAAGTTAGTGCTGCCAGGAGACGTTAATACTGCCAAGTAACTGGTTAATGCTGCCAGTATTAAGTTTCTGCTGCTAGGGTAAATTTAAGCAGTTACTACTGTTCGATTAAAAGTAGCTACTACTTCTTGGGCTTAAAAGATACTACTGCTAGTTGTATTCCATATTGGATAACACACAGAGGATTGGATCTCGGTTAGAACTAGAATTTAAATGTTATATGGCTAGTTTTGGATTTATTGTTAGAATTGGTTACGAAGAAGGTTGTTTATTACTTATTTGACGGTGAAGTGGAATTACTTGGGTACGTGTTTTATCATATCTTAAACGGCTTACAACATTTAGAGATAACTTGTTTGTGCTTAGAAATGTTGTGACAAAGACTTGTCAAAATCTAGCAAAGGTGTGCGATTTCTCTTATGGTGTTTAATGCGTACATTTGCCATCACTTTGGTTATGTGGCTCATAGAAGATGAGGATTTTTGTTAAGCGGTTGCGATCTACTTATATTTCACAGATTTATTTATAAGTTTGGAGTTACGTGGATAGTACAAGACATAAGACACAAGTTTGGGTTATTCTACTTCTACATCAAGTTCGTTATACTTAGTTTTCTTCATCAGTAATCATTACATAGAACCTACATAATTGAAGATTCAAGAGATGGTTAACATATGGGTTTCAGGGGAAGCTTATTGTCAAAATGTTTAAATATCAGGTTATGTTCATGCACCACTTGAGATGAAAGGTTTCATTACTACTGCTAGTTGTTTATTACTACTGCTAGTTTAAGTTTCTACTGTCTTAAATTCATTATTCTTATTATGCGTCATGGAGGGTAATTTGAGACATTAGAAGGATGGATTAGTAGTGTAGTATATGATTTGTAGTTGTAAAGATTCAAGTTGCTTATCTTCATAAGACCCCTATTGGATTATGACAAAAAAGGGAAGAAGATTACAGAGATAGGATTTGCAACTTATTATGTGTGGTGACATGGCATGTTACAAAGGAAATCTGAATTAAGGGGAAGTTTTGTTTCATTCAGGGAGATGATTACATCTCAACTTCAAGGGAAGCTTTGGCTTTATGATGAAGTTCGTACACGACTTTGTTTGTTTTGTCATCATCAAATAGGGGAAGATTGTTGGGAATTATAGATTTGATGAGATAAAATAAATAAAAGTATAAAACATAAGGACTAAATCATCAAGATTAGAATTCTACAAGCTGGTGGAGAATTAAGGAAGATTTGGTCAAAAGATGAAGATTTAGAAGATCTCCTTAAGAAGATAAAGATAACAGAAGATATTTCTTAATGTTTAAAAGATTTACTTGTTTATATCTTTATGTTAACTTCCTTTGTAAGTTATGATCTCACTATATAAAGAGATCATAGACACATAGTTTTAGTATCTAGAAAAGTGTGTGTGTGTATCAAAGGTAAATGTAGACGTCTAGTTTGTGTGGTTTAGCCTCAAGGTAATTAAGGTTTTCTTAATCCCTATTATAGGTGATAACCGTTCTATACTGATCATATAGATTTGAGGCTTAGTGAAAACGTTTGGTAATAAAATCTTGTTCAAATAACATTGATGTTCTTTATTTAATTTCGTTGTGCATATTGTTATCATTGCTATTGCTAATCCTAGATATAAGTTCTAATCAAACTGAGCTTAAACGATCTTTAACAAGTGGTATCAGAGCTTGTTGAGAAACTTTGAATAAGAAGAAACAACTACACACACCAGATCTATTTGTTTGTGAAAACATAGAGGCAGTATCTTCACAAATGGTTTCTACTGCAAAACTTCCAGTGCTCCATCCAGGTAAATTTGAGCTTTGGAAAATAAGGATAGAATAGTACTTCCTAATGACAAATTATGCCCTTTGGGAAGTAATAGTAAATGGTGACTTACCTTTACCAAACAGAACTGTTGATGGTGTTGAGAAAACATATCCTCCTACAACTGCAGAGGAGAAGTTAGCAAGGAAGAATGAGTTAAAGGCAAGAGGTACATTGTTGATGGCTCTTCCAAATGAACATCAACTAAAGTTTAATACTTACAAATGTACCAAGACTCTGATAAAAGCTAAAGAGAAAAAGGTTTGGAAGTAATAAGGAGTCAAAGAAAACTCAAAAGACACTTCTAAAGTAATAGTATGAGAATTTCAATGGATCAAGCTCAGAAGGACTTGATCAAACCTATGATAGGCTTCAAAAGCTTATCAGTCAGCTAGAGATTTTGGGTGAAACTATTTCTCAAGAAGACATGAATCTGAAGTTTTTAAGAAGTCTCCCATCAAAATGGAAGACTCACACTTTGATCTGGAGGAACACAACTGATTTAGACACCTTGATCATGGATGACCTATACAACAATCTGAATATTTATGCAACTGAAGTTAAAGGGTCATCAAGTTAAACCAAAATTCACA
>BQNB010000231.1:63925-192673 GCA_026074375.1 Tanacetum coccineum
CCTATGATTGCGTGTATGAATGCTATGTGAACACTATATGAATGCTATGCGAATACTATGAGATCAAGTTATGCGAAGTTCCACTAGGAATTTTTGCACCACACTATACAGCCGACTGTGTAGCTCTAACTGGCAGGCGATAAGTTCGGAGGACTATAAGCGTTCGTGAATTCTATTGAGTTGATGATTTGGGTTAGGATACCCTGGAATGATATGTTGATGCGTTGATGATTTAAATACTGTTATATGTATTCTGTTTTCATATTGCACAACTGTCCACGCTTATATTCTAGCACAGCAACTGGGTTTTTCCTAAAACCTATGAGCTCACCAACGTAATGTTGACCTTTTCGGGTATCATTTTCAGGTGATAAGTATTTTAGATTGGAGGTAAAGGAGTATAAGATTTTACAATGACCACGATACTTTTCCAAGGACGTACGTGTATTTCATAGTTAAGATTGTAACCAATGTAACACTGTAATCCAGATTTTTGGTATAAAATTTTGGTGTAATCTTATATTTTGTGCGATGTAAATCATTATGTCGCATCCCGTGTTTCCGCTTCTAGCGGGGTGTGACATTTAGGTTGTATTTACGTAACGTTGTTACGATTGTGTTGAATGTTGTAATTCATTCATATTACTTGTGATCGTGTGTAATAGTTAGATCGGGTTGATCGTGATAGTATTTAGGTGAGGTAAATACTTGTAAGGAGGGTTAGTATTTTAGGCCTTAAAATACAAGCGTATGGTAGATCGGTTCTAGCTAAGATTAGAACTTGAAATTTGGCTTAGTGTCAGAAATTGGTGTAAGCTACCCGTGTATGGTTTTCTCCACCTAAAGGGAGCTTGTTGACTAGTGAAGTAACTCTCGAGTTGCATACTCGAGGATTGGAGTAGGGCAAAGAGGAGCTTCGTTACCGAACCAATATAAATCATCATGTCCGATTTGCATTTCTCTTTACTTATCTCTTTACATTTATACTCGCATTTATTGCTTTATATTTATACTTGCATTATATAGATAATTGCGTGATGTGTTTCTAATATAGTTTTGAACATGTTTGTGTCGTGGATTGATGTGAACATTGTGTTTTAGTTTGTATTGTTGTGATATGATTTGATAAAACATGTATAGTTGGTATAGAACTAATATGACCACTCTTCGTATTATATCATGCTTGATCGGTAATTTGATACGAAACAATTTAAGTTTTTAAAAGGAAAACGTATTCACCCCCTCTACGATTTCCACACAAATCATTCACCAAGCGTGATAACACTAAAACTCCTATAACATTATAATAAATGGTTATGATTTATACGATCAGGCAACGCAAAAACAATTGTAAATTGGAACTAAATTTAATTTCCATTACCTGATCATATGAACGCAGAGCTGTTCGTACAAACTGGAAGAGAATACATCTTTTAAACATAAAGACATAAACTCACTTTTTTATTTACGTGGACGGCAGCAAAGTTATGCGGCTGCTGGAACGAACAAAGCTGCATCAAACACAACATGGCTGCAAACATGGTGCCATGCTGCCCCGCGAAGATTTGAGTTAATAAGAACGTTGACAATCCAACAACCTATTATCATTGCAAATTCACAAATGCACAAACGCAGCAAAAGGATCATCACCAACAAAAGAAATCCAAGCCTTTGGAACATAATCAAGTAATGCATTGTCATGATATGGATCAATTTCAACTACCAAAATAGTGAAACCCGCCATGGCTTGGAACACAATTTAATAATCAGACCTGACATGGCTGCAAACACAATCTAGTGATGCCCCGCCAAGGCACGAGTCAATTGCAACTACCATAATGTAAGAATACCCAGCCAAGATACGCATCGATACAAGGCAGTATCAGCCCCCTCGTAATTTTACATATTGCATTTCAATTAAAAAGAATACAACATCATTATCAATATAACTATATATTAACGATCGATACCGAAATAGATTGGCTCAGACATGCAACTTCTGGAATGGATAAAGCCACATAAAACACAGTATGGCTGCAAACATGGTGCCATGATGCCCAGCCAAGATTTGAGTTAATAACAACATTGACAATCTAGCAACCTATTATGATTGCATATTCACAAATGCACAAACGTAGTAAGACCATCATCGCCAACAAAATAACCCCAAGCCATTTGAACATAATCAAGTGATGCCCTACCATAATGAAACCCACTATGGCTGCAAACATAATTTAATAATCAGACCCGGCATGCCTGCAAACATAATCAATTGATACCCCGCCAAGATAGTATGGCTGCAAACACGATCAAGTGATGCCCTGCCAAAACACGGGTCAATTTCGACTACCACAGTAATGAAACACGTCGTGGTTGCAAATAAAATCTAGGAATTCCCTGCCAAGATACGGGTCAATTTAAACCATCACAATGAGAAGCCTACACCAAAGTTTAAATAAGCTGATAAGTAAATAACAATAACAAGACAACATAATATCATCTTTATAAAACACCAAAATCAAACCCGATCAAAGTTACATTTCAATTAAAAAGAATATAACAGAGTGTATACAAAACCCAAAAATAAAACCCGATTAAAAGTGCATGTAAATATAACATCATCTTTAAAAAAAAACCCAAATCAAACCCGATCAAAGTTGCATGCAGTTCATAGAAACATGATCTTTAAAAAAGCTTAAATGCATGTGCTTCATACCATCATATTCAATTAAAAACAATCGTATGAAAAGCGACAGAGTTCATACCGACACCATCTGATTAAACAAAAACAGTAATATGCAAAACACCAAAACCACAATAAACCGCACACCACATAGAACCCCATCAATACATCAAGATCATATGAGATCAAATTAAGTTTGAAAGAGATATGCATGAATGAAATGGCTGTAGGTGAAAGTAGATATGACCTAAGAAAGAAAGTGAGCGCGTGAAGTGGGAAGTGAGTGATAGATATATGAGCAATAAATGCACCTTAGGAAAATCATGAGGGGGGGTGATACCGCCCTTTAATATATAATTATAATATATAACGGTTCAGATTTCATTTCAAAACATTTTCGAAAGACCAAGACGACTAATAACCAGGCATCGTCACAACCATGGACAATGACGAAAGAGATCGCGTTGGGTAAATCGTTTTGCGACGTGTCAGAAAAGAACCTCATGGGAGACGTAATGAAGATGAGGGGGTTTGGGTCAGAGGTTGTTGCTTATTTTAAGAAATAAATTGGGGAGAAGGTCCGAGGATACGATGCTAATGACATCAAATAACGTTACTTTTATAGCATCATTTATCCCATGTAAATAACCCATTTTCGTATAACTATTGCAAAGAATTGTTACTTAATTGTTTGTATTTTAGAATTGCAGTAATTATGGAGTACTTGGTGAAGATTAGCAAAAAGACACGCATTCTAGAGCTTAAATAAATACATTTGAAGGTTACTGTTCTGACATCCTATACGTCGTATCCATCAAGGAAGATACGGTGTATCTGTCCTTGCACTTCACTAAAGACCACGAAGGAATGATTATCAATACACCGTATCTAGAGAAGATCTATATGTCGTATTCAAGTTATAGTTATAAAATATTCTGGAAGATATCGAACGTAGTCCCTACTCCAAGAAACCTCCGATACGCTGTATTGACCTCAGTCAATACGCCGTATTGACCATATTCCAGACCTTATAAATAGAAAACCTAAAAATGGGTTTTTAGTGTGCTAAATCATATTTTCAATACCTTAACCATAAAAGTCGATTTTTAGAAGAGCAGAAGAGGTCGATCATAGCAATTAATTCCATAGGAAAGAACTTGTAATCTCATATACTCTTGTAATCATTTAGTTTTTGGTATCATTCGTTAACTCTGTTAGTTTACCTTGGCTAAATTATTACTATTATATTGATTTTGATGTTTGAAGGATACTGATGTGTGCTAAAACACACATCATTTGTACCTCGAAAAATGCTAATAAACGGACTAAAACACTAAAATATGGATAAATATGTTGCAAATATGTTTGTATTGTGTTTTTATGTCTTACAGGTACAAAGGATTAAAAACAAAGCAAAAAGGTAATTTTTGGGTGACTTTCGACGATGTTTTTACGTTTATCGAGGCTCTAATGAAGTCGTTAATATTCCTCGATCACACCATTAGAAAGAGCACGAAATTACGAGTCTAATGGTACCGGCCTTTCATATGTGTACCTTTTTATTTTGAACATTTTTCGTCCCTGTTTGAACCTTTTGCTAATAATAACCCAACCCAAACAAATTAGCCCTTATATATTAAATTCTACATTCTATGATTGAAGCTATACTCTAGCACAGCAGTAAGCTTGCTAGAGCTATGCTTCTATACAAGAGGTCCTGGGTTCGATACCTGCAGAGGGGTTTATCCCCCTCACGACCCGACCCAGCCTATAAGCAGACTTGACCCGGCCCATGACCCAATCCAGACCCGGCTGTTGACCCAACGTTGACTGGCGGTCAACGATGGTTGACCGGTGGTTGACAGGCAGTCCGGCGGTGGTCCAGCGGTGGTCGACGGTGGTCCGCCGCCATTGACCGTCGTTGACCGCCGCCGCTGCCACAGTTGACCGGTGGTGGCTCAGGTGACGGCTGGCAAGCCACGTGGCACCACTCAGGTGGTGACATGTGGCCTTTTAATGATTAGGTGTCAGGTGGCAGGTACGAGGTACTGTAGCAATACAAGGTTGTTGGATCGAGGCTTCTGGAAGGCTGACGTGTAATCAAATGATTGGTGGATCCAGCTGTTATTAGCTGGCGTACGAGGTACGCTTGTTAATAACGCGGGGTGGGCTGAAATGACGAAATTACCCCCCATATTTGCACTATAACAGTTCTTGATGGCCTGAAAAGACGAAAATGCCCCCAACACCCACTTGGGCTATATATACAAGACGCAGCAGATGAATGGGTGTTAGTTATAAGTTTATTTTTCATAGTAGTGTAGGTTAGTTTTAGGAGTAGTGTAGTATAATTTTTAGCTTATTGTAAAAGCTTTTATAGCTTATTTAGCTTATTGTAATCAAGATTTTGAGCTTATTAATGAAGATGTTTAAGGTTGGTTTTTATAAAATGATTATTATTTCTTAATGCTTATTTTCTTTTTATGCTTATTCTTCTACTCTCTCTCTTCTTTTGCTTATTTCCAAATAAGCTCATGCTTATAGCTTATTTTTGGATCCCATCTCTTAAGCTTATATTCTAATAAGCTACTTCCATAGCTTATTTAGACTAGCTTATTTTATATTGTTTTCAATTTAGAGCTTTTCGAGTGAGCTTATTTTAAGCTTATTGTCGATTGCTTATTTTTATTCAAGCTTATTTTTTTATATAGATCTAATCCTTAATCATACCCGATCCGAGTTCACTTGATTGAACACCTTAGTTTCGAGTGGATTAGATCTAAAAATAGTAGATCTATTATTTTTAGCTTATTTTCTAGCATAAAGTTTGTTGCTTTTTAATTCTAGCTTATTTTTCTTAGATCTAAATCTTTAAATATACCCGATCCGAGTTCACTTAGTTGAACACCTTAGTTTCGGGTAGATTTAGATCTAAAGTTTTCATCTTTTTATTAGCTTATTGTCTTTAGAATAAATTCTAGCTTATTTTGTCTTAGTAGCTTAATATTATCTTGTTCATCTTAATCCTTGTTTGTTTTAATGTTGATAAAATCTATCCAACACTTAGGCGAGGAGCTTATGGGTCTTATAAGCTTATTTTACTATTAAAGCTTAAAGCTTTTTAGTTTTTTAAGGCTATTTAGTATATAAAGTTTGTAACTTTATTAACTAAGTAGTCATAAAAACTAATAAAGTTTTAATCTTTAGTGTTTAATTAAGTTTATAAGATCGGGTGGTTTAAATTCGTCTCCATTTTCTTCAATCGGGTGTTTCTTTCTTTTCCTTTTCTCTTATTAGTAGTTGTAGCTTATTATTTAGTTTAAGAATGTTTGCTTTGTTGATTAGTGTTAGTTTTATTAATATGTGTAGTGAGTAGATTTTTATATATGTTTGTTAAGCGTTAAATTGTTTAGAGAATTAAGTTCGATTAATAAAGAGGAGAAAAAATTGATTAGTGATTTTTATATTACTTAAATTATTGTTTTGGCTATTCGAGCGGGAAAAATCCGTAAGAATAATTAGGTAATAATTTAGTAATCGATATCTTAATAAGAGTTGTTTTCAATATAAGCCAACGTTGTGAGAAGATAATTTGTTAAAAAGATATTGGTTCATCAATAAGGACTTAATTGTATGTTTAATATATCGTTCTCCATTTAATTGTTCGCTATTTGCTATCTAGTTTTAATATAGTTTATTTTTATTAAAATTTTAGTTTAAAACCCAAAACAAAAATATTCGATATTCAAGCATCAAACAAAACGCTTTCGTAGATTTCAAATTCATCTCTCGTCGGGATACGACATCCAGGAGATAAACTATACTTTTCCTAAAGTAATTGTCATATCAAACGGGATACTCTCTATACTATTACTATTTGGTATTATTATTTAGTTATATATTATATATATACTATATATTAATTACCCAAATAAGATACCTTCGGGTATTAGCCATTATTATGAATATATGAATGTTTGGTTTTGTTTATCTCAATTGCTTAATTTATCGTTGATTGCTTGTTTATGTTTATCAGTTTATACTTGTTTACGTGCTTTTGTATGCGACCTATCATTCACCTGGATCTAGTGATACGGACCAAGTAATCTAGTCGGGATCACTCTCCATATAATGGGTTATACATCTAGACCAATAGAATCACGAATAATATCCTATCTTTGCCCTTAGATTGCGAGCTTAGTTGGACCGACAAGTGACCCTTGGGATTAACGAGTACGTTCTCGATTAATTGGTAAAGACTTGGTTAGTGGACTACTAGTGTATGAATTGCCTTTAAGCAGTAAGTGGGTAGAGTCTCTATAAGCTAGGATTTAACAAGATCACCATTGCTTTAGTCCCTAAGATAGATTATAATAAGAAAATAAGGATGCTTTATGCGAATATGTTTAATTATGATAGGATTCTTCGTATCTAGGTCTTAGGAAGAAGTAATGCCCAAGTCTTAAGAATGATATGCCACCTCGAGATAAGTAATCATTGCACCAAATAAACAAACCAATGTTCTAACTGGATTAATAATGGTTAATACAGTTTTCTTATATTTAGCTATACCGCTCTTTCATCTCCTGTTAATTTACTTGTGTGTGTTATTGTGTCTTAAGTTGATTTAAGTCACCACAAAACCCATGCCAGTCTCTCAGTCTAAAAAACCCCTTATCCGTTATATTTAGGATTAATATAGGTTTAAGATAGAATAGAATTAACTTAGTTTAGGTAGCCAAAATATTAAAAAATTGAAAGATTGTTACTCGCTCTTAGTGATCGACACCATACTTACCACAAAACTCCCATCTGACCGGGTACACTGCCTATTAAAGTGTTGTTTTTGGTAAAGTCAGCAAAATATAAATTTAAAACTTAAAACATAAATTACAACCACACAACGACACATCAAGTTTTTGGCACCGTTGCCGGGGAGTAAAAATTTAATCTTGATTTTTATTTAATAATTTGGTTTTTCACATTAGAATAATCTAACCCTTAGGATTAGTGTAGTTTAGAATAGTTAATAATATTGTTTGTTTGCTTATTGTGTTTGTGTAATACGGCGTATTTAGTTTACTGAATACGACGTATAAGTTATTTAACGGTTTTTATTCCTATCAAGTTTGTTACAGGATGGAAAACCCCAACATTACTATGGAAGAATACATCAGGCTCGAAGAAGAAAAAGCTCATCGGCGTGGTAAGGTTTATAACTAGAAAACTGCTAAGTATGGTAAAATTAGGTATGATGAAGACGTTCACGACCTCAGATCTGTTGAAACCGAATTCCTAGCTATAGTCTTTAATGACGAATTAACATCTGAAAAAGCACTCTCGTGTAAACCCACAGTAAGTTCTCTTAACAACAATGAAATTGACTTGGTCAGTTATTTTGATGATTTAGACTTCCTTAAAGATTTTGAGAATGAATTTCCAGCCATTGTTTACAATGATGCTTGATGTGCTGTCGTTGTATGGTATATTTAAGATGATTCAAGTTTTAAATTTATATTTTGCTGACTAAACCAAAAACAACACTTTAACAGGCAGTATACCCGATCAGTAGTAGTTTCTTGGTAAGTAGGGTGTCGAACACTTGAAGCGAGGTTAAATCTCTCAATTAAATTAATATCTTGGTTATCTAATCTATGTTAATTCTATTCTATTCTAAACCTATGTTAAACCTATGTCAGTCTAATCCTAATTCTAACGGGAAAAGGGGGTTTTCAGCTTGAGAGACTGGCACGATTTGGTTGGTAACTATAATCAATTCAAGGCACTATTACCCACGCAAGCTAATTAACAAAAGATGAAAGATCGGTCAAGCCTTATATAAGAAAACTATATTAACCATTATTAATCCAATTAGAATGTTGGTTTGTTTATTTAGTGCAATGATTTCTTCTCTCGAGGTGGCATATCATTCTTAAGACTTAGGCGTTACATCATCCTAAGACATAGACATATTAATTTTGTCACAATTAAAGCATCCACATAAAGCATCCTATTTTGTTGATTATAATCTATCTTAGGGATTAAAGCAATGGTGATCTTGTTAAACCCTAGCCCATAGAGACTTTACCCACTTACCGCTTAATGGCAATCTATACACTAGTAGTCTACTTGTCCAACTATCCAATGGAATCGGAATGTTACTTGTTGAATTATCTATGTAACATCCGAGAATTTTCGAATTTTTGAATGACGATTTCAATCGTTGACTTTTAGGGTCTGGCTTGACTTATAAGAACGATCATCTAAATCACGTTTTCACGACTCGGACTCTAAAGCAACTTGATGTAAAACGAAATTCCTGACAACTTTTCAGTTTTGCCCGAGACCTGGAAACGAGCCGAAAAGGGCTAAAACAGCACCGCAAACATTATTCGAACAGTATACAACGCGGACACACAAAAGGCAATTAAATTTGTTTTTAATTATCAGTATTTATTTAATAAAAATATTAAATAAATTAGTCATCATTTTTAATTAAAAGCGTTTGTTGATAACGCGAATATCCGTGTTGAAATCCATTTTTATTTTGGACAAAGTGTAACCGGTTCACAAATTGAATAACAGATATTTTATTAAATGTTATAAAATATTTCTGAAATATTATCAAATAAATACTCATTTTTATCAGAAAAATGATTTGAAAAACAATGGCGCAAGTTTCGAGATTTGAATCATCCGTTAAGTCGCTCAAATGAGTCCCGAACCGTTTTTATAAAAACTATACCAAAAATGTTACACTTTAGGTCCCTCAACTATTAGGGACTTGCCACATTTAATATATATATATATATATATATATATAAATTTTATACTTATATTTCATTTCATCTCATTTATACACACACACTAAATACATATCTCTCTCTCTCCCACTCATCTTCTCCGGCGAGCTCCCCCGCCGCCGGCCACCACTCGCCGCCGCCGGAAAACTTTTCCGGCGGACATATCCGGCGAAGACCAAAAAGACTCCCCATCCTTCGATCTATCCGATCCACCAACTCACTCTCTCCCACGCGCCAAAATAAATACTCATTTTTATCAGCCACCATCTTCACCATCACCATAACACCATCTACATCATCATCATAATACCACTATCATCACCACCGAACCCACGCCACTACCACAGCCACCGTGGGGTGCGTGTGGTTATGAAAAGGGTGCGTTTGTTTCTGTTATAATAACACCACCGAGGGGTTTAGGGGTGTTTGTTTCGGTGGTAAAACACCACCACCAAAAGGGTGCGTTGGTTTGTGGGTTAGGGTTGTCACCAAGAAGGGTGCGTCGGTTTGTTCGTCACACCGACTAGGGTGGGTTCGGTTGGGGCAGCCGCCGCACGGGTGCGCTTGGTTTTGTTATAGAAACGAAGGGGTGTTTGTTTTATGGGTTGTCTTATAACACCCCGACAAGGGTGTGTTTGGTTTGCGTCGGGTTTGACAGCGGGGTCAGCCGGGGAGGGTTGGGTTATCGGGTTTGGTTTGTAAAATAAAACCGGTGAGGGTGCGTCGGGTTTGGGTGGCAGCCACCCAACAAGGGCGTGTTTGGTTTCGGTAATAATCACCCGAAGGGTGTGCTTGGTTTTAGGTTTAATGACCTATTTAGGGTGCGTTTGGTAGGCTGCCAAACAGCCGAGGGGACAAGGGATGCTTGTGTTGGCTGTCGAAACAGCCGGGGTGTCGGGTTAGGCTTGGGGACAGCCGGGTATAGCCATAAGGAGTGCGTTTGGTTTGTTGAGTTACGCAAAAGGGTGCGTTTGGCTGTCCATCAGCCGGGGTGCGTTTGATTGTGTTGACACCGAAATAAAGTGAGTTTGGTTAACACGAAAATATATAAATTGTTTCATTTAATCGATTTATATAAGATGTGATGAAAAATATTATAAATTGCGCGGTCTAGTTAAAATATGAAATTAATATTAAAACGGGACTTATATTGATATATAAGCGATATTAGATATGCTTTAGACGAGAATTGAACTGAAAATGGACTTTGGCACCTTTATATAACGAGTAATTTAAATCAGAAATCGGAACATGGGATTCGGAATTCGAGACTTTGATAAGTTAGACTTTGGTTTACAAAATATAACAAATTATATTTTGACGGACGTTTTGATATAAAACGGGACTTTTAACTCCCAATAACGAAGAAACTGGATCGAAATCGGAATATACACTTTAATAGAAAATAAGTTATTTTTAATATATTAAATCTGACATATCTATTGATTAAACGATTTGAGCACTTTCGAGTCCGTTTCAGCCTTCCGGCGAAACACGAAAGTTGTTCGTAATGACGTTTTACTTTGCCGCGAGGATTGTCAGTTTTAAAATTCAGACATAGCGGGTCAAAACTAAAGGTCGATTAATATATTATTTCAATTAATAGTTTTAATATCATTATTCGGTTCTAAAAACGAAAGGTCTAAAAATAGTAACTTTCTTTAAATATTAGGGATAAGTTATATTGGGCGGAAAATAGTATATATACATAAAATATACTAAGGGTTAAGGTTTAAAGACGCGCAAGTGGATTTCTCATCACATGTATATATGTATGTATACATATTAAAAATATGTATGATTTCGTAGTAAGATGTACACTTGTTTTGGTCGTATTTAATACGTGTTATATCGTTAAACGACATATTATGGGTAGCGGTCGAGATGTTGCAGATTCAGTTGGAATTAATTGGATTAATTGATCGTGGTCTTAATCAATGTGAGTTCATTGCCTCGCTTTTCATATTTGAATGTTTTATAACCCGCGAGGGGATTTTCATGTTGTCTACAAATTCTTATATTACTCGGTTAATTCTTATAACCATGGGTGATTGTTTAGGATTTTGATCAAGGTGGTTTATAGCCCACATGTTTTACTGGTTTTACATATATTTTCGTGAGTTCATAGCCTCGCTTTTCAATCTTTTGA
The DNA here is from genome assembly GCA_026074375.1 of Tanacetum coccineum. NCBI lineage: Eukaryota > Viridiplantae > Streptophyta > Magnoliopsida > Asterales > Asteraceae > Tanacetum > Tanacetum coccineum. The sequence goes on from BQNB010000231.1 coordinate 75,561, forward strand.
ATGTTTTATAACCCGCGAGGGGGATACATGCTTGTCTACAAAATCTTATATTTGGTTATCTTATAACAATGTGATTGTTTTAAAGGATTTTGTGAGTTTATAGCCCCATGTTTTACTGGTTTTACATATATTTGGGGTGAGAACATGCTTGTTTACAAATGCATTTACAGGATTGTTTACAAATTGGTTTACATACTTATTTGCATAGCTCGCTATGGGATACATTATTTGACTTCATTTTTGGTCACAAATGCATACTTTACATTTGAAATGATTACAGATTAGCTTAGGCTGATTGAACTGATAACAATTACATTACTGCCCGGGTGTTCTTGGAGGGGACACCGGTAACGGGAGTATACATATACGCATTATTTGTATCCCTGCCCAAATTAGGGTAAATACAAGTCTACGTCACAGCGTCATGAACTGTAAATCACTTGGAGGGTGAGCGCGAATGTTATGAAATAGATCTATTCGGATGTGGATCCCTGTTCGGGTGATTAGCGATCACTTGGTAAACGAACATTATAGATCTATTCGGGATTGACAACCCCCGTTCGGGTGACTAGCTATCACTGGGAACGAACGTTATAACATGTCGGATTATATCGTTGGGACTATCGGGCCTCCCCAACAAATACATACATGGAACATTTTGTTCATAAAATGTGTTATGCATTCTTTATAAATCTTTGGGATAAGATTGGTACTTTTGGTGACATAAAATGTGTCATGCATTCTTTATAAATCTTTGGGATTTTTACATAGTACTGTGATATACAGTGGATTACATTCATATTTAAACTAATCTATGAACTCACCAACTTTAATGTTGACACTTTTAAGCATGTTTTTCTCAGGTGAATTAGATGCTTGGACTATTTGATGTGCATTGGAGTCTTTACATTCAAGCTTTTCATTGTGATGCAAATTATGGGACAAATGTTATATTAAATTCAGATTTTGATTAAATCAACAAATGTTATTATTCAAACGACACCTAGAGGTCGTTCTCTTGTATCTATTGCTGTGTATTACGAAGTAACACCCCATTTGGTATTCCGCTGCGTTGTATATGATTTTTGGAGGTGTTACAATCTAGGTCACCTGCTAGTCAACACAATCAATAAACCATTAGCAATATCCAATGAACTAGTTAAGACTGAAGTGTATCCTAGACACAGACTTAGATGGACAATATTTTTGTAACTATGATTCTAGATGTATAAATCACTATATGGAGAGCTATCACGGACTCTAGATCCATTTGGTCCTCTTCACTAGATCCAGTTGAATGATAGGTCGCATACAAAAGTGTGTAAATAAGTATAAATTGATAAACATAAACAAGCACTCAACGATAAATCAAGAAATCGAGATAAACAAATACCAAACATTTAAATCTTCATAATAATGGCTAATACCTGAAGGTATTAGCCTTCAAACCGCATAATAAATACAAGAGCAATTATTTAGCCAAGGTAAACTAACTGAGTTAACGAATGATACCAAAAACTGAATGATTACTAAAGTTTATGGAATTACACGTTGTCTTCTATGGATTATAATACGTTGCCCGACCTCTTCTGTTCTTTTTTTACTCTGAAAATTAACCTTTGTGGTTTAGGTATCGAGAATATGATTTAGCACACTTAAAACTCGTTTTTGAGTTCTCTATTTATAAGGTCTGGAAGTCAGTTGGATACGGCGTGTCCAAGTGTTGGATACGGCGTATTGGGGATTTCTTTGAGTAGAGACCACGCTTGATATCTTCCAAAATATTATATTAACTCCATATCTTGAATACGGCGTATTGAGTCTCTCTAGATACGGCGTATTAATCTTAATTCCTGAGTGGTCTTTGGTGAGTGCAGGCACGGATACGCCATATCTTTCTTGATGGATACGGCGTATTGGTCTTCAAAATAGTAATCTTCAAATATCTTCATTTAAGCTCCAGAATGTGCGCCTTTTGCTAACTTTCACCAATTACTCCATAATTATTGCAATTCTCAAATATAAACGATTAAGTAACAATTCTTTGCAATAACTATACAAAATGGGTTAATAACATAGGATAAATGATGCTATAAAATAGACATTATTTGATGTCATGAAATGTCCCCCCATTTGAATCCTACTTGTCCTCAAGTAGCCTTTAGAAGTTTATAAAAATGTATCCCTAAGGATATTTTCTGTTAAAGCACTTATTCAATCTATTACAAGTACACAACCAAACACCTCACGAAATAAAAAGATGAAAACACTCAAATCACTCAACTAATCTATGTGGTAACATGTAACTAATTGACTCAATTGCTATATCATGACGAGTATTCTATCATAAGCTTGGCAAAGATACACATCTCCACCACTAAACCCAAGGAGTAACAAGTTTATAAAGATAAATATGGGTTTTTGTATGGAAAGGCGTATGGTTGATCATTCTATAATCTTTCACCAGAAGTACCACTCCAACAAGGCAGCTGAAGTACACATACATACCCAAAACGTCGGGATAAACATGTGTGTTCGATCACATCCCCATTCGAATTTAACCAATGGTTAGGAAGAAGAATGATATAGGGTAGGAACGTTCTAACTTTCACCAAAAGTCAAAAACCAACAAGGTACAAGACATGCATACACACCCGGAACGCCGAGATAGACATGCATGTTTGTATGAATCCTCATTCACGTAAAACCAGCGGCTAATCATCAAGTGAGAGGGAAGTAATTTGTTGTTAAATAAAATCAAGAATCAAATAGATTAAGACTTAAAATACAAGTTGCTAGACACTTATTTCCTGACCGTTACATGATAAAGACACGACTATTTACAACGTCTTGATCATAGATAAAAAACAACAACCTAAGTTGTCATTCCTGTAACGGTCAACTTCCCAATCATCCTAAAACATTACATACTCTACAAGGTAAGTGGTGATATCTTCTACTTTGTACAATACTCTACATCGTTGATTTTTTAGACGTATCAATGAATAATCGATCCTTCGTGTAATTCCTTCGGTAATGCTCTTTGCAAAATGACTATCTTTAAACTTTCCTTCTCTTTTTGTATTTTTCTCATTTTTTCAATTTTTTTGCTAACTTTTCTTTAAATCTCGGTGTAGATTCACCTTCTTCACGATCATAATAATTCCGGATAATTTCTTTGATAGTTCCTTCGTTCTTCAGACTCACCATTAATTGTGATGGTAGTAAAATCATAAGAGTTTTGACTACTAATATACATTCCCATTTGCAATGTGCAAATTTCCAACAGCACCAAAGATAGAAAATGATACAAGACTCAGGAAATACAAACTTTACACTTTAAGAAACTAGCAACTGTAAATTAAACTTAATCTAACAAGGTAGGTTAAGGTGTAATGGTGTAACGAAACAAATAGTTGGTGTAAATTCCTAAAGGATTGGCTCTACGGGTTGTTCTAGTGGATCATCACTCTAAAGATGAGAGTGGAAAAGGGTTTAAACGGGAGGTTAACTAACCGGTGTAGTTAGTTAGTAAACAACATGGAAAGGCTTTTTGGGCGTAATCCTAAGATTTACCAATTTAAACAAGTTACTCCAATTAAATCCATAATACTCATTATTGTGGTTTCGAGTGATATACCAAGCCAAGTTCTAAAGTCTACAACATCACCGACACACTCATATTTTGTGGAATTTAGGTAAACATTTGGAAACGAAAAGGTTAAATCCTCACAATATCTAACAAGGGTTATTGTGTGCGGGTTATGTATCATGTAATTTCACAAAAGTATGCTTGAAAAAATATTAATTTGAGCATAATTTAAGCTTTTTATTGTGAAAAATAAGACAAGTAAACATTCTAATTCTATCCCCCCACTTGAATTATACAACATCCTTGTTGTATATATAAAACATTAAATACAGAAATTTAAAAAGAATTAGAATGAGAAACTCCCCTGATATTTGCTTGGTAGATTCTCCATGTTGCGTTTATGAGCAAGATTTCGTGTTGAACATCCGCCTTGAGGTTTCAAGACTTCAACACTTCAAGATTTCTAGATTCGTAGATTCTCCACCAATATTCGTTGATATTTCTTTCACAAGGTCCTGTGTAAATTCTTAGAAAACAAATGCAATTCTATCTCCGTGTATTCGTGTGGTTAGACTCAAAATAAATACCTAAAACTGTACAGGAAGTCGATATGCCGTATTCATACCCCAGGATACGCCATATTGAAACCTGTGTCGAATACGCTATATTCGTCTAACGAATACGTCGTATAGACTGTGCTGAAAATAAAGACTAGATAACATCCAAATAGTTAATACGTCGTATCCATAGGGTTTGGATACACCGTATAGACAGTCTAGGAAGACAGACTCGATAAAAATTGAAAATACATTTCGGGTTGTCTCCCGGCAAGCACTTTTGTTTACAGAAAAGTCTTTAAGTTAGACTTGCCCTAATTTACTCCCATCCTTATAAAATAATTTGGGGTCGAACGGGATGCCAAATGGCACATACAAATTCTTGATTAGGAAAATGAATGACATCCCTTTGTTAAGATGATTCCAAGTCATGATATTAAAAATTAATCCCTTGATAAATGTTTCAGTTTTGAAAATTTTATTAGATGTATCATGACTTATTTCCAAAAGCTTATTTGACCTATGTGCATAGGCACCAACATTGGAAACCTATAATAATCATTAGATCGTTTAAGCTTAGGTTGTTTAGACCTTTATTTAGGATAATATCAATGTTCATAAGTTATAAAAACAAAGCGGAATAAGAACAAAGATATTCAACAAGGTTTTACCAAACATTCACCACAACCTCAATATTATTTGATCAAGATAATACGGTTACATCAATAAACTGTAACAGGGATCAAGGAAAACCTTGATTACCTTGAGGCTACACCAACTCTATACTAGACGTCTACATCTTCTACACTTTGTGTACACACACTTTTCTGGATATCTAAAACTATGTGTCTATGATCTCTTTATGTAGGGAGAGATCATGACTTACAAAGGAAGATAATAATATAATTAGGAAACTATTAAATAGCATTAATCAACATTAATTCTTTCCTATCAATAATTAATAGCATTAATAACTTGTCTTTATCCTTTTAAGCAAGTCATCAATATTGTTCTTGTTTCCTTCTTTAAGGAGATCTTCTGAAATCTTATCATCATTTGAAGAATTCCTCCTTTGTCTTTTAAGTCCTTCATCTTTCATTCTTGTTTTGTCTTATCAACTCAAATATAATTCCTAACAATCTTCCCCTAGTTGATAATGACAAAACTAAATAAGCACAAACTTCCCCTGAAGTTAATATACGAATGAAACTTCCCTTTAAGCTATGCAATTCCACCAAGGATCTACAAGTTGTAAATCATCAAATCTTCTTCCCTTTTTTTCAATATCAAATAGGAGACTAAAGTATGCAACTTTGATCTTCACAACTACGAACTAATATTACACTTCTAATCCAAGTATTCAACAACTCAAATTACCCTCTATGACGCGCCTTTAAGATAAATGAACTTGAGTAGTAGAAACTTAAACTAGCAGTATTAACAATGACTAGTAGTAGTAAAAACCTTCACCTCGATGATGCATGTAAATGGTTAAACATTTTAACATTAAGCTTCCCCTGAAACCCATATGTTAACCATTTCTTGAATCTTCAATTCTGTAAGCTCTATGTAATGATTACTGATGAAGTACACTTGATATACCAAACTTGATACTGAAGTAAAATCTCCCAAATTTGTTACTTAAGCTTGCACTATTGTAGATTGAAGAACGGTGTAGAGAATTTGTGCTGATCAAATCTCTAAAAACACATCACCTCTTGAATTTATCCACATCGACATCTTCGTGTGACACTGAGCACTACAACGTAACTCCTTTAAGTGATAGTTTACCAGGTCCTCAACCAACCACCCCTTGACCGCTGGAAACTAGATAAACCAAGTCCCAATCATAAACCGTAAATGTTCAAGCAAGTTATCATTGAAATCATGCAACCACCCAACCCCGATTTCAAGATAAAATAAGTAAACTCCTTCGTAAAACTTACTTCAATCTCAAATAAGAGATACCAAATAAACTCCGTAACCAATTAATCCAAATAGTCCAAATACGAGCCATTAAACATTTAAGAACATTTAAAACCAAAATTAATCTGAACCTGTGTGTGTAACAAATCAAAACACCAAACTCTTTTGTGTATGTCACCCATCTGTTCGAGATCACCTTTTCTCGGACGAAGCTAATAGCTTTAAATTCCATTCGAGCAGTATTAAAACAGTATTAAACTACTTACTTGAATAGTATCTTCTTTTGCTTTCCTTGTCCGAACAGTACCAACAGTATAAACTTACTCAAACACAAAAGCTTGATGAAAAATCAGACGCGTACAAGCAACATTGAAATCATCCTTGGGCAGTAAAAATGTTGCAATGACAGTTGGACCCAAACAACAGTATTAACGAGCATCATAATCAAATATTGGCAGTATTAAAATATACTTGGGCATAATTAACATATCACTTAAGCCTAAGTTTCATAAAGCCCAATGAAAACAAAATCACCAGTTATTAATACCATGACATCCATACAATTCGTATATCACCAGCATCAACCAATGAAAACCCTTTTTGCTCCCGTTGTTGTTGTTATAGAATACTTTCTCTATCATCATGTACACACGAATCATTAATAACCATGATCCATCATCCAAGCAACTGAACCTTGTTGTTGCATGCCACAAACCTTAACAAAAATATGTTGATCATTCGCTTGCTCACCAAACGAGAATCTATTGATTAGGGTTTTGTAAAAGAGCATTGTATAACGTCAAACCCTAATCAGATTTGATCATGTCACCATAAATATAAATCATGAACATCTAAGGTGATCATGGTGACGAACACTATAACACCTCGTGTTTTAGGTCATTGTATGACATTATGAAATTCACAATTTATTTTTAGGGTTTTACGCGTTTGCTCTTAAACTGTAAACGTTAAGTTAAATCGCGTAAACTGAAAATGATCAACAATGTTAAACGGTCATTAAAACGATTAAATGTTTGCAATCAAGCAAGTGTTAATGATTATTATGAGGATAAAGAATGACTTTGTTCATCTTATTTTTATCGCTACGTAAAATGCTTAACTTTTCATAATAAAATACGTTTAGGCATACCCGGAAGTTCTAAAACCTAACTACGCCTAAACAAATACCCACGATTATACCCAATACTCAAAATAATTAAAAATTACATCATATACATACATATATGCCGAATTTATAAGGATGAGAACAAGAGTCATCACTTATAAAGAATATCTAGATATTTAAAGGAAAGTACTCTTACACCTTTTATCAACTTGTCATGTTAACTTAACCTAGGGTTAGAAAGTAACCATGGTTAAGTTAGCTAGATATTTTGACTATAAATAAGCATGCATGCATGAGAAATGTTTACATACTCTTCCTTTCTTAAACACTTAGCAATAAATCACCAAAAACTCTTCCTTGTTCACTCCCCTAGCTCACGGCTCAAATAAGCTTTAAAACAAAATCCACACTTTGATTTTCTAAGATTATACAACCCTATACACAACATACTTAAGGTATTCTAAGTGTTTGCAAGCGTGGTTCAGACATCATTTGCCAAGTAATAAGAAGAAAAAGGAAAGATTAGGGTTTTGGAAACCTAATCTAGGGTTATAAGCTTGGAAGCTTTGTTTTTGAATCTAAACACGGGTTTAGAACTTATTTCACATCTCTTACATCATTACTAAGGTTTTCTTAAATCCTTTATACTTTTATTTCTTATGATTTTATGTATTACATGTTAAATATAGCCATAATCACCACTAATGACTTTTGAATATGTAAAATGAGTTTTTATTTGAGTTTATCAATTTATACACTTATTCTTATGTCATATGATCCTATATATCATGGAAAAGTAAAAAATAAAAGTATGTTAACCAATGGATAAAGTATAAACATGTTTATATTAAATTAGGGTTTTATAATGTTTCTTAAACTTCACATGTGAAAATAATGAAAGTAAAAGGGTTAAACTTGTTACAATGAATTTACAAGGACTAGGGATGATATTGAACTTATTATAAATTACCACAATGTCAAATGTATTTTAAGAGTTTATAATAGTTTAAAAAAACTACTAATACATAATACATAAAAACAATCTTTATAAAGTTATACGACTTAAATACAAGGGGCTGTTTTAATTCGAACTTAGTCCAGTATCTTTTTGATACATTTAGATTATAAATACGCCTCAAGACGATTCATAATGATAAGAAACTTGAAAACCGATCTATAACGAAAAAGATACGTTTAAAAAACGAGTTACGACTACAAAGACTTTTATAAAACTATTTTTATAGAAAGTTACTATTCATGGCAGTAGTTTTGAGTAACAAATACATAAATAAATCCAATGTATCAGTTTAAACGACTTTTTGTGTCGTTCTTATATTATCTTGTGTTATTGATCTAATAAGTAACACGCCCCGGATCCTTATTCCGCTGCGACCCATTTTGGGGGTGTTACAAAAGTACTATTCATCAGTGGACCCAACTTTATAAAATATAATACCTCTTTTAATAACAAAAACGTACTCGAAGGAATCACTAAAATCGGGATAAAAACGAATAAGTTATTACGATTACAAGTTTACGCCAAATAAAGCCTAAAACGACAAATGAGCTGTTGTGAACAGTAATTTTACTATTCATCGCAGAATCTTAAAAACTTGAAAATGTAATATTTTGATCGCTCGTCTTACTACGAAGACGTGGACGTAAGAAACGCGAGCAACGGGCTTAAAACGACCAAATTAGGTCATTTTTACGAAAAGTATATTTATAAACGTTTTCACTTTATAAATATTATTTTACTAAAACGATTAGTTGGTGATTATGCTATATAGAATATTGAGTGGTTATCAAAGTGCTATATTACTAGGGAGTTTCATAATGAGGCCTCTTCGGATGGCGTATCGACGATGTTGTTGGATTTACGATTTAAAGTATCCTAACTCCTCGAACGTCATGTCATGACCTCTTTAATTATGATAGCCCGAACGATAGCACGACGTAACTACTATAAGATTATATTGAATGTTATAAATTGAAGTACTCGGTACTTATACGACCTTAATTTAAATAGGTTGCATCAAACGTTTTGCGTGACATTTTATCTGTGATTATTGGACTATCAGTACTCAAGGTGAGTTCATAGCCCCCTTTTTACTACTTAATTGTTTTACAAACTCTAAGGGGTGAATTACATTGCTTATTTTACTATTGGACACAAGTGTTTTTCTAAGTGTTTTAAACTGTATGCTATCCAGATTACTGCCTGAATATTATTGCCTAAGTTACCACTATTGCCAATTAAGTCCCTACTATATCATGAACCGTCAATTGCTATTGTAGTGAGCGCGAGTGTTGTGGATAGATCTATCGGGACTGACAATCCCCACCTGGAATTTCTGGTCACAAGTTGACCATGGTGCATTTAACATTGAGAATACTTTTAGGTTGTTGGCAAGCATCCTATACATTTGGGGCACAAACTAGTTAAGGCTTCGGGTTCATGAGCTTAGTGCAATAATAAACGTTTTGGACTACTAAATGTGTTTTAGAGTCTATTATTACATCGATCTTGTGGTCCACCAATTTACCAACAAACCTATGATTTCACTCAACCTTTGTGTTGACTTTTAGCATGTAAATTTCAGGTCCTAGGGTATGAAGACTGAAGGGGAGCCGTGGCGGATATCAATGAAGATGGATTCTGTGTTTTATCTAAATTATATGCAACTTTTGTATTTCATAAAACTTAAGTCATCTTTTGAGATTTTGTTTAAATGTATGTTGAATGTTTATGACATCAAAAACTTATGGGACCTAATGTATTAACTCTGATATTTTGCTATAAATGAAATATTATCTTAAAATGTCCATTCTTGGTCATTTCCTATATCTTGTTTGTTGTACTTGAAGTAGCACCCCAATGTTACTATTCCGCTGCTACCTGATTTTGGGGTTGTTAAACACAAGTCGAAATATTCTATCCATCCCGGTTCAGAAAAGATGTACCAAGATGTGAAGAAATTATTTTGGTGGCCAAACATGAAGGCTGACATCGCCACGTATGTTAGCAAATGCCTGACATGTGCAAGGGTCAAGGCCGAACATCAAAGGCCATCAGGATTGCTAGTGCAACCAGAAATACCCGAGTGGAAGTGGGACAATATAACAATGGATTTTATCACCAAACTTCCTAGGTCGTCACAGGGTTTCGACACCATCTGGGTGATTGTGGATCGACTTACAAAATCCGCTCACTTTTTACCAATACGGGAGAATGATCCGTTGGATAAGCTGGCAAGATTGTACTTGAACAGGATAGTGGCAAGATACGGGATACCTGCCTTAATTATCTGTGATCATGATGGGAGGTTCACTTCAAATTTCTAGAGATCATTTCAAAAAGCTTTGGGTACGGATATTAGCATGAGCACTGCATATCATCCAGAAACTGATTGATAACGATTTAATGTTGCTTGGATTCGACTACAAAGACGCGCTTTTATGCTACTGGATTGTTGCTAATGATGAATTAATGACACATTAGTAACAGATTAGCGACAGAAAAAAGTGTCACTAATAGCTTGGGAGGAAGAAGAATGCATTGTAGTAACAGATTAGCGACAGCTTTGTAACAGATTAGCAACAGATCAGCGACAGCTATAGCGTTACTAACAGAATGGGAGGAAGGAGTACTTCAATCTGTGACAGTTTAGCGACAGTATAAAGCATCACTAAACCAGTTTAGTGACAGATTGGTGACAGTTTTATGACAGAAAAAGTGTTGCTAATTTGCAGGAAGAGCCAAAGGAAAGATTAGTACTGTTAGAGGGTTTTAAAGATGTTCAAGTTATTGAACTGCCTTGTTGTCCGAGAAGTTTTTAATACTGCTAGTATCGTCCGAGAAAAGCAGTTAATACTGCTAATTGTACCACAATAGCGATGGATGACACACACAGGAAGGAAGTTTTTGATTTTTGGTTTTAATGTTCTCAAAAGTTTAAAAGGCTCGTATTTTAGAATTAATTGGTTATGAAGAAGGTTATTTATCACTTATTTGACGGTGAAGTAGAATTATTTGGGTTTGTGTTTTATCATACCTTTTAGCAGGAGGTAACTTGTTCGTGCTTAGAAACGATGTATGAAAGAATTGACAATCTGCAAGGTATTGATCTACAAACTTATGGAGCTTCAATGCTCCACATTTGCTATCCACATTTGGTTATGTGCCTCATAGAAGAAGAGGATAATTGTCAAGATTTGCTGTCTCCTTATAGCATTGTTTTGGGTATACGATTCGAAGTCATGTGGATAGTTCAAGATATAAAGACACAAGGTTGTGGTTTTATCTACTTCAGCATCAAATTTTGGGTAAATACATAGTTTTCTTCATCATTTTTTTTTTTTTTTTTTAATAGTTTTTTAGTTTTTATTCATTACATAGAGCCTATCAGAATTGATAGATTCAAGAAATGGTTAACAAATGGGTTCAGAAAAAAAGAAGGAAAAGAAAAGGAGGAAAAGGAAAAAGAAAAAGGAGAAGAGAGGGAAAAGAGGGAAAAAAAAAAAGGAGGAAAGAAGGAGCTTATTGTTAAAAATGTTTAACCATTTACAAGCATCCATAAGGTGAAAGTTTTTTACTACTGCAGTCCCATATTACTACTGCTAGTGTGAGTTTCTACTACTACAAGTTTCATTTTCTTATTGTGCTTATGTGGGTAATTTGAGGAGTTATAAGGCTTGGATTAGGAGTGGTATTATTGGTTTATGTGTCAAAGATCAAAGTTGCTTATATTCATATGTCCCCTATTGGATTATGATAACAAAAAGGAAAGAAATGTAACAGGTACAATTGGCAACTTGTAGATCCTTGGTGTGGCATGGTACAAAGGAAATCTACTTAAGGGGAAGTTTTTGTTTCATTCAGGGAGATGATTACATCTCAACTTCAGGGAAGCATTGGCTTTATGATGAAGTTCGTACACGGCTTTGTTTGTTTTGTCATCATCAAATAGGGGAAGATTGTTGGGATTCTTGATTTGATGAGACAAAATGAATAAAAGAATGAAACAAAAGGACTTAAACGCAAAACTAGAATTCTTTAAAGATGGAAGATTTTGAAGATTCTAAAAGATCTCCTTAAGAAGATAAAAGATAATATAAGATAATGATAAAATTAGAAGATATTATTTGTTTCCTAATTATATTTGTTCTTATCCTTTGTAAACCTAGATGATCTCTACTATATAAAGAGATCATTAGGCGTGTAGTTTTATGTGCACAAAAAATGTAGTCGACTAAAGGTGTGTGTGTGTGTCTAGGCGTATGGTTCTTTGTAAACGCCTAGAGTGATAGTTAGTGTAGCCCCAAGGATCTTATGATCCCTGTTAGATTGTAACCGTTCTAGAATTGATCATCTAGAATTGGGGCTTGATGGAAACGTATGAATGAAAAACCTTGTTGAATAACATTATTGTTCTTTATATTCCGCGGTGCTTATTAATGTTATTTGTAACATATATCCTAGATAGGCTTAAAACGATCTTCACAAAGGTGGAGTGTTTCAACTGCCACAAGATTGGACACTTTGCAAGGGAATGCAGAGGACCTAGGAACCAAGATAGCAGGAACATGAATCAAGACAACTCTAGAAGGACTGTAAATGTGGAAGAAACTTCTTCCAAAGCCATGGTGGCTATTGATGGAGCTGGTTTTTGACCGAGCTATAATGAGAAGATGATGAAGTCCCTACAAACATGGCACCTTATGGATTTTCAGACTCTGATACATAATGACAAAACCAGTTCAAAACCTATCTAAAAAGCTTTGAAACTCTTAAAACTCAACTTGATGATTTAAGAATAGAGTTTAACAAATCTGAGTTCAATTTAGCTACTTATAAAAGAGGGTTTGCATCTATAGAAGAGCAACTTGTCTTTTACAAAAAAGAATGAGGTTATTTTTATGAGCAACTTGTTTGTTCTTAAAAGAGATATCTCCATAAAGACTCAGAAAATTAGTATGCTTAAAAGGTGAGTTAAAAAGCTTAAGTAAGGAAAAAGAAAATCAATCAACTTAATAAATTGAAATTTTGATATGCTTCTAAGATTCTATGACAAATGATAAGGTGGATCAGATAACTAATAAAAGTAGAAAGGGTGTGGGGTTTGTAAGCTATAATGTTGTTCCACCTCCCCAACAGGGTTATTTTCACCCCCAAATCTTGATTTGTCCTACTCTGGTCTAGAGGAGTTCCAACAGCATAAGTTTAAAGGCTATGGACCTAAGACTAGTAAGAGTGTTAGTGAAGATATTTCTAATGAATTTAGGGAATCTCTTATGCCCTCATTTGGTTGAGGAGTTAGTGTCAGAATGATAAGTTAGAGAAGAAAAACTATTTTTCCTACTGTTGCTAAGATAGAATTTGTTAGACCTAAACAACAAGAAAACCAGTTAGGAAACAGTTATGTATGCTAGTAATGTATAGGTCACAAAGTCCCTAGGGGAACATCAAAGAAACTGAATAATCTATGTCCAACAGCTAGAAAGAGACTTGTAATGTAAATCAAGCTTGTTTTTGTCTGTGGAAGTTTTACCATGTAGCAAGGCTGACCTGCAATTACCATCAAAGGGAAAAGGTGGTATCTGGGAATAATTATACAAGGGTGAATTACAATTATTCTGCTAAAAAGGCTCACCCTAGTGCTCACAAGAACATGGTTCCAAAATATTTTTATGAAATCTAGCTTAAGACCACTTAATACTGCTAGGCCTATTAATACTGCTCATCCCAAAACTATAGTTTATAGTGCTTGACCAATGTCACATTTTTCTAAATTAGCACAATCAACTGTAAAGAGGCCCTATCAAATAAGAACATCATTAACTAACAAAAATTTTAGCCATAAAGTTAATACTACTAAAGGAAAATAATTATAATGCTAGGCCAAATTCAGCAGTAGTTAATGCTGTTAGGGCAAATCAGGTTAATGCTGTTAAGGCCTCAGCATGTTAGGTTTGGAGACCTACCAAACTTAATAGTGCATCAATTACTTTGAAGAGACATAATTATGTTGATGCACGAGGCAGATCCAAGTCAGTGATGGCTTGGGTCCCCAAAGGAAACTAACTTCCTTATTTTTTATGTGCAGGGTCATCCACAAAAAGAAGATCAATGCTATGTTGACAGTGGATGCTCAAGGCACATGACAGGGAACATGTCCTATCTCTCAGACTTCAAGGAATTTGATGGAGGATATGTTACCTTTGGGGGAGGAGCCAAAGGAGGGAAAATTACTGGTAAAGGAACTCTTAAAACTGGTAAGCTTGATTTTGAGGATGTGTACTTTGTCAAGGAGTTACAGTTTAACCTTTTTAGTGTTTCACAGATGTGTGACAAAAAGAATAGTGTTCTTTTTATTGACACTGGATGTTTTGTTTTGTCTCTTGACTTTAAGTTAGCTGATGAGAGTCAGGTTTTACTTAAAGTTCTTAAAAAGAACAATATGTACAGTGTTGATATGAAGAATATTGCTCCTAAGAGAGTTTAACTTGTCTTGTTGCAAAGGTCACACTTGATGAATCAATGCTATGGCATAGGAGGCTAGGTCATGTAAATTTTAAAACTATTAATAAACTTGTTAAGGAAAATCTTGTGAGAGGTCTACCTACAAAGATTTGAAATGATCAAACTTGTGTTGCTTGCCTTAAGGGAAAGCAACACAAAGCCTCTTGTAAGTCCAAGATTTAGAACTCTATTACTCAGCCTTTATTCATGTTGCATATGGACTTGTTTGGTCTAACTTTTATGAGCAGCTTAATGAATAAGAAATATTGTCTAGTTGTCATTGATGATTATAGCAGATTTACTTGGGTTTTCTTTTTAGCAACTAAGGATGAGACTAGTGGCATTCTTAAGAGCTTTATAACTGAGATAGAAAATCTAGTTGATAAGAAAGTAAAGATAATCAGATGTGACAATGGAACAGAGTTCAAGAATAGAGTTATGAGTGAGTTTTGTGAAAAGAAAGGCATTAAGAAGGAATTTAGTATAGCTAGAACTCCTCAGCAAAATGGTGTTGCTAAGAGGAGAAATAGGACACTAATTGAGGCTGCTAGAACCATGTTAGCTGACTCTAAGTTACCTACTACATTTTGGGCTGAAGCAGTTAATACTGCTTGCTATGTGCAGAATAGGGTATTAGTAGTTAAGCCTCATAACAAGACCCCTTATGAACTGTTTAGAGGTAGAACACCTGCTCTAAGCTTCATGAGACCATTTGGGTATCATGTTACCATTCTTAATACCTTAGATTATTTAGGCAAGTTTGATAGAAAGTCAGATGAACGATTCTTGTTGGATACTCAATGAATAGTAAGGCTTTTAGGGTATACAACATTAGAATTAGGAAAGTAGAAGAAAACTTGCATATTAGGTTCTTGGAGGATAAGCCTATTATTGTAGGTGATGGACCAAAGTGGCTGTTTGATATTGATGTTTTAACAAAATCAATGAATTATGTGCCAGTTGTTGCAGGTACAAACTTTAATGATTTTGTAGGTACGGAAGAAAGTATTAGTGTAGGTCATTCTAGCAAGGAGACAGGATCTAGCCAAGACTACATTTTGATGCCACTGTGGAAAGATGGTTCACTATTTGATTCTTCTTCAAAGAATGCTAGTAATGATGAACCACAACCTTCTAGTGATGCTGGAAAGAAGGATGATGAAGGTGTATGTAAAGAAAGTGGAATTGCTGATCAAGAGAAGCCTAAAAATAGTACTCAAGGTGTTAATACTGTTGGGCCAAGTATTAATACTGAACCAGACATGTTTTCTTTGGGAGATAATGCTACACTTGAAGCCACACATGCTGATTTCTTTGGTGATGAAACAGAAGTGGATATGAGCAACATTACTACCACATATCTAGTTCCTTCTACTCCAAATACAAGAATCCATAAAGATCATTCACTTGATCATGTGATTGGTGATGTATAGTCTGGTTACAGACTAGGAGAATGACAAATACAACAAATGAACAAGGGTTTATTAGTGTTGTTTATGAAGGGAAAACTCATGAAGACCTTCATACTTGTTTGTTTGCTTGTTTTCTATAACAAGTAGAACCTAAGAAGGTGATTCAAACTTTGACAGATCCAAGTTGGATGATAGCAATGCAGGATGAGCTTCTATAGTTTAAATTGGTCAGAAGGTTTTGTACTTTGGTTGATTTACCATATGGCAAGAGGGCCATTGGGACAAAATGGGTCTACAGGAACAAGAAAGATGAGAGAGGTATTGTTGTTAGAAACAAAGCAAGGCTCGTTGCACAAGGTTACACTTAAGAAGAGGGAATAGATTATGATGAGGTTTTTGCTCTAGTTGCTAGGATTGAAGCAATTAGGCTGTTCTTAGCCTATGCCTCATTCATGAACTTTGTTGTTTACCAGATGGATGTGAAGAGTGCATTTTTGTATGGCAAGATTGAAGAGGAAGTTTATGTCTGTCAACCTCAAGGGTTTGAAGATCCAGAGTTCCCTGACAGAGTTTTAAGGTAGAAAAGGCATTATATGGTCTACATCAAGCTCCTAGAGCCTGGTATGAGACTTTGTCTACCTATTTATTGGAAAATAGATTTCAGAGAGGGATAATAGACAAGACTTTGTTCATTAAAAAGGTCAAAGGTGATATTCTACTAGTTCAAATATATGTAGATGATATCATTTTTGGATCTACTAAGAAGGAGTTATGCACTGAGTTTGAGAAATTGATGCACAAGAAGTTCTAGATGAGTTCTATGGGTGAGCTCACTTTCTTTTTAGGATTGCAGGTGATGCAAAAGGAAGATGGGATTTTTATTAGCCAAGACAAGTATGTGGATGAAATCTTGAAGAAGTTTGGTTTTTCAACTGTGAGGATAGCAAGTACACCCATGGAGACTTCAAAGCCATTGCTCAAGGATGCAGAAGCTGAAGATGTTGATGTTCACTTATATAGATCAATGATTGGATCATTGATGTATCTAACAGCTTCTAGGCCTGATATAATGTTTGATGTATG
Organism: Tanacetum coccineum; assembly: GCA_026074375.1. Taxonomy (NCBI): domain Eukaryota; kingdom Viridiplantae; phylum Streptophyta; class Magnoliopsida; order Asterales; family Asteraceae; genus Tanacetum; species Tanacetum coccineum. The sequence continues at coordinate 92,779 of BQNB010000231.1, forward strand.
TGCTTGTGCAAGATTTCAAGTCACACCTAAAGTTTCACATCTTCATGCTGTGAAAAGAATCTTTAGATACTTAAAAGGTCAACCTAAATTAGGCCTTTGGTATCCTAAGGACTCACCATTTGACTTGGAAGCTTATAATGATAGTGACTATGCTGGTACAAGTTTAGACAGGAAATCCACAACAGGAGGTTGTCAATTTCTTGGGAGTAGATTGATTTCATGACAATGCAAGAAGCAAACTGTAGTTGCCAACTCTACTACTAAAGCAGAGTATGTAGCTACAGCTAATTGTTATGGTCAGGTGTTATGAATCCAAAATCTAATGCTAGATTATGGATACAACTTCATGAATACCAAGATTTTCATTGACAATGAAAGCACCATCTACATAGTTAAGAATCCAGTATTTCACTCAAAGACTAAGCACATTAAGACTAGACATCACTTCATCAGGGATTCATATGAGAAGAGATTAATTCAAGTGATCAAGATACACACTGATCATAATATTGCAAACTTACTTACAAAAGCACTTGATGTTAGTCGTTTTCAATTTTTGACTGCTAGCATTAGAATGCTTAATCTCTGAGGTGTTGTTTAGATAGATTAATGATTGGAACAGGTTGAAAATACTAATTGAATAAAATTGGGGTTTATACTGGTAACTCAAGAGTTAGTGCTGCTGGCATAACTTAATGCTACTGGGGGAAAGTTAGTGCTGCCAAGCAAAAAGTTAATGCTGCTAGGCCAAGTTAGTGCTGCTACGTTACTGTTGGGGATAAAACTACCGAGGGTGTCTTTGGTAAATTAGTTGGTGTTAGGAATATTTGTAATACTTAGTTTCTACTAGTAGGTATGTAGTTCCTACTGGTAGAGTAGTAGTTCCTACTAGCAGGTATGTAGTTCCTGCTGGTAAGGTTATTATCATAGTTAGTCCTGGTAGGCTAAATCTAGTTCCTACTGGTAGAATACTTAGTCCTGGTAAAGTCAAGTAGTTATTCCAAGATAAGATTTTAGTTTGTTAGAGATGAGGATATGCATGAGCTAAATAAGGAAGATATTCATGCATATCAATCTCACGCGTTTTTAGTAATTGAGGATTAAATGCTGATTAGGGTTTCTCCACTATAAAGAGAACCTATGGCTTAGGGAAATGGACACATTCAGAAAAACACATTTCTCCTTGTTAATTAATAGAAATCCATAGAATGATCTTTTAGTTTTTATTAGTCTTGGTGACTCAAAGTTAATGCTGTTAGGCATAAACTTACTACTGCTGGTTAAGTTAATGATGCCAGGCATACACTTACTACTGCTAGTGTTAGTTAATGTTGTTAGGCATAAACTTACTACTACTGGTTAAGTTAATGCTGCCAGGCATACACTTACTACTGCCAGTGTTAGTTAATGTTGTTGAGGGTAATTTCATAAATACTTCAATTGAGGGTTTCATTCAATCACTTAATCGATTTCAATCTTTATTATATTCTCTAATCATAAACCCTAACTCAATTTCATTCTTAATCATTAAAACCCAACACAATGTCGAACCTAAAGTTTGCTGAAACTCATAATTTGTGCATTTTGGAGAAACCGAAGAAACGTGATGGGTTGAAGGAATAATTATTTTTTGAATGCAAGTTTTATCAGATATGCGCTAACGGTGAATCCTACCATCTATACTTCATGCATTAAGCAGTTCTGGGCTACTACTAAGGCAAAAACTGTTAATGGGAAAGTGCTATACAACCCCTAGTAGATGGGAAGAAGGTGATTCGTAATTGAGACAGTGTGAGAAGATCGCTTCAATTAAAAGAATGTTGAAGGTACTGAATTGTCACCCAATGCTACCATTTTCATAGAACTGGAAAGAAGGGGTATGAAATCTTATCACAAATGCTTACTATCTAATAAAGCTTTCTTTTCACCTCAATGAAATTCTATCCATAAATTTGCAATGCCTAGTGGCTAAGACTACTACTTGAACAATTAAGTAGCACTATGGCCTTTTGCTATCAATTTCTGCCCACAACCAAAAATTCAACTTCCCAGGTACATTATTGGATAATATGGTAAAGAACTTGAGGTGGATAAAATTTCTAATGTATCTAAGGTTTGTACAAGTTTTCCTAGATAAACAAGTTGAAGGAATGGCCAAACATAAAGAAATTTATGTTACACCTTCTCACACTAAGAAGGTCTTTGCTAATATGAAGAGAGAATGAAAAGGTTTTTCTGAGAGGGTTACCCTTTTATTTGAAACTATGATGGTTTAAGCTCCTGAAGAATTAGGTAAGGGTTCAGAAATACAACTGATCCTCAACACACATCTACTATTATTCCACCATCTACATCACCGCCTCAGAAAGAAACAACAAGGAGGAAACAGAGGAAAGACACTGAGGTTTCTCAACCCAGTGGTTCTACAGAGCCTATCACTGATGAGGCTGCCAATGAGGAGCATGTACCTATACATTCCAATGATCCACTACTTAGTGGTGAGGATAGACTGAAACTAAATAAATTGATGGAACTTTGTACCAACTTGTCACAAAAAGTTCTTAACTTGGAGAACACTAAGACCTCTCAAGCTGCAGAGATTGCTAAATTAAATAAGGGGGTTAAAAAGCTAGAAAAGGAGGAATAATTCAAGAACTCCAGAGCTTAAAAGGTTAGGAAGGTTGGTCGAACTGCAAGAATAGAATCCTCATGAATAGAAATTTGTGCTCAGGAGGATTATCCAACAGGGGAAGAAAATGGCTGAATCTTTGATAGTTGAGTGCAAATGTTACTTTGGTTGATGAGGCTCAAGAGAGGAATGATGATAATTTAATGTTTGATACAGGAGTTTTAGATGAGCAGGAAGTTGAGGTTGAAAAGGTAGTTAGTACTGCTGAAGTTACTACTGCCAGTGCTATAACAACAACTGTTGATGAGTTGACTCTGGCTCAGACCTTAATAGAAATCAAAGCAGCTAAACCCAAGGCTGTTACAACTGCTGCTACAACAACTACAACTGTTGTTACAAGACCCAAGGCTAGAGGGTTGTAGTTGAAGCACACAGTGAATTTATAACAACAACACACAACATCACAACTTTCACACTAAAAGACAAAGGCAAGGCAAAGATGTAGGAACCTGATAAGCCTTGAAAAAGTAAGAACAATTTTGATTGATGAAGAAATTGCTCAAAGACATCAAGAAGAATTTGCAAGCTGAATTGAAGAAAGAGTAAAGGTTGCAAGACAAATAGAAGAAGATATAACTTAATTTCATGATAATACACAAGCTATGAAAGAGTCACATTATGTATTTACTTCAGAGACTAAAAGCAGAAGAATAGGGAGAGTTGACCATTGAAGAAAGGTCAAAGATGTTTGTAGAGCTCATGGACAAAAGGAAGAAGCATATTTTGCAAAGCTTAGAGCTGAAGAGATCAGAAGAAAACCACCAACTAAAGCTCAAAAGAGGAATTAAATGTGTACTTATTTGAAAAAAATACAGCAAATTAACTAACATATCCAGTGAAGAATAAAAGTTTTTTGAAAGAAATTCAGATATTATTTGACAATACTATGAAGTGCGTAGATTCATTTGTTCCTATGGATTCAGAGGATGTGGAAGGAAGTAAAAGCCAGGCAGAAGGAAGTTCTAAGAGAACAGGAGAAGAACTTGAGTCTGATAATTCAAAGAAGCAAAAGATAGATGAGAATGTAGAAGCTGAAGTGGATGATGAAGCTGAGATGAAAAAGCATATAAAGATTGTTGTTGATGAAGAAGAACATACAGTAGATAGCAAAACCATTAGCCACTAAGCCCCCAATCATTGTTGACTGGAAAATTTTCAAAATGAAGGAAAGATGGGATACTTTTAAATCATCAGAGCTGATGTAAGTTCAATGAAGTACTCATCAATGATTAAGATGCTTCATAACATTGACAGAGAAGACCCGGAAACACTCTAGAAGTTGGTTAAACGCTAAAAGCCTGTGAATACAAGAGCAAGTAGGCATATGAAAGAGGTGTAATGGGTGATCTGAAGGTGATGTTTGAACCTGATGCAGAAAGTGAAGTATGGAGAAATCTACAAGGTTACAATGTGACAGTTTGGAAGCTATTTTCTTCAAGTGGAGTACATTTTGTGAGATTTCAAAATCTGCATATCTTTATGCTGGTAGAGAAAAAGTATCCACTCACACCGCAAAATAAAAAAAATGCTCAACACGAAGCTTCAAGCTGACTAGTGGGAATGAAATGTGGCTATCAACTTCTGAAACATCCCGATGACAAAACATGCAAGACCTAGAAGTTTTTAGAATGCATCCTCTTAGTAAAGATAAAGCTTTTAATCAAGAAACTTAAAGATTCAGAATATGAACATCAAGTTTAGGGGAGGATTGTTGGGATCAAAAGGCTTCATGATGATCTTGGAGTTAATACTGCTAAGGTTAGAGTTACTGCTGCTAAGCATAACTTAGTACTGTTAGTGATATTAGTGAAGAATATGCTAAGTAGTTAGTACTATCAGTTACTACTGTTCATTAATATTTACTACGCCTAATGGAAGTTAAGACTAGCTCATAGACAGTAGAACAAAATACTTCTAAGTTAGTTTAATACTGCTAGTATAAAATTACTATGTTAGTATGTCCAACTTATTGTAACTTGCTATATATGATTAGTATTGTTTGAGTAAAGTTACAACTGTTAGCATAAAGTTAGTATTGCTAGTGTAACTTAGTATTGCTGATGAAGAATGAAGAAAATATTCTAAGTAGTTACTACTGCTTGTATACAGTTAGTGCTGCTGGAATAAAAGTTAATGCTGCTGGTTACAACTGCTGAAAGACTGCAACTGCTAGAAGAGTTTCTACTGTCAAAAGGATAAAGATGAAGATTGCTTATCAAGAACACTAACTAGATAATCTATGAGATATTTTTGTAAAATAATATGTTTACTTATAAGTTAGAATATTTGCAGTTATCTTTTTTAGAATTATAAAAGATTTGTAGTTATCTTGTAAAAGACTCCTTGGTATATAAAAGGAGATCCTAGGTTATGGTTATTGACATATACACATTTATACATTTTTTATATATAGCTTCAAGTTTGTAAACCCTAGTACTACACAGAGTACTCGTATTAGTGATAATAATAATATTAGAGCTTTTCAGTGATATCATTGTTCATACAGTTTACTGTTTCATTAATATTCTTCTAATTAATAAAGAGTAGATTCCCGCATACTCTTTAGTATTCCCACAACTTTCTACCATAGTTGGGTTTTGGATTATCCTAAGATAACTTACCTTCCAAGCTAGGAAACGATCTTAAGTTGGTGATCAACAGTCCAATACTAAACTAGAAATCATAGCATTTTCTATCTAAGCTTATCCTACTAATAAAGAAGGAGTGTCCAGCTCTTGAAAATTAAATATTATCAAGCGCTGTATAGGCGAAGGTAAGCTCTCTCGTCCTTGGGAAAAATTATCATAAACCTTAAGCTAAGTAACAACTTTAAGTCTAACTTAACTCCACAACTCAATCAAACAAGAACTGTCATGAAATTAAGCTAATCACCAAGTTGTTATATTGTCGATGAATGCTACACCCACACCTTTTTTACATAAAAAAATTCACACCCACATGTGTAAGTTAATTATTGGGAGTGAAGGTAAAAAAGAGAAAATTTAATACAATTCTATTGGTCACGTCATTTGCCACATGTGGGTGTGGATTTTTTTATGTAAAAAAGGTGTGGGTGTAGCATTCCTCATTATTGTCCCCTATTGACTTTTTAAGTCTTTTTCTTTCAACTTTGACCTTAAATATTTTGGTTTGTGTTATATAATATATTAATGAAAAGTATATGAATTGATTGGTTTTTAAATGTATTTTCATAGCTATGATTGTCATCAAGTATTATATAACACAAATAAAAATATTTACGGTCAAAGTTAGAAGAAAAATACTTAAAAGGTCAACAGGGGATAATAATTTTGGGACAGAGGGAGTAACAAATATAAACTCTTGCTAAGAAAAACTATTACGTAAAACATAGTTATTTTTTTCATTAAAGTAAAGAAAAAAAGACAAATGTATGTTGATTATTTTTAACTCGAGAATAAATAAATTTATTTGAGTTTGAAACTTGTCGGTGTGGCTGGCGAGAAAAATATTAGAAATTGTAATTACAAAAATGAAATAGTACGCTCGGGTTTATCAACACAAAACTAACAAAATTCCAATCATAAATCTTAAAGTTTTATTGTTACTATATGTAATAAGCAGACAACTAATGGTTTAGTTTTGTGGAAATGATTATATTGACAAACCAATAAATGTGATAAAAAGTTATTAAGAAGTCCATAAATCCCGATAACTCATAAAAAGAGTCGAAAATGGTTGCTCAGATACTTTGATTATACAACATAATACATCTTAATAAAAATCTTAGTAGAGGACTCGTCTCTCGGTAATAACTTCATCCGTTTATAATTTTTAAGATCGAAGATAATAGTAGCCGATAAAGAATGGTAAACATTCATGTGTTACTCCAATAATCATAAGTTACAACATATGTTGTACAAGTGACTTGGTAATCAAGCAAACAATACCGTAGTGGACAAGGCCCTTAACGGCTACTTAAGCCATCGACTAGTACTTCAGGCGAGAGGTTTTCAAACGTCCAAACTGGTTTGAAAATCAAGAAATAATGTCGAAGGAAGTCACTTGGTAAAAATGTCCGCATATTGGAAACGCTAGGGAACGTGAAGAACACGAACATGTCCTAAAGCCACAAAATAACGTACCAAGTAAATAGCAATCTCTATATGTTTAGTAGGTTATGTTGCACATAATTGGTAGATAAATAAACAACAGTCACGTTATCAAAATATTATTGTTTAGCAATGAACAAAGGAACATACAACTCGCATAAAAGGTTGCGAACCCATGTTTTTGCAACCAGAGGCGGAGCCAGGATTTTTAGTTAAGGGGGGTCGGGCGTAGTTAACGTAAAATATTATAGTGAATGAAATAGGTTGATTAGGGGTGGCTTAGAGTTTAGGGTTTAGGGTTTAGCTCCGCCCATGCTTGCAACTGCATTAGCCACCCCTGTGTATCAGCCCCGAAACATGAACAAGAAAGTGTTTCAAGTCATTTGCATAAGGTTTCATCCCAAAAAAATTCGATGGCACTTATTGATTAATATTACATTATTACTACTCCATTTGTTCTAAAATTATTGTCCATCGATAAAAAAAACACACAGTTTAAGAAAATTGCATTTATTACAACTTTTTCTTTCTTACTTTTTGACAAAATGACAGTTTTACCCTTAGCTAATTAATTAAAGTCTTTTTTTAATTTTGTAATAATAATTTCAAATAAGGATAATATAGTAAACTTGATCAAACTTCTCTATCTATTTTTAGCAGTGGACAATTAAATTGGGACATCCCAATAAGGAAACGTGAACAATAAAAAAGGGACGGAGGGCGTATATTTTAATTTCAGTTATTGTAATTTATTTCTTCATGTTAATCTTTGTTAAAAGACACTCTCTCCGTTCTAAAATAATTGTCATCTTTTAATTTTTTGAATAATTTTTTTTTTTCAATTTAAAGTTTAAATATTTTCGTTTGTGTTATATCACTACTACAAAAAACGCCATAGAAACTGGTCAAAATAGCCCATAAAGAGTGGTTTTGAAACCACTCTCTGAGGGGGGTATCTCCATGATCGAAACATATGAAAACCGGTAATGCAACCGGTCTCTATAAGAAGAATCGACACCGGTTCTCTCCTTAAGGAATGGTCTCCTTAACAATTGGTCTCCACACTGGTTCTCCTGAAACATGTCTTTAGAACAACATCCAACTAGTCTTTATATAGATTAAAAAGATATGTTTTTATCTCAAAACCTGTCTTTTTTTTAATCATTTAAAAAAAAATTGAAATTCTTTAATAAATTCCAAAATTTACAAATTAAACCCACCAAAATAAAGAAATATAAATACAACAAATATATATAAACTGAGTTAGATGGACCAAAAATGTCAAAATCAACAAATTAAAGTAAATAAATACAACTTTCATTTCAGCTTAACATAAAGTAAATACAAAATTCAAATCAAATTAAATCACTAGAATTCAACAAATAACTATAAAGAAACACACTATTTGTTTAAATGTATAATATCAACATCTGAGTTTTGTTTTACAACATGAATGTGAAATCTAATTAAAAAAAATCCTCTGACGCAACTATAACATTGATCACCTGAGCAAGTGCTTTCTTTTTCTTCTCTTTTTTTGGGCATGTTTCGGTTTGGCAGTGGCAAGCTGCAGGCAGCAATAGCGAGGCAACCTGCAATCACTAAAATGCAATCAGCATATATAAGCATTCAGATGGAAATCAATTGGCGTATAGAAGCATTCACTCGAACTATAAACATATATTTGTGAAACTTTGCCAATGAAGTTTCTAAAATCTTCAAGTGCTTATGTTACATAGAGCTGGTTGGTTACTAATGCCATTTATCTCCTTTACTAATGCCATTTACCTGAATACGCGTGGAATAGTTCACCTAATGAGTTACTAATGCCATTTACCTAAATATGTACTAAATAGTTTATGCTACAGTAGGTGGAAATATTTTTTAATGCCACCGCTGTAACAGAATAATAGCATTCATTCGTATAAGCTTATCCTACAATCACTCACCAATGGAATCCATAACACATAGCCAATTTGCATAATTAAAGAGCTCATAGCAGATACGACATCAAAATTTAACTAAATATGTGGCATACCTTAAATACGAATATGGTTCCTAGTCACCTGAGTCCACTGTGTTTGAATCCTGAGAAAGGCCTACACATAACAGTAACATAAAAAAATCAAACAATTTTTTAGCAACAACACCGCTGTTATTCATTAAGAAAAAATAACGTTACCTGTCAAGACCTTGTTTTACACCTTCAGAAGTCATCTCGGTATGTGCGTAAGTGAATAACTCGCATAGCTGTACAATAAAGCTTTGTGGTTAACTTTAAGGCAAACAGATGCCAAGAAACACGGTGCCACTTATATTTTGTAGTGTTGCAGTATCTTAGTCATTAATCAAACATGTAGTATAGGAAACAAAAGTCTCAAATAATAGTCAGAAAAGCATGGTTCATAAATAATTAGAATTAGACAATTTGTGAAACAACTTAATGCCTGACAGAGTAAATAATAGAGTAACTTGATACTTTGCTTGGCTGATACGTCAGTTAATTACTGCAGTAATGGTAGCCCTAATGCTGAATACTTAGTTTTGGCAAAAAGAAGTATGTACCTTGATAGCCAATGCGTTGTCAAAGCTTTGTGTGGCATCATAAGGACACCCACCGGCCATGCAGCAGTGATGATACTTAGGGCGTGCACTTCTAAAACCGTCTTTTATGCGTTCTGCGTACCAAAAACGGGCACCACAGTGTTGGCAAATGACATTCGTCAAAAATACACTTACACCTACTGAAAAAATAGTGTACAAACACACGGTGGAAGTAAACAGTACCTGTGGAATCTACATGGCCAGTCGCAGTATCTGACGGGGTACCGGAAGTAGTAGCAGCAGGTGTAGGATAGTTCGGCGGACCTGATGGTTTCCGACTCCGACCGTCGTTGCAGACCCGTGGCCTTCTAGATGAACTAATTCCACTTTGACCACTGTCATTTTGTATGAAAATGGAGCCTCTAGTACGTTTCCGAGGCTGATAGGAGAATGCACCTACAAAAATAAGCAAACACGTAAGATGCGAAAACAAAATTAATTAATAACTTAGTAACATCTGGTATTTGTATAACATAAGGGAAAAGTAAGTAACAGAAAATAGTGTACAAACACACGGTGGAAGTAAACAGTACCTGTGGAATCTAGACGGCCACCCGAAGTATCTGACGGGGTACCTGAAGTAGTAACAGCAGGTGTATTCGTTCGGCGGATCTGATGGGTTCCGACGCTTATTTGTATAACATAAGGGAAAAGTAAGTAACAGAAAATAGTGTACAAACACACGGTGGAAGTAAACAGTACCTGTGGAATCTAGACGGCCACCCGAAGTATCTGACGGGGTACCTGAAGTAGTAACAGCAGGTGTATGATGGTTCGGCGGATCTGATGGGTTCCGACGCTGACCGTCGTTGCAGACCCGCGGCCTTTTAGATGAACTACTTCCACTTGGACCACTGTCATTTTGTACTCTAGTACATTCCCGAGGCTGATAGGATAATGCACCTACGAAAATAATCGAACACGTAAGATGCGAAAGCAAAACTAATTAATAACTTAATAACAACTGGTATTTGTATAACAGAAGTACCTGTAGGAGTAGCGGAAGAATTTATAGCATATGTAACATCGGGCAGGACTCCGGTGAAAACATTAAATGCTAAATGCTAATGCCGGGTCAACCCGGCCGGAGCTGAGTCAACCCGCCGGAACCGGGCCGACCCGTTTTTTTAATTAATTTTTTTTAATAACGCAACGTCCCAGATACGTGGCAACAAAATACCATTCCATCACATAAGATAATCGTTAATAAGGGACTGTAAGTGGTTAAGCGAAAGGATAATTTGTTACATTTGCTGATAAGGGGATGCCTTGAAACGAAGCCACATTTGGCCTTTCTTTACTCGTGGTAACAGATTCCCACATTGCCCAAGGTTTACTAAGCTTAAACTGGAAAATTGATGTGATGGCATGTCCGACAGCTATTTGATCATCAAACCTACAAAGTAGAAAAAATGCAACATGTGTATTATTATCAAACGAGGATATAAGCCCGCGCTTTGCTGCGGGATGTTCGGTACAATGTAAATTTTCAGTCGAGAGCAACATCGTACGACAATACGAAAGGTCTGACAATAAGAAAGGTCCCAAAGAACTATGGTGCATATGGAGTCAACATGTTGATGTGAACTGTGACAATCAACTAACTGATAGTAGATATGTTATTTCAAAGCAACAAAGATCAACTAAAAATAAGCGTACCTGGTATGTGCTTAATTACACATACCATTTTCCATTAAAAACAGACTTAAAAGACTAAAAACGTACCAAAAATACATTGTATTTGTATGTTTGCATTTGTATTGTGCAGGAAACGGATATTCAAAAAGAAAGCCAAAAACGACCAAGCACGGGATGGAAAAGACAAAGTCAATCCGAAGTCAAAAGTCAGCCACATGAAGAAAATACAACTTGAGGGACTAAAACTGCCAAACCTCAAGTTGTATTACAAAAGAAAAAGACAAGGGTCGAAATAGCAAACCGGGCGAAGTTTGCAATGAAGTTATATAAACTTGAAAGGACAAATACTGCCGATTTTACCCAAAAGCCATCTTTCCGCCCAGACAAAACCCAGGTACTAATAGGGGATGTTCTCCTAAATTATTACTTCGACCCTGCAAAAACCCACTCAACACCTAGATAAAATCATTTCATCCACTCTCTACCCCCTAGCATGTAAAAGTGCCATGTGGCAATCCCTCTCCATTCCCAAGTTTTCATGGCTAGATTGACTCCAAAGAAGCACAAAGGAAATTGAAGCTGGGATTTTTTTATTAGAAACACCTCACACAACAAGCACACTTTGGTTGTTTTGATCTCTACAAAGAACACAGAAGACGCAAGAGAAAGAATCAAGAGAAGAAGGCTTCGAATATAATAAAAGAGTCTTTATAAACTTTGAAAGGATTTTAGTAGTTTTTAGTTTTTAAATATCTTAGAATATCTTACTTAATCTTAAGTTATTTACAGCTTTTACTTTCAGCTTTGTAACACTTTCAAGTTTTAATGCAACTTTGAAGTTTTAGATCAATTTACAATTCCAAGTGTTAAGTTTCTACATTGATTTTTTGTTTTGTATTCAAAAAAGCCCTCACAAGCTTAGTTTACAAGCTGCTTTAATTAAGTAAATATAAAAAGTTAAGTAGTTAAAGAGAAAATCACTCTCAAATACACCACAGCTTATTTTATGGATGATAAGCCAGTTCTGGATGGGCTTATGGACACCACTAGCTTGTTTTATGCAAGCTAGAGCTTGTAGATTCTTGGTTTAGCCTTGTTTTGAGCAAGGGTGTTGTAAGTTTCTCTTTTTCTTGTTTTCTTATTTACTGTAGAACAGCTTATTTAAGTGCTTATTCTTGACTAAAACCTGTTTATATGTAAAACCTAAAAATCTCAACAAGTGTAAAATTACCAAAATACCCCTAATGCAAGAAAATTTCATAAAAGCTTAAATAAAATTCATTTAAAGGTTAGAAATTATAAAATGCTACTACTGGCAATTATGAAATGTTATGTAAAGATTTAAAAATACCTTATGAGAATAGCAAGAAAAATAATTAATAATTGTATATATAAACTTTAGCCGAAATATGTATATTTAATTACTTATATAATACAAATTAAATAAAATAAAATATGGATAAATACAAAATAAATTAGGCAAAGTTAAAATCTGATTTTATCTCTTTTGAAAACCCAAAATCTCGGCCAAAACTCTAAGTATATCTTTTATACACTTTTCATTTGTTAAATAAAAAAAAACAATAGCACCGAAACCCTAAAAACCAAAAATGGCGGAAAAGACGATTTTCTAGGGTGTTTTGAAGGTCAAGGATTGTGTGAAAAATAGTGGGAAGATTGTAAAGTGCTTGGTTCATTGGTATATTTTTGGGTTTCGAATAACCAACCGTTCAATAATTCATATAAGTTCATACAAGAATCATCAAAGGTATTTTTGGGTATTTATCTCAATTTTCATCATATTAATCTTCTATGCATGAGAAAAATTAATCATGCATGTTATAGTTGGATTTTGATAAAATTAAAACAGCTCGAAACCCTAATTTTTAGCTAATTATGAAATCGGCACAAATAATATTTGTAAAATTGATTTTATATTTTTCTAAGGTTTTCATCATCACAAAAAAAACAATAATTTGATGTGAAAAAATTTAGGAAGGATTCGAATAATTATTGGGGATTTATCATTGTTTGCCGATTTCGAATTAAAGGAAAAAGGAAAGAAATAAAATTAGGTTAGGGTTTTGATAATTAGTTACAGTGGTAATTAATGCCATTGATTTGGGAAATATGTGTTATGTGATTGGAAAATCAAAATAGGGTTTTGTGGATTTAATTGATTTTCCGAATTGATATTTAAAGTATAAGGACTTGTTTTGTAATTTCTGAAACTATGGGGTCTGTTTTAGACATGTTATTATACTATATTATATCTGTATGAAAATAAGTTGTGGGTAACAAAGTCATATTGGATATAATTTGGATTAAAATTGGTTAATTACATATAAAAAGTAATTAGAAAAGTAATTAAATTAAATAGAGGGACGAAATATAAATTCTGAAAAGTATAAAGTTGGTTAGTATTTAATGTATAAATTATGATTTTGTCATAATTGAATCTATAAAAGGGCTTGTTTTGTAATTATGGAATATATAATTAAAGATAATGTTAAATTAAATTATTAAACCCAAAAGGCTAAATATGTAAATTAATTTAAAATAAGTTTTTGACTTGTAAATCCATTAAATGAAGGTATAATCTGAAAGAAAATGTGAAACTTTGAGATATTTAACACTTTAAACCTTGAAAATTGTTATTTTGGCATATTAAACCCTAAAATATGGGGAAGTTGTCATATTTAACCTAAACTTGAAAGGTGGCATATTAAGTTCCCCTAAACAATACAAAATACTTAATAGAATCTCAAATGATGAATATTACTAATTTTGGAAACTTACTAAAAATGGAAAGTTACTAAAAATGGAAAGTTACTAAAAATAGAAAGTATAACTTAAATGAATGGTTTTGTATTCGAAAATTCATCATTTCTTTAGGTTCGGTCAAGAGGGAGTGATTTTGATATTCATGTGGTATTTTCTTTGAGTATTGCTTTGCTTCGGAATAAGGTACAGATATTCTGACCTTATCGTTAAGGTTTCTCATGACATATTCTCTCCATCTTTTGATAAACCAATGTGATTTGCTACATTTTGCTCTGGCCTTTTATCTTGGTTTTTCTTATAAGAACTTTATTTATGTTCTATTTGAACCCTGCAATTGCTACCTTGATATTTGAACCTTTTACATTTGAACCTTTGGCTATGATCCCTTTGAAATGAACTTGATATGACTATTGCTTCGAAACTTCAGTAGAGAACCAAGCCACTATTTGTTTCCAATCCATGAAGGTAACATGGCCGTGACCTTGATGCACCTTTGGCATGACTCCTGTGTGGGTGAGTGATTTCTCACACCGACCCCCCATTTGATATAAAAGCGCAATTATTAGATTATTATTTGTTTAAGGGGCGTGATGGAGCATCCAAGATTGTTTTTGTATTCGATGGATTATGACATTATATATTTGGACATTGGTGACTGATTTTTGGTGCAATCCGCGTCAATTCACATTGGAGCTCGCTACTCCATGGTTATCTATATATGATTTGGTTTAGGCTTGGTAATTGGACTTGATTCGACTTTCTGATTCATCTTACCTTACACTATGATTTGATCTTCTGATTTGTCTTACCTTATATTTGTATCCCTTTGATCGTGTATTGTGATATCCTTTATACCTTGTATCGTATCCTTTGATTTCCGTTATCTTTTGCTTATATATCTGTTCACTGGGCTTTGTAAGCTCAGGCCGCACTTCCTTTGTAATTGCGGTCAGGTATCTAACGAGAGCTGGGGTTGCTTTCAGGCTAAGAGTGCTGAGTTGTGGACTTACCCTAGAGAAATAGTTTTGATATATTGAATTGTTCTGTTTCAAGACATATGTTTATTTCGTTTGGATATGTCTATCTTGAGAACTTATGTAGTCTTAAGTCATGTTGACTTATTTTCCTTTGGTTATGTTATTTAAGAGCTTTCCGCTGTTTTATGGCTTGTGTTATGTTTTATTATGCCTATTTATGTCACACCATATTTTGTAATACTTCTACCCTTAGGTGTCGTGGCCATTACAATTTTATGGTATTCAGAAGCTGCCAGGTTAATCAAACGAGTCCTTATGACCTTAGAGCATAGGCATTAATTTGAAAAGAACCCCTGTGAGGATGTATACTTTAGGTTCCTTCTGCGTAACTCTCTTCCGTAACCTATCTTGTTTTTGTTTGCTAATCGTTTTCTCGATCGTTCAGATGGTGACTACCCGTAGGAATTCGGATGACGATGTTCCTAACTTCGAGGCCATGATTACTGCTGCTGTGGCCAATGCTCCCCTAACCTTACGCAGCTTTGAGGAACTCAATCACCAATGAGCATCAGGAATGGATGCTGGACCTTCAGTGGTGGTGGTGGTGATGCTACAACCTAAGGGATTCATGTTAGAACGAAAGGTTACTAAGTTAAGCCGGCTTTGCGTTTCGGTCTGCTTCCACTCCAGCCGAGGCAGAAGACTGGTATTACGCATAAGGAGAAGTTATTTCAAGTTTTGGAGTTGTCCCGACAACTTCAAACTCGTCTTGCTGCGTTAAACTAGAGGGGTGGATGCACTAGCTGGTGGAAACTCATTTGCGTACTCAGGTATGGAGCGATCTTTTTGCGATACTTGTACTTGGGTTGCTTTACGTGAGATCTTTTACATCAGTGTAATTTTCCGGCATCTGAACAACAACGTTTATGAGCGTGAGTATGGGTCGATATAGTTCAGCCTTGATCGAGAGAAATTCAGTGGGAGATACATGTGAGAGGTTCACTGAGATTGCTAGCTTTACATGGAGCTACTCTGAGACGCACAGAGGCAAGCTAGACATTTCAAGTGGGGGTTAAAGAAGTGGGTTTTAGACCGGATCGTTAATACGGATTATACGAATGTTGCTCAGTTTGCGCTGCCGCCGTAACCTTGGAGTTATTGCATGAGAGTAGAAATTCAAATAAGCGTGACAGAGATGGTAATCGGATTCAGAACAGAGGACAGGGCCAACAGGAGAACAAGGGTCGTTATGACCAGAGTCAGCATGAGTATAGGGGTCGTCAGGATCAGAGTGTTGAGCATCGGGGTCGACAGGATCGGGGTTATGATTCGAGACGACAGGATTTTTGGGGTCAGGATCAGAAGTTTACTGGTAGGAATGGGAATGACCACCAGGGTCAGGGTAACTACATCTAGCGCCAGCACAGGGGTTAGTCAACTCGAGATTTTAACCAGGGTTATGCTTCATGTTCTGCAGGTCAGAGGAGGTCTACTGAGACTTTGCCTCCTCTACCTCTTTGTACTACATGTGGAAAGCCTCATCCAGGTGTTTGTTATAAGGCTACTGGGGGATGTTTTACTTGCGGGTCTACTCAACATAAGGTGAAGGATTGTCCCCAAGCGAAGCAGAAGCAGAATATGCCAACAGATTTTGCTAGACTGCCTCCTACTACAGGACGAGTTTATGCTACGACTCGTGATCAGGCGGCAAAGACTTCAGGTACTATTACCGGTAATCTCTACATTGATGATCGTACTGTCGTAACCGCTATCCTCTTCCGCGAATCGACGATTTGTTTGACCAACTGCAAGGGGCCAAATATTTTTCTAAGATTGATCTGCGATCTGGTTATCATCAGCTTCGTGTGAGAGAGCAGGATATTTCTAAGACTGCTTTTCGTACGCGTTATGGCCACTACGAATTCTTGGTTATGCCCTTCGGTCTGACAAATGCTCCTGCCGTGTTTATGGATTTGATGAACCGAATTTTCCACGAGTACCTTGATAAGTTCATTATTGTTTTCATCGGGGATATCCCCGTTTGCTCTAACTCTGACCCAGAGCATGAGCAAGATTGAGAAGTTTGTGTGGACGGATGAGCGTCAGGAGAGTTTTGAGGAATTGAAACGGAGATTGGTGTCTGCTCCGATATTGACTCTTCCATCAGGTTCCGGTGGTTTTCAGATATACAGTGATGCATCGAAGAAAGGTTTGGGTTGTGTTTTGATGCAACATGGGAAGGTGATCGCCTACGCTTCAAGGCAGCTGAAGCCTTATGAAGTAAATTATCCAACCCATGATCTTGAGTTAGCTTGTGATATATTTACAGATCATAAGAGTCTCAAATATATTTTTACTCAGCGAGAACTTAACATGAGACAGAGAAGATGGTTGGAACTTTTGAAAGATTATGACACTAACATCCAGTACCATCTAGGCAAGGCTAATGTGGTTGCCGACGCACTTAGTCGAAAATAGAAGGTTATGACGGAAGCTCATAGTTCTCCATTTACTATTCATCCAGGTTCAACCAAAATGTACAGAGATTTGAAACAGTACTTTTGGTGGAACGGCATGAAGCAAGATGTGGCTACGTTTGTATCCAAATGTATGACTTGTCAGCAGGTCAAAATTGAACATCAGAGGGCTAGTGGTTTGTTACAGCCGTTGGAGATTCCTATGTGGAAATGGGATGAGATTTCCATGGATTTCGTTACTGGTTTGCCTACTACTCAGAAAAGACATGATGCGATTTGGGTGGTTGTTGATCGGCTAACCAAGTCTGCTCATTTCTTACCCATTCGAAAGAACTATGGTATTAGTAAGTTGGCGGAGATTTTCGACAGGAAATCGTTAGACTGCATGGTACACCGACTTCTATTGTGTCCGACAGAGATCCGAAGTTTACGTCTCATTTTTGGAAAGGATTACAGAAAGCTTGGGGAACTCGTCTTAAGTTCAGTACAGCATTTCATCCTCAAACCGATGGTCAGTCAGAGAGGACCATTCAGACCTTAGAAGATATGTTGAGGGCTTGTGCTTTGGAATGGACAGGTTGCTGGGATGAATATTTGTGCTTGGTGGAGTTTACCTACAAAAATAGTTGGCATGCTAGCATCAAGGCAGCACCTTTCGAGCTTTTGTATGGTAGAAAATGTCGAGCACCCATTTGCTGGGAGAAGTAGGTGAACGTTTGATTGAAGGTCCGGAGCTCATCGAGATTACTAATGAGAAAGTGGCGTTGCTAAGGAAGGTATTGAAAGAGGCGAGGAATCGCGACAGAGGAGTTATGCTGATGTGCATCGAGTGACTAGAGTTTCAAGTGGAGATCGCTGTATTTATGAAGGTTACGCATTCTGAGGAGTTAAACGTTTTGGGGATCTAAGGGCAAGCTCAGTCCTCGAATTACATCGGTCCGTTGAGATTTTGGAACGTATTGTGAGAGGTTTCGTATCGTATGGCGCTTCATCCGCAGTTATCGCCGTTCACGATGTTTTCATGTATCTCTTTTGGAGGGGGCATATCTTATATCATCCATTGTGTCGCTCTTATCCTTTGTCAGATTTCAGCCTGATATGTCATTGTCTGAGGAACCTGATCCATTCTGGATCGGCAAGAGAGAGTCATGAGAACAAAGTCATTCCTTTTGTGAAGATTCTTTTGGAAGAATACCAGAGCGTGAGGCTACTGGAGGACCGAAGAGTCTAGGCGCGATAGTTTATCCTCATTTCTTTGTCTAGTTCGGTATGTTTTCGTTTCGTTCTCATTTCGTTTTCATTCCGGTTCATTTCAATTTTCGAGGACGAAATTTTTTTTTAGAGGGGAAGAAGTTGTAAAACCTAAAATCTCAACAAGTGTAAAATTACCAAAATACCCCTAATGCAAGAAAAGTACATAAAAGCATGAATAAATTTCATTTTAATTCTAGAAATTATAAAAATACAACATATGACAATTATGAAATTTATGTAAGATTAAGATACCTTATATTGTATAAGAAAAATAATTAATACTTATGTATATATAATTTTGTGCGAAATTATTGTATTTATTTAATCGTATACATTACAAAATTAATTAAAATAATTAGATAATAACAACAATAATTTGGCAAAGTTTAAAAATTTGATTTAGTCTATTTTAAAGCCCATAAATTCGGCAAATACTCTAATTATATGCCTTATGCATTTCTTTTTATTAAACCCTAAAAAGAAAAAACCTATGAAACCCTAAAAACCAAAAGAGGCAGCATCAAAATTTTTCCAGGGTTGAGACCATTTTTCTAAGGTGTTTTGGAGATCAAAGAAGGTGGGAAAAATAGTGGGAAGATCGTGGATTGCTTGGTTCTGATCGATGGTAATTGTTTTGTTGAATAAAACACACCGGGTAACAAAAAATTTCAATTCATCAAGGATCATTAGGGTATTTTTTTATTCTCATTTTCTTTTTCTAATTCATAATATACGTAGGAAAAATATCCATGCATGTTATATTGATCGTATGAATTAAAACAAATTAGAAACCCTAATTTCGAAATAATTATGAAATCGGCCCAATAATATTTGTACACTTGATTTTATATTTTTCTAAGGTTGTATATATCATATGTAACTCAGATAAAATGTTGGAAAAATTTAGAGGAGGTTCAAAAATTTATTTGGGGATTTTCTTTGTTTGCCGAATTTGCGAATAAAGGGGAAAAGGAAAGAAAAAGGTTTAAACAAATTAGGGTTAGGGTTTTGCTAATTTTTCCAGGTTCATTTAATGCTAATGATTGGGTAATAATTGTGTTTGTGGTTGGGAAAAATCAAATTAGGGTTTTGTGGATTTATTTAATTAGCCGATTTGGATTTTAAAGTATAAGGGGGTGATTTGTAATTTCTGAAACTATGAGGTCTGTTTTAAACATGTTATTATACTTATTATAATCTGTATAAAATAAGTTGGGGGGTATAAAATGTCATATTGATATTATTTTGGATTAAAATGGTTAATTACATATAATAAGTAATTAGAAATTAATTAATTAAATGTTTGACGGACTGAATTTGTAAATTCTAAAAAGTGGAAGGTTTGGTTAGGTATTTAATGTATAAAGTAATGAATTTGTCATATTTGACTCTATAAGGACTTGTACTTGTTTTGTTAATTATGGATAATTAAAGATATTGTTTAAATAATTAATAAACAAAAAGGGTAATATGTAAATTGTATAAATAAGTGTTTGACTTGTAAATACTGAAAATGGAGGTATAATCTGAATAAAATGGTGAAACTTTTGATATTTACTCTTTTACTTGAAAATTATTGATTTTGCCCCCCCCCCCCCCCCCCTTTATTTAAACCCTAAAATATTGGAAAGTTGTCATATTTAACCCTAACTTGTAAGGTTGACATGTTAAGTCCCTAAGCTATCAAAATACTTAATAGATCTAAATGATGACATTATAAATTTTGGGAAATTACTAAAAATGGAAACTTACTAAAAACGGAAGTTACAAAAAAGGAAGTTACTAAAAATAGAAGTTACTAAAATGGAAAGTTACCTAAAAATGGAAAGGTACTAAACAATGGGAAAAGTAGAACTAATAAATGAATGGTTTATAATTCGAATTTATCATTTCTTTAGGTTCGGTCAAGAGGGAGTGATTTTGATTTCCTGTGGTGTTTTCTTTGATTATTGCTTTGCTTCGGAATAAGGTACAGATATTCTGACCTTATTGTTAAGGTTTCTCATGACATATTCCTCTCTAATTTGTTTACTTATTGTGATTGCTATATTTGCTATGAGCTTTTTTCTTGGTTCTCCCTTATATGATCTGTTATTATGTTCTATTTGAACCCTGCTATGCTACCTTTGATATTTGAACCTTTGGCATTGAACCTTTGCTATGATCCCTTTGAAATGGACTTTGATATGACTTTGCTTTGAACCCTTCAGTTTGAGACCCGAGCCACTATTTGTTTCCTAGCCATGAAGGTAACATGGCCGTGTCATTGATGCACCTTTGGCATGACTCATGTGTGGGTGAGTGATTTCTCACACCGTTCCCCCATTTGAAGATTATCATGCGCAACTATGAAGTTTATATTTGTTTAAGGGGCGTATGGAGGCATCCTAGATTTGTTTTGTATGTCGTTGATTATGACATTATGATATATGTATATTTGGTGACTGATGTATGGGTGCAATCCACGTCTTTCACATTTTGGAGCTCGCGACTCCATGGTTACTATGATATGATTTGTTTGGGCTTGGTAATTGGACTTGATTTGATTTTCTGATTCATTTTACCTTACACTATGAATTGACTTCTGATTTGTCTTACCTTATATTTGTATTCCTTTGATCATGTCTTGTGATATCCTTTGCACCTTTATATGTATCCTTTGATTTTCACGTTATTCTTTTGGCGTTCTGATTATATAGATCTGGTCACTGGTTTTGTAAGCTCAGGCCGCACTTTCTTTTCCCTGCGGCAGGTATCTAAGCTAGGAGCTGGTTGCTTTCGGGATATGAGTGTGAGTGTGGACTTACCCTAGATGATCTTGTTTTGATATATGATTGTGACTTTTGCGACATTTCGTTATTTCGTTATTTCGTTTGTTTGGCTGTCCTTTAAGACTTGTGTACCTTAAGTCCTGTTGATTATTTTCCTTTGTTATTTATTTGAGACTTTCGTGTTTATGCTTGTGTTTTATAAACAAAAAAACGTTTTATGTATGCCTATTGGATGACACCCTACTATTTGTAATACTTCTACCCGTTAGGGTCGGGGCGTTACAGCAATACTAAGCACCGTTCGAATGGTTTCCAGTTTAAAAACTGAACTAAAGGTCTCATTACAATCCACACCAAGTTGCTGAGACCTGCCATCACCAACAAGACGAGCTTAATAACGCTCAAAAGAACCATCAGATTTCATTTTATGTCTAAATATCCACATAGATTGAATCACATGCATATCAGGTGTACAAGGTACTAAAAACCATGTCTTATTATCAATTAGAGCATTAAATTCATCGGTCATGGCATGATTCCAATGCATGTCAGATAAAGCATCATTTGGATTGTGAGGTATAGGAGAAAGAGATGTAGAAGCAGAAAAGTTGAAAGGGGTTTTTAACTTGGTAATACCAGACATGCTGCGAGTATGAATGGTCCGAATAAGGGTTGTTGGTGGCCTAGGAGTTTGAGTGGTTTGAGAGATATGGAGAGGCCTAGATGGATTTGTGGCGCGAGCTACAGTAGGGCTTCGGATATGGATAGAGTTGGGTCGAGAACGCAACAAAGATGTTTGAGAAGTGGGCCTAGAGATAGATGTGACAGGTTGTGATGAGGGGCTATTAGTATGAGAAGTAGGTCTGATCGGTGAGTCACTAGATTGAGGAGTGGGAGTGGAGGGACTAACAGGTGATGGTTGCTTGATGTTTGAGTCGAAATGGGCTGTTATAGTGGTTTATTATGGAAGTTGTGAGGAAATGATTGGTATGAAATATGGAGGAATATTATCTTGTAAAAAAGTATAGGTGTGTGGCGTGGGTTTGTTTAAAGTGAAAAATGGAAACTTAGTTTCATCAAATATGACATGTCAGGAGATAAATATCTTCTAAGTTGACATATCAAAACATTTATAACCGCGGTGATGACTTGGATAACCCAACAATAAGCACGGTGTTGAACGTGGTTGAAGTTTGTTTATGGTGGTCGATGGGAAAAGTGGGTAACATAAGCAACCAAACACCTGTAAATGATCATATGTAGGAGTACGATTGTAAAGAAGTTGGGTAGGAGAGTGATGGTCGAGTAACTTACTAGGAAGTATGTTAAGCACATAGGTGGCCATTTATAAAGCATGATGCCAAAACGTGCTTGGCATAGAAGAGTGAGATAAAAGTGTACGAATGATGTTGTTGATGGCTCGAATTGTACGTTCGGCTTTCCCATTTTGAGAGGAAGTATGTGGACATGAAAAATGAAATGCCATTCCATATTTTTCACAAAATTGATGAAATGAATTGTTATACTCTTTCCCATTATCACATTAAAATGAGAGTAAACTGCAAAAATCATCAATGTGGTTTGTAGGTTTGTGGCACTCATCATCCCTAGACCAATACCATTGACATAGTCCATCCCTGAGTGCCAAAGTCTTTCAAAAATCATCCCTTATTGGGAATGATTTTGCAAAAAAGCTTTAACAGAAAGTTTTGCAAAATCACTCCTCTAGGGTTGATTTTTGCTCTGAACGTTTTCCAATAGGGGATGTTTAGTGCCAATAGTATCGGTTATGATGATTAGTGCCACAAACTACAAACCATAGGGATGCTTTTTGCAGTTTACTCTTAAAATGACTTAATACAAGTACCAAACTGAGTGTGTATATAATTTGTGAATGGTAGAAAAACAAAATACATGGTATGTGCTTAAATACACATACCTTTTTCCATTAAAAACGGACTTAAATGACCAAAAACAGACAAAAACTGCCAAAAGATATTGTTTGTTTTTACATTTGTGTTTGAGCAGGAAAAGGATATCACATAAAAAGACTGGACAACAAAGCTAAAAGACAGAACCAGCACGGAATGGAAAAGCTGTGAAGGACAAAGCCAATCAAAGCCAAAGCCAGAAAACTCAAAGTCAAGTCAAACTCAACAAATTACAGTCAACACCGGAGCCGGATTGAAGAATACTATTGGATGCAATATTCACCATCTGATGGGCCGGGAAAGCCCAATAGTATATTATTGAAGACTGTGAAGACCAAAGGGGCCCTCAATCAATGACAACAGCCCATTTGTGTGCAATTAACAGAGACTGTGAAGACTTTGAAGGCCCGATCCTAGCCCTTGTGCAGCCAATCTCAGCCATTATACACACAAAACCCACCTGAACCTTATTGGACCTTAAAAAGCCCAATAACATAAGCCTAAACTTTATTGGGCCCAAATAAACCCAATTGGGCCCAATACACAAACCCTGGCCCAAAAACATTTTTTTTATAAACCTTAAGGACTTAAAGTATCATTTTAAAAAAATATTTGTTTTTTAAAGAAAGGGTTTTTTAAATATAAAAATACAATGAGAGGGACTGATTTTGCAATTTTACAAACTTAATTTCCCTTAAAAACACCAAGGCTGAAACTGCCATGATCAAAACATTTATATCTTTGTTGTATAAATCCCAAGGGTGTTTATCCAAGTGTTAAAAAACATTTTTATACACTATAAAATGGGAAACATACGAAATTGGCAAGAGATGAATCCCGAGGGGTTCTTCTTGTTTTTTTTCAAACTTTTAAAACCTGTTATCCAATCCCCGCTTACCCGGTTTAACCTTTCCCGCCACCACCTCAAAACCTTCACCATCACATGTTACCACCCAATCTTTTACCCAACCCCTCCTAAATCCAGTCCTAACCTTAAACCCACTCTCACTAGCCTTTTAAACTGCCACGTTGGCGATCCCCCTCAACCCAAGAAAAATCCATGGCCGAAAATGAGTATGAACAAACACAAGTGTGATCCTAGGGCTAGGATTGATGCTGAGGTTTTGTACACACACAACAAACACAACAAGAAGAAGAAGGAAGCAAGAGAGACTTCTATAAATTGAAGAAACACAAGCCGAATGAAACACACCCTTTTTCCTTTTTTTTACTTTAATTTAAATTTTATTTTTAGCATTGTAATCTAGTATTCAGTCTTTTCTCACATTTGAATTGTAATCTCTTTTATATCAATGAAAATTTGAAAGTTCTCTTTGAAGTTTTGTTTGTTACTGTCAAAAATTTCAAATTCATACTAAACTCTCTAAACCTGTTAATCTTAGATAAATAGGTGTTAAATTGTTAAACTTTACTCATAATCAAGTTTATCAAGTTTTCTTTTAATTTAAATTCAGTTAAATCAGTTTTTCTTACTTTAAAGGGGTGTTTGGGTTAAGGGCTAAAACGGGTGAAAATGGTAATGACATGGGTTGGGGTCATTAAGTTAACTTTATCTTAGGTGTTTGAGCTTAATTAAGTCTGTTTTGCTAAAGTTTTTTAGTTAAAATCTATTTTCCAAAGTTTTTACAAGCATTGTTGAAACTGTTAGTTTTTAAAAGGAGATTACAATGGCTTATTTGGTTAAGCCATTGTGATCCTGAGTAAGGGTTCAAATTGTTGTCATTTGAGTGTTTAAATCAGTTGCCAAAGGTCCCTTGAGTCGTTTGACCTTGTAAGTCAAAACTGCCAAGCATGAATGTCATTTTTCAAAATAAAAAGCCTTCTTTTCCTCTCTGAATATCAGCAGCTTTTCTTTGTTTTCATGTAGACTAGATTTTGAGCATAAGCTCACACTAGAGCCTAAATCTGTTTACCTAGGTTTGTCCTTGTTTAGGCACTTGTGGGCTTATTTGATAAGCTCAAAAAGTGCTTCCTTGGCCACTGTTGCATCTCCCCTGGTGCAAAGTCAATTTTTGCCCTTGTTTTCTTTTAATTAAGCTTCATAATCTATAGATCTTTTTGCAGGTTTAGAGAACCCCTAGGCCCCCCTTTAAGCCCCTAGAATTTCATGGCTTAACTTCCCTCTTAGGTTAGCTTATCATAGCTGCAAAGTAGGTGTTTTTCTTTTTTTTTTAAACTGTCAATTTAGCTTATTGACTGTTTCAGCTTATTTTATTTAGGCTTTTCTAGTCATGCTTAGCTAATTTAGGTAAGTATAGCTTGTAATACTAGGTTAGGCCTTTGTTCAGCTTATTTTAGCCCTTTAAGCCCATAGAAAAAGCCAAATAAGCTTTGAAAGCTTATTTGGCATTCTGCCAAAAAGCTTTCATCTTTCTGGCTTATTTAATGGCTTTTAGCCTATGCACCTTTTGTTAAAAATTAAGCCCTTAAGCTCCTTTATAAGTTTTCTCTTTTAAGTTTTGCCTGAAAAGCTTATTGGACTTAATTTGATAATCGGGGTCCCTTTGAGGGACTGAACTTGTAATGTCCCTGATTATTTGTTAACTGTTAGTACCTTTAGTTAGGTTAGTTGTTAGTCCCTGTGGTTAGTTAGCCTGTTACCCCGTTTGTCCTTGTGTCCTTTTCACTGTTAGTCCCTTAGGTTAACTTTAGTTAGTTTATTTAATTTAATTAATTTAAATTAGGTTTAGATTTAATTAGTTTAATTACTTTTAATTCAAACAG
This sequence comes from Tanacetum coccineum, assembly GCA_026074375.1. Taxonomy (NCBI): domain Eukaryota; kingdom Viridiplantae; phylum Streptophyta; class Magnoliopsida; order Asterales; family Asteraceae; genus Tanacetum; species Tanacetum coccineum. Next base: position 118,740 of record BQNB010000231.1, read on the forward strand.
TAACTTTTGGGCATTTTTACATTTTTAGTTTTGTTAACTTTTTCTTTATTTAATCTGATTTTTTTTAGAATTTTTAGACTTTTATTTTTTATTTTCTTTGTTTTAATTAGTATTTAATATTTAAAAATTCATAAAAAATACAAAAATTAACAAAAAATTATTTTTCTTTTTTAGAAAATTTTCTTTAATCAAATAGTTTGTAGGAAAATTATTAAAACTTGTGTAGGGTGATTTTTGCCCAAATTTCAGTTCCGGGCTCGTTTACGAGTTCGACTTTTTCGTTTCTTACCGTTTTGTTCGCTTTTTAACTCCGATTTTGAAATTTTTTACATTTTCTTTTAAGTTAGAATATTTTTAATTTATTTAAATTTTAAAATTAATTTTATGACTTTATTTTTGTAATTTTTAGTTTTAGCTTGCGATTTAATTCCCGGTAGTCTATAATTGCATGTTTAATTTAGTTTATTAGTTTTAATTATTTTAGTTAAGTATTTTTAGCCTAATTACGTTCCCCGTAGATTTCTTAGGATTTTCATTGCCATTATTTATGCTCCCGTAGTTTAGGATTTATCCGTATAACTATTTTTGTTCCCCGTAGTATATTTAAGGTTCCCATTTTCCACTACTTGTTTCCCATAGAATAATTTTAGTTTTCTTTAATTAATTTTAGTTTATCTAGTTAAAAATCAAAATCATTTGTTTCTCAATTCAAATCATCAATTCATTCGTATCGATTTACCATTCCAGCCTCGTTGGGGATTTACGACCCGGGAAAACTCTATACTACTTCTCGGTATCATTGACTCTGCTTTTAGACTATCCTTACTATATATTTGATATTTTATTATATTATATGTATTTTAAGGTATAGTCTGAGCGGATCAATTTTTGGCGCCGCTGCCGAGCTGTTAGAGCAATAGAAGAATCCTTTGGATACCAGAGTCCCTGATTTATGGTTTCTCGTAGGTATTTAAAGATCCTTTTTACAGCATGGATGTGCTTTTTGGTAGGCTTTGCCTAATACTAGGCACACATGCATACAACAAATGTTAGGTCTGGTCTACTGGCTGTAAGATACATAAGGGTGACAATCATTCCACGATAGTGTGTAGGATCTATAGCTTTCCCTTGTGTATCTTCATCCAGTTTGGATTTTTCCACCATGGGAGTATCCACGGGGTCACTAGATTCCATACCGTATCTTTTTCTGTAAGATTCCGGGAGCATATTTTGACTAGTTTATAAATGGATGTCTCTGGGACTTTGTGGAAATCTGTGTCACTAAGAACAAATGATTTTTTTTACCATCATCGATATCATAACTGAGAACACATTTATTTTGGAAAATTGGTCACATAATTCAGGTGTAGTAGACGCAAAGATTATATCATCAACGTAGATTTGTACCAAGAGAAGATCTTTGCCTTGTCTTCTTATGAATAATATGGGATCCCCGGTTCCTTTAGATAGTTCTTGAGAAAGTAAAATACTTCGACAACAAAATAGCTTTTTTTTTTTATTTTTAAATCCCATGGCGCGATGGAGCCTTTTTAAACCCATAAAGAGCCTTCTTATGCTAGGAACACATGAGTCAGATTGTCGTGATCTCATAACCCGTCCGGATGACTGACATAACTTCTTCGTGCAGATTGCGTTCAAGTATGCCGTTCTTTACATCTATTTGGTAACAAACAATAGTCATGTGGGTAGCATATGCAGGAAAATTCGAAATAACATAATGTCTAGCCAAATGGAGCAAAAGGTTTCCTCAAAATCAATTCCCTCTTCTTATTGATAACCACGTGCAACACAACGAGCCTTGTTTCTTAGAATTCTCTAATTCATCAAGTTTCCTCCTTGTATAGATCCATTTTAACAGTAATATACCATCACCTTATCTTGTACGACGAAACGAGTCTCGACTTAAGACGCTCAAATTCATTCAACTCCTCTTGCATTGCTTCAATCTAACATGATTGAGTTAATGTGTCTTTATAAGTCTTTGGTTCAACTGATGAGAGAAAGGCATCGTAGTAATATAAAATAAGACTTGTTCATGAAGTTAGAGTCTTGTAGAAATAGGTCTTTTGAGTTCACCAATGATGCTGTCTAAAGGATGATCCTTGGCCCATTTGGTAACGTGTTCTGAGTAAGGAGCAGCAGATTGCACGATAGTGGATTATCATATAAGAAGAGGATGCTTATGAATCATTTTCTAGGAAATGGGAATACCAAAGAACGGTTCGTTTATTCATGTGTAAATTCATCTAAGTCATGATTGTCTTCTTCAACATCGTTAGGAATGATAGGAGATTGAGTTTTGGGTGTTGTTTGAGAGTTACTAGGTGGTGGTGCATCATGGTCAACTGTTGATGAGGAAGGTGAACCGGTTGATACATCGGGTTCTGGAGCAACTACTTCAGTAATTGGAGCAATGACTTCTGGGGCTGGGCAATCAAAACTAGGTATAGGAGTGAGTAATTCATCAAACAGCGGTTGAAACAGAATATCCCAATCAGTTCTTGAAGGTGGTACAAACGGTGTTGAAGGTAGAGGGTTTGGCACGAGTCCTGAACTGATTGTTGCAGAAGTCATATCATGAAGCGCGGGTCCTGAACTGCTGTGTTTAGAGGCCATAACAGTCAGCTCATCAAAGTCTACATGAATTGTTTCAATAATACATCTGGTACGTCGGTTGTAAATTCGGAATCCTTTCTTTGTGAGTGCATAACCAATGAAAATACCAATATCAGCCTTCGGTGTGTAACTTACCCCAAGTTCTAACTATTCATTTTTCGGATAGCAGAGTGCACCCAATGAATACATGGAAGAATGATAAGTCGGGAAGTTTGTCATGTAAAAGCTCATATGGTGTTTTTCCGTGACGAAGACGTACGATGGAATGATTTTGGGTGTAACATGCAGTAGCAATTGCTTCTGCCCATAAGAATAACGGAGCTTTTGCATAAATCAACATTGTGCAGGCGACTTCAATTAACGTTTACGATACCGTCTTTCAAGGGCTACCATTTTGCTTGAGTAGTGCGAGAAACAGATGTTTCATGTGAGATTGCCAACATTATCATATATTCACGCAAAGGTTTGAATTAGAACAAATTCAGTTCCAATATCTGTTCTGATTCGTCGGACAAGTACTTTAAGTCGCACTTGGATCATCTTTTGAAACTTTGATTATGAAATTCTGGAGCTTATCTTTGACCCTTAAGCACTTAACCAATGTAAAACCGAGGAGTAATCATCGACAATGACGGGATTGTACTTCTTTCATTAACACTTGTGACCGCCATTGGTCAACAAAAGATACATGTGCAAATGATCGGGTTTTATCTTTGGTTGGTGTCTTTAAATTTAGGTTTGTAGGGTTTCTTCTTGCTTTTGCCCATTGCACATGCAGAACACAGATGGTCCTTTTCAAACTTAAACTTAGGGAGACCTAAAACATGACCATGTCTAGCTAAATGGTTGATTGCACCAAAGTTCAGATGAGACAGACGTCGGTGCCATAGCCAGGACTTAGTCTTTGAGGCATTTGACAAGAGACATATAGGAGAGGACGCCATCATATCTTGAAGAGACAGAGTATACAAATTGTTTCCTCGAGATCCAGTCAATAGATCAACACTTTCTAAATTTCAAATGAAGCAGGTGTGTCGACGAAAAGCAAATTCAAGGTTCGAATCACAAAATTGCCCAACGGAGAATAAGTTATGTCTAAGTCCTCTCACGTAGTAAACCCTTGATATCATAACATTCCCAATCTGATAATCACCATATCTCAATATCTTTGCCACGTGATCATTTCCGAATTTAACTGTACCCAAAAACTTATTGACAAAATTGGTGAGCTGAGAGCGATCTCCGGTCATATGCTTGGAGCAGCCGGAGTCCGAATACCAGAGAACAATTTGGACGACCTGCATTCATCAAGAGAGGAAGATGGAACATCAGAAACTATGGATCCCTAAGATTGACTGGGTTCCTTTTTGTTAACAGATACAGATTTAAGAACTTTCAGTAGTTGTGGTAATCCTAGTTAAAGGGCATGCATTTCCTACTATAGTGAAGGTCCGACAAGTAGGTCTCCAGATATATCCAATATTTGTAAATACCTTTCCTGTTGGTTTCTAAACTTTTCTCTTTGATTTTTTCTTTAGGCAATGATTAGATTTACACGAGCATTCACAAATTATTGATAAAAATTAAGAGCTCACAAATCATGATTATCTGAAAGGCATGCAACCATTACACTTAATACATTTAAGTTAGAATTGCATTAAGCTTGGAATGCTGCACTGAGCTGTTTGTTTTGGTTTCAAAACAAACACAATATATTTATTTTTCAAACTAGATTTAACTTTCCTAGGGTGGGCTTCTACTTTATTCTACTTGGTGTTAGCTGAATATAATCTTTCTTTGTATTGCCTGAAGGCTGTGATCCGCTAGCACTAGTAGACGGTTTTACTCCTGTAGAAGACAACATAGGTTTGTTAGAAACTAAGTTTGATGAAGAAAAGGTTTTTGTGTTTGTGTTTCATGAAGATGTGACGGGCTCAGTGAATCTAACTATTTTGTCCTTGTTCTTTTGGGGTCCTCAACCATTTATTTCCATCACAGCATTGTTGATACTAGGGCAGGTTTTATTGATATTTGTAAGCAAATCCTGAATTCGTTTAGCATACCTACAAGCAGATTCTAAGGATTGATCTAGTGGATATTTTAATTTAACATGTTCAACTAGATCCCTAAGAACTATAGCTTCTTCCTAAGTGTGCTTTATATAGGCAGAGTGAGCTATCTTTTTATTTAACAATTTAGGGGTTATTGGTTGCACATCAATCTTAAGCATTTCTGGATCACTAGGGTGTTTTGTAACATCATTATCAACTAGAGATTTTCCTTTAAGTTTTCTTAAATCATCCTTGAGAGTTGTAATTACCAAAACTTTTTCCTGAAGGCTAGGATTTAAATCAGAAATTTCCACTGACTTTAGATTGAATTGATTAATTAAATCATCACATTGTTCTTTTGATCGAATACGTGCTGGTTTAATCGAGTCATAAAGTTGCTTATAGGTCTGTTTCAAATGCTCATTCTCAGCAATAAGCTTTGACACCCTCCGATCCAATTCAATATTTATAGTTTCAATATCTTCTAAGTCCTTTTTAATCTTATCCTCATTTATTTTTCCACTTAGAGATTTAATTCTCTCTTTCAACTTCTTTATGACCGTGTCTTTCTCTTGGGACTGAGCTTTCAATTCATTTAATTCAAACAATTGATCAAAACTTGGAGCATTTTGATTTGAAACAGAATTATCCCTTTGAAAAATTTCCTGATTAATTTGAGAATCAACTTCTAAAGAGATGCAATATTTTTCAAGAGTGATAAAAATTTTGAACAATTTATCGTAAATCTCTTTTTCAACGAAATCCTTTTTGTTGAGAAGCTCAGTCTTAAGTTTGAGACACTTTTTACATTCATGCATATTCACATAAGCAATATCCACAGAAGAATTCATAATTATGTTCACAATATCTTTGTTAATGACTTGTTCCAAGAGTTGTTTATTTTCATTCAAAACTTGATTAATTTTCACTTCAAATGTTTTAGACTCTAAACGATGTTGTTCCATAGCCTGTTCAATTTGATGGAAGACATTTTGGACTTCAGAAAGTTCATCAATCAAATATTGATCGAATATATTAAATAAGTCCTTCAGAGCTTTTACAAATGGAATTATTTCATCCCTAAAACAAGATATTGTATGTTTGAACCCCCACGAGCCCTCAGTGATAGCTGTGGGTGTGGTTCTTTCTTTGACAACCACATCAAAACCAGCAAGATGGTATTTAAGTTTCTTCAAACTCGTATTAACCATGCTGACTTTAGGAAGTTCTTTTGGAACCTCAACTTTGGTGGGTCTACTAGAAAGAGTGGGTTCTAGAGAATTCACAGAATTCTAAGACCAAAAGGCTTGTTCAGCAGATAATTCAGTTTGTGGAACAAATCGTTTTTCAAAATCTTGAGAAAGTTGATTAAGGACAGCATAATCGACTGGTGTAGTATTAACTTTCTTTTCTAACATCATAGGATCTTTTTGTTTTAAAAGCATTTTTGAACGACTCTCTTCAGCAAGCATTAGGGTCTCTTCGGAGTCAGGAATCACAATTGCACTCGTATTCTTGATTACATTACCATCATAAAGCTTTGGTTCCAACTACTGAGCTTTCTTCAGATAGAAAGGATTTTGAAAACCTAGAGCTTGTTTGGTGGTATGATCATAGAAAAACTGAGGTTTCGTCAACATGTGAACAGTTTGTGCAGATTGATCTCTTTTAAAAACAATATTATCTAACTGTTTGATTCTCTTTTCTAAGGCAATCTCTCTATCTATGTTCCTAGATTCTTCTTTCTTAAAATCATTTTTGAGAAGAATAACTGTTTGCATTAAAGATTCCTTTTCTTTTAAATGTTTAGAAAGAGTTTGTTTAAGTTAATCAATCTTTAAAGACTGTGCACTTGAATCTGAAATGTTATCATTACTCGTTAAATCAACATTTTGTCCTTCTTTCAAAACTTTAACTTGTTTCTTATACCTTTCAAGAATCACGACGTTTCTCAAGTATCATTGATACTTTTATTGTCCAAATTCATCTTGGTATAATTAACTACTTGTGTTTTTAGTTGTTCAATCACAGATAATATGAGTGCATATTGTTGTGCAGATGATTTAGAATTTTGAACAACTGCCTGTTGTGATTCAATCACATACAGAGAATACAGGAATGTATTGCGCTATCCAATGGTATATTCTCAGTTCTGTTTGATAATATCACAACATTTGGTACTATTAGATTGACGGCATGTTACCTTGCACAGCTTGAGTTTTATATTGTTAACACATTGTATTATTCAGGATGTATACCTTAAGAGTAGCATCTGAACATAATGTAATAAATTCGCCATTTGGTAACTTTGGCAGTGATAAGTTCATCACATCAGAGTCATATGCACCCAATTCATTACCTTGATTATCAGCATTGTGAGTAATGAGAGTCTGTGTGGCTTGATTATAAACCCCCATTTTTGACATATGCAGCGAAAGCTAATCTGGGTTGATTATTTCATAGTTACTTCGTCATAATCATAGAAAACGAATCATAAAGAGGGGAGTTTTTGTTAAAATTTAGTTATCATTTATTTATTTATCAGAGTGTTTACAAACAGAGGTCCTAAAATCTACATGAAAACATAAAGTTTGAATGATAACAGTTTAGCCATCTTCAAGTCTGTGTCACTCCGTGCCATAAGATGTTCAGTTACCTGAGATAAACATGCTAAAAAGGTCAACACAATGGTTGAGTGAAATTCATAGGTTTATAATAAATAGTGTGAATTAAAGTCTCATATGAGTGAGTTACGTTGTTATACTCCCATAAGTTGTAGATTAAATTTTGCCAATGAGTACAATTATTATGGTAAACAGTTTTTTGCATTCTAAGCTCAGTGTCACTCCAATGACTGACTAGGTGTATAATATTCATTAATGATGATATATATAAAGATAATGGCCCCCGTGTAGGTAATTGCCATATACCTATGAGTTTCAAATATAGTGCGTTTAGTTACCTATCTGGCTAACACAAACGGGATTCGTCAATCCCAATAGGCCTATTTACAATATTCACGTTCACTCGCAAGTGATTAATAGTCCATGATGGTGGAGGTCTTTTGGCATAAAGGGACTTAGACAACAGATGCAATAATATATCAAGATAGCATACATTTAGAAAATGGTTTATAGCATGTATCCCCCTCATGGGTTTATAAAATAGAAGATTTAAAAATGAGGCTATGAACTCACCTTAACAGTATAGGGAAATCTGATTGATGGAAAAAGTATATCAAGTGAAAGTAACGGCTTCACTCACGTCATCGTGGGGTGATTATGTCAAGTTCTTAGAGTTGATGGTTTATGTTTCTAAACTTCTAAACTTTAATCTTATATCTTTGATTTAATTGAATTATGATTATATTGTTATAATCTGTTTGGGCTATCTATAATCCAGAGGATGTTGTATCGTTTGAGGAGTCAGGGCACTTAAATCGGTTTTAAAACCCAGCAAACTTGTTAAAACAAAAACTCAAATGACTCTTCCATACCATGCCAAATTCACCCCCCCCCCCCTAGTAACTGATTCGATAGATTTTTAAGTTTTACTTCTAAAGTTAGTTGATGATAAATTATGTTAAATATATAACGAAATAATGCGTTGATTTATGATTAATAATGATAAATGTGTCGGGTTTTAATAAAATAGAGTTTTATAATATTAATATATATTTTTTATAATTTGTATAAAAATATAATATTTTTATATTTTTATGTTGCAAAAATGGCAATACATACCCATGGTTTATAAACTTTTACAAGTTTAGTCCCGATATATAATGTATATAATTTAAACCTTTATCATTAAAATTTGGCAAGAATAGACCTTGGAGTTATAACTTTAATATAATTACAAAAATGGCCCTTGTAGTTAATATTTTCCAAAAGTTACAATATATACCCCTTGCATGAAAATAATTTGCAAAACAAGTCCAAATTCCATGCAAGCTTATTTTTAGGATTTCAAAATAGATTTGTAGGTTATAGCTTATTATAATAAGCTAAAATAAGTTAGGATAAACATCTTTTACGAGCTTATAGTTATGGAAAAGGGTTTACGAGATAATAGTGACAAATGGGTCGTTTAGGTTCGAAAAAATAATCCAACGTGTTTAAGGTTTTAAGACTTGATAAAAAGTTTATAGAAATGATAAATAAGCTTATAGGATTAGATATAACAACAACTTATGAGATTAGCTTGTAGATTTCACGAAAGTGGCTAATTAGGGTTTCTAGGGCTCGTTTGGTTTTAGAAATTAAGAACACGTATGGTTTTGAGCTTAAAGCTTTTAACAAGGGTTTAGACATGATCATATGATACTTATTAAAGATTTAGAACAAATTTTTTGCTTATTTGAACAAGAATAAGGCTTATAACTTTGAAGATGGGTCGAAATGGGGTTTTTATGTTCGCACACCTAGAAAACAACCTTGTGGCTCTTTCTTCTTGATTTCTTGGCTTCACTTCTAGTCTTGTGGCTTCTCTTGATCCTTATTGGCTATTATTAAGACTTCATTGTTGTTTATGTTTGAGTTTGAGGTGTGAGATTGAATGGTAGATGGTCTCGGCTTATTTATAGACCTTAAATAATCCTTGAAGGCCAAGTTAGCAAGAGTAAGGACCAAGGTGTGATGACTAAGGGTTACTAGGGATGACAAGGAAGAGCTAATGTATGAGTGTTGAGAGCTAGAAGACTAGCTAAAGCTTGGTGAGATGGGTTTTTAGGGGGTTACGGCTAGATTGGGAGTGGTCAAGGTGGTGATGTAGCAAGCTTGGTGGCCAAGAGTTGAAAGGGAGGTGCTTGTAAGTAGCTTAGGGCTGTAGTAGCTTAGTCATAGAGGTGCTAGGATACTTGGTTGGGTTTAAAATGGGTAGAAATGGAGGGAAAAGGGTATCGGGTTCATTTAGGGCTTGGTTTAGGGCTTTCAAATGTGGATTAGGGTTAGGCGGATAGGGTAGATTAAGAGGTTAGATTAGTGTTAGGATTGAGATTTGGGCTTTGGATTAAGGTTTAGGGTTTAGTTTTAGGTTTAGGGTTTAGTTTTTTAGGTTTAGAGTGAAATTAGGGTTTAGGGTTTGTTTAGGGTTTTAGGGTTTTAGTTTAGGGTTTAGGATGAATTAGGGTTTTGGTGTTAAGGTTTTCAAATTCATAGTAATTAAGTGCTTGTACCTTGTACTAAAGTGGTGGTAAGAAACCAAAGTGATTTAGGAGGTAAAATGACCTGATTTGACTTTTTGCATTTATTGACTATATACATTGTGTTTTTGAAACTTGTAACTATTTAGGAGGGCGAAAATATATTCTAATGTGGTGTATTTGAAACTTGCTTCACATGATTTTAAATATTGTTCATTCATTTTATATGTATACATTACATTATAATTAGGGTTTTGATGCTGAAACGTTAACGTTTAATACTAGTTTTGAAATAACATTTTGAAAAGTAAGTTAATGAATTTATGTGCTCTGGTAACATTTGATTATAGAAAGAATAGACTTGACATATTTAGGCGAGTTTAAATTGATTTAAACATATATAATATGATGGCATTGGTAGTGGGTTTGCGTAAGCTCGTTTACTGTTGAAATGTCAAGTTACGTTGCATTTATGAGATAAAGCAAAAATTTCCCTTTAAAAAAAGGTGGGTAGATATATATAAATAGATGGATATTACAGTGTTTCTAAATTTAATAGATGGATATTTACATTGATGAAAATTGCAATTGGTTGTTTACTTGACCTTATTACAATTCCAGATATGCCAAAAATTGCTAGCTTTCCTCATGTAGAATTTGCTAGTTTGCTTGAGCTTGAAACCAAGCTACACTTTATCCTTAAACCATGAGTGATCCTATTTCCTTTTTGGTTTAGTGCACTATTTGGACATGTCTCCCCTGAATTGATTGTAAGTTCACTTTCCCATCATTAATGGTAGCTTGTTGCCTAGGGTTTGACGAATTCCTCAGCTGGTTATTGGTAGTAGGATAGCAAGAAGTGACAACAGCATTCAATGAATGACATCACTATGATGATAAATCAATGGGTTCATCGCCCCTCTGGATCACTTGGAACAATTAGACCTGATTTCAGAGTTATGATAAATGGAAGGGTTATGGTTAACTAAGGGAGCATTTGTTTCCAATTGAGGGGATGGATGATTGTCTGGAGAATAAACATTAGGTAATCTGTATCGATTGATAATCATTGCATTGATAAGTGATGAAAGGGTGGTGGTTGATTTGATTGTTTGAGTATTGTTGAGACTGATAAGTTGATCATACTGGGGACGACTGTAAATGGATGATAATTGTGATGAAATTGAGTGTTTTGGTAAGAGTTTTGATGTGTTTGATTAAGAGAGGGAAATTATATTTCAAATGTTGTGCATTGTACACTTATACACATGCTTTAAGACTTGCATATGCATTTTATATGTATACATTACATATAATTAGGGTTTAGATATAAACGTTAACGGATAAGGTCTATTTTGATATAACGTTGTAAATGGTACGTTAAATGGATAATGTACTTGGTAAAAATGATATTAAGATATAGATTTGATATATTAGGATGTTTACATGATATAAACATAGATATAGATGGCATTGGTGGAGGTTGCGTGAGCTCGTTTACTTTAGAGATGCAAGTTACGTTGCATAATGAGATAAAGCAAAAAATTTCCATGTTAAAAGGTGGTATATATATAATAGATGGATATTACAGTGTATCTAATTTAATAGATGGATAATTACATTGATGAAAAATACGGGTTGTTATAGTCTCCCTCCCTTAAAAGAAATCTCGTCTCGAGATTTAGTTGGATGCCGGAGTGATGTTTGAAAATAGATGTGGATACTTGGCACGAATTTGATCTTCGCATTTCCATGTAAATTCTGGTCCTCTTTTAGAGTTCCATCTTACTTTGACTATAGGAATACGACTTTGCTCCAGTTGCTTGACTTCTCGATCCATGATCTCCACTGGTTCTTCCACAAAGTTAAGTTTGTCATCGAATCGAAGCTCTTTCATTGGAATGACAAGGGATTCATCAGATAAGCATTTCTTTAGATTAGAAACGTGGAAAGTACTATGGATATTACTGAGCTCTTCAGGAAGCTCAAGTTTATATGCCACTAGGCCAATTCGTTCAAGGATTTTGAAAGGTCCAATGTACCGAGGGCTAAGCTTTCCTCGTTTTACAAATTGGATGATACCTTTACGAGGTGATACTTTTAACATAACACGATCTCCAACTTGAAATTCTAAAGGCTTTCATCTTATATTGGCATAACTTCTCTGCCGGTCTCTTGCAGCTTGCAAGCATTGTCGAATTTGCACTATCTTCTTAGTGGTTTCATGGATTATTTCTGGTCCCGTAAGTTGAACATCTCCAACTTCGGCCCAGCAAACAGGTGATCTGCACTTTCGACCATAAAGTGCCTCAAATGGTGCTGCCTTAATACTGGCATGGTAACTGTTATTGTAAGAAAATTCTACTAATGGTAAGTGTTTTTCCCATCCTTTTCCAAAATCTATAACACAGGCTCGAAGCATGTCTTCAAGTGTTTGGATGGTTCTTTTACTTTGTCTATCGGTTTCAGGATGATATGCCGTACTCATGTCTAATTAAGTACCTAAAGCACTTTGTAATGATTGCCAGAATCTGGATGTGAAATGACTGTCACGATCCGAGATGATAGATATTGGCACTCCATGCCGGGAGACTATTTCTTTGATGTATAACCTTGTAAGGGTTTCCATACTATCTGTCTCTCGGGTAGGGATGAAATGTGCGGATTTGGTAAGGCGATCGACAATGACCCAGATTGTGTCATGTCCGTTTGAGGTTTTAGGAAGTTTTGTGATGAAATCCATTGTTATTCTCTCCCACTTCTACATAGGAATCTCCGGTTTTACCAGTAAGCCAGATGGCTTCTGACATTCTACTTTAACTCTAGAGCATGTTAAACATTTGCCAACATATTCAGCGATGATTGCCTTCATGTTAGGCCACCGATAGAGTTTCTTTAGATCCTGATACATTTTGTCAAAACCCGGGTGAATGGAATACTTTGATTTATAGGACTCATGCATGATCAAGTCTCTCAGATTACCAAAGAGTGGTAACCAACTTTGATTCTTGATACATCAGGTTCCACCAGGACGTATTTCAAATGATTTGTCCATTCCTTATAAGTTTTCAGCCTTGATGTTTTCTTCTTTGAGTGCTTCGGTTTGAGCTTTGAGAATTTGTGAGGGCAAGTTTGGATGAATGGTTATAACTAATGATCTACCTCGGAGTGGTTTGATTCGTTCCCTCCGGCTTAAGGCATATGCTATAACATTTGCCTTTCTAGGATGGTAGCGAATTTCATAATCGTAATCTGCAAGCAATTTTAGCCAACGACTTTGTCTCATGTTTAACTCTTTCTGATCAAGGATATGCTGAAGACTTTTATGATCAGTGAACAAAGTACATTTGGTGCCATACAGATAGTGCCTCCAAATTTTAAGAGCGAACACTACTGCTCCTAATTCGAGATCATGAGTGGTATAGTTTTCTTTATTAGGCTTAAGTTGTCGGGAGGCATATGCAATAACCTTCTCTCTTTGCATTAACACCGCTCCCAGACCTTTATTGGATGCATCACAGTAAATAACAAAATCATCATTTCTTTCTGGTAATGCTAAGATTGGAGCTTCATATAGCTTCTGTTTTAGCAGTTGGAAAGCCGACTCTTGGTCTTTTCCCTAGATATATTTCTTGTTTTTCTGGGTTAATTCAGTCAAAGACTTTGCAATCTTTGAGAAATCTTTGATAAATCTCTGATAATAACCAGTGAGTCCTAAGAATTTACATATTTTTATGGGTGTAGTAGGAGATGTCCATATCTTAACTGCTTCTATCTTGGCGGGGTCAACATGAAGTCCTTGATTATCAATTAAGTGTCTAAGAAATTGCATGATACGAATCCAGAAATCACACTTGGAGAACTTGGCATACAACTTCTCTTTCTTGAGTAATTCTAGGATTATTCTCATATGATTTATGTGCTCTTCTTTGTTACAAGAGTAGATGATGTTGATCCTAATCTGAATAGATCTTTCTAGCCTGTTAAGGGTGGTAGCCAATCTGGATAGATCCAAACTAACTACAAGAGAAACAATGACTATGAACAATATAAGTTATGCGGAAACTAACTTATACTGCTAAGAAGAACAATGAATAAAACCGAACTTTGATTACTATTAATCTGCTAGGTTACATAATACTAACTATGAATATTTGTGAAAACTTGTGTATATAACTAGTGCCGTAGGGTTCCTTTTATATACCAAGGAAACGTTAATGGGCTTACAAACCGTGTGAAATGATAATGCATATCTATTCCTATTATAACTCATGCATATCTCTTAACAGTACTAACTAATATATGCTAGCAGTACCAACTTACTACTAACAGTACCAACTCTACTATCAGTACTAACAGATGTACCGGCAGTACTAACTAACAAACAGTACTAAGTCAGGAAAACATAATTCCTAACAATCCTCCTCTAAACATGATGTTCACTTGTTAACCTTTATGTTTCTTCAGTTTAAGCTTCTTGATCACTTAGAGGATGTATCCAAACACATAACTATTCTTTAATCTGCTCTTTGATGAACTTGAAATTTTTTGTGACTTTGTAATATTTAACATTCATTAGCTTCTAGTCTTTGTCATCTTTACAGCATCTCAGCAACTCAGCAACACAGCAACACCAACTAAGTTGGCCTTGTAGTTTTTGGCGAACTACCAGCCATAAACGGATTTGATGTTTCTTTACCAGTAGCCGTTTGCTTTGGAATAGCCAATGCTTCATTGCAATAACATGGTGCATTGATAACCATATAGTTTTGGGCAAACTATCAACCATCAACGGATTTGAGAAGTCTTTACCAAGATCTGTTTGCTTTGGACTAACCAACTCTTTACTGTGAAGCATGGTGAGTTGAGAACCATATAGTTTTTGGCAAACTATCAGCCATTAACGGATTTGAGAAGTCTTTACCAGAAGTCGTTTTCTCTGGACTAGCCAGTTTTTGATGTCTGTTAGACATGGTAAACTGATGACCATTTATTGTGTGGTTATACAACCAACACTTAAAGATCCTTCTCACTTCCATCATAATTTCCAGATTCATTAATCTGCTTTTGAATGGATCTAAGCTGATTATAAGCACCATTACTTGCAGACTCAGCTACCAACTTCGAAGACATCATCTTCTCAAGTGTTTCTTTTGTGAGTGGATACTTCCTCTCTGCAAGCATATGAATCTTAGTACCATCTTCTAGTATTAAAGTATGAACCCCACAATTCTCATAGAAATCCCAGCTCTTAAGATTCCATCTTTCTTGATTCTGCCAGAGTTCATCTTCTGCATTTGCATCAAACATTATCCTTAAATCTCCCTAAAGAACTAGATCAACACCTTCTAGAGTAGTTGTTTCAAACCTCTGCATCACCAGGTTATATAACTCCACAAGATCTAGCCTATCAAACCTTATCACCATCTCAGAAAATGTTTTAATCCATCTAGAGCTTCCATCAGATCTAAAGATCATGTAGTAGATGCCCTCTACTCCATGTCTGTCATAATGATAGAATTTTGATTCCTAGTTAATAATTGGAAATCTCTTCTCCAGGACTTCATAATCTACTATTCCTTTTTCATTTGGAACTATCTTCAGAAAAGTCTTTAGATGCTCTTCTTCTTCAAGGTCAGAATCTGTCTTCTTCCTCTTAGACATTCTTTTCATTCTTGGACTTCCTTTTTTTCTTTGAAGCATCACTATCAGCATGTGTTTGCTTCCTTGCCTTCTTTCTTGCTTTCATCTTTAATATTGTACCTGATCTCTTTTTGGTACTCTCCTCAACTTCTTCTTGCTTAACTTCCATATTAGTACTGTCAGGTTCTTTAAGAACCCTTCTCCTTCTTTGAAGTATCTTCACCAGCTGCCTTCTTATTCATCTTCTCTATCAATCTTTCATCTTTAGCATAACCAATAGGAATAAAGTCTTGAATAGACTTCTTTGATTTTTCATACAAAACTTGAACTTCTTCAAACTCCTTGTTTCTTAGTTTACTGTGTGTATATCTTCCCACATACTTTAAGAAAGTTATCATCTGATTTCTTAACTGAATTTTAGTGAGAGGTTTGCTCCTGATAGCTACTGCTCTTTGTTTTGCAAGAAACTTCCTCTGAGCTGTAATAGTATCATGCAAAAATTTAGCTCTTTATTCAACAGTGAATTGTTCCCTTTCTGCCTCTTGAAGTCTTTCAGCTAAAAGTGTATCTGCATTCATCCTTGCTTGGATTTCATCAAACTCTCTAGCTAAGACAACCTGAGTAGCTTCTTCAGCAACAACCCTTTCTCTTTCTAACTCTGCTTATAATTCAGCATTAACCTATCTTGCAACCTCTTCATTCATAGCCAATTGAGCTACATCCAAGTCACTTTTCTTTAGCTTCTTTGCAGGCTCAGGCTCCTCTTCAAGAACACCTTTGCCTTTATCTTTAGGGTCTATTTTTGGAAATGGCTTCAAAGTTAAAACTGATCTTGCAGGCCTATCAGATTTGTCAACTTCTTTAATAGCCACTCCTTTCAGCTTTGCCTTGTCATCCTTCATTTTCACCAGAGTTTTAGCAAGTGTTATATCTTAATTATCAAACACACTTGTTGTAGTAGGAGGAGTCATTGGAGTAGCAGTAATAACTTCTGGTCTGCTGGTAGTACTAATATTAACAGTACTAACTTCAGGCACAACAATACTAACTCCTATATTACACTAACACCTATATTACCTAGCAGCAATTACTGGTTCTCATGCTCTTCGTTTTCTAAAACCTCTGTATCATGTGTCACATTTAGCTCCTCAGTCTCTTTACTTTGCCTCCCCTCATTCACAGCTTCCTCTGTGTCCATATAGTCCATACCATGAGCTAAATCAGCATCAAGATTATCAAAGGCACTGTCATCTAAAGTTGGTCCTGGTTTGGCATTTTTCCTCCCCTGTTTGGATACAGACTCTTTCTTACCCAACTTTTTCTTCATGGATAAAATAGACACACTCCTTAACCATGCTCTGTAGTATGAGATGCTGGGCTTACACTTCTTCTACAGCTTCTTGATGCTAGTTTTCAATTTAAGGATCTCTGCAGCCTGAGCATCCTTGGAATTCTCTAAAGCAAGAACCCTATTTGACAAGTTAGTGCAAAGAACAAATAACTCCTCTAGGTTCAAGCCACCCTCAGCTCTGTCAGATGTGTGACCACCTGAAAGAGGACTATCATGGGGTAACTGAACCTGATCCCCTTCACTCCTACCAGTGCCCTCTAAGGTGTTCCTAGAGTTTTGGGTGTTTTCTGGTCTAGAAGATGATTCAGTAACATGGGTTTGATTGCCTACACTAGGTTGAGTAGGAGAGGGTGTTGGTTGGGGTTCAGTGTGTATTCCTGAACCCTCACCCTCTTCTACTGCCGCAGGTACTAACATAGTAGGAAATAAAGGTGTCACATGTCCTGAAAAGTGGAGTCCTCTTCTTGTCATATTAGTAAAAACCTTTTTAGAAAGGACTGGTATTGGAAGATTATCCAAAGGGGCAGGTATATTTTAAAGCTGGTTGTTTAAAAACACTTAAACAAACCTTGGATACATGAGAAATTTCTTCTTAGCCTCCAAGTTCCTATTCATACCATTAAAAATCATTATAGAAAAGTTAAATGTTCTATCAGTAGCTAAGCAAATCACTGCTGATGCAACATTAGTGGGAAATTGATCCCAATAAGTACTTTTTGAGCTAAGACAGTGAATGATGGTATGAATTAGGTACTTCCATTGTGGAGAGAAGAGGGATTTTTGAAAAGTAAGAGTTGTAAGATCCCCCTCATACCCCATTAATGGAAGGTTTTCATAAATGTCTGCAACTGTGAGACAATCAATCCCATTATCATCATTAAATAGAAGATCTCTTCTAATTGATGATTCTGAGATCAATACAGTATGTCCACTAATAGTGGCTTTGATTTGACTGACATTATTGACTGTTTGGGATACTTTTGAGTTCCAAAACTGTTCCATAAGGGAAGTAGAGACATTAGTACTTACAGTGAGAGCATAGAAAATCAAGCTTGGTGATAGAAAGTCCACAATCTCATGAAACTCTGCATTCCCTTCAGTATTTTCTAAATACGCAACCATGTGATGCTTGGGGCAAGATTCAAAAGCAACCATTGTTGTTAATTTTGAGTAATTGGGATTGTCGTCGATTAGAGGGATTAGGGTTTATGAATTGGGAGCTTGAGAGAGAGATTAGGTGAGTGAATTGTTCAATTTGGAATGGTTTATATAGGGTGAGCAAACCCAATGGCGAAGAAACCGTTGTAATTTACACTTTAGACCCCTAGCAGTATCTTCTCTAACGGTAACCCAGCGGTACTAACTTTTTCCTGGCAATACTAAGTTTTGGCCTGGCAGTACTAACTTTTTGCCTACCAGTATTAACCAAAACTGGCAGCACTAACTAACTCAGTACCATATGTAGCCCTCAATCCTCATTGCAAAGAACATAGTAAACCCTAAATAATCATCATATCATCTAAAATCCATCTGCTAACGAAAAATCATTTTACAAACTAGACTATAAATTAACCTGCCATCTTGCCTCCCCTAAACTAATGCAGCTATAGGTTGAGCATTCCAATGTTAACAATTAAGAAATTGAACATGCTAACATCAAAAGCTTTGGTTAAAAGATCAGCCACATTATCATCAGTGTGAATCTTAAGCACCTGTATAAGCTTTTTATCATAAGCATCCCTAATGAAGTGGTGCCTAATCTTAATATGCTTTGTTTTGGAGTGAAATACTGGATTCTTTACAATGCAGATTGTGCTTTCATTATCAATGTAGATCTTTGTGTTCATAAAATTGAACCCATAGTCTAACATTTGATTCTGAATCCACAATACTTGCCCACAACAGTTGGCAGCAACAACATACTCTGCCTCTGTAGTAGAAGTAGCCACAATTGTTTGCTTCTTGCACTGCCATGAGATAAGTCTCTTGCCAAGAAATTGACAACATTTTGTTGTGGATTTTCTGTCAAGATTTGCTCCAGCATAGTCACTGTTAGAATAGCCTTCCAGGTCAAATGATGACACTCTAGGATACCAAAGGCCCAGTTTGGGTTTTCCTTTGAGGTACCTAAAGCTCCTCTTCACAGCATAAAGATGTGAGGTCTTTGGAGTTACCCGAAACCTAGAACAAGCACAGAATCCACATCAGCAGCTTCTTCATCCTTGATCAAGAGCTTCTAGGTCTCAATTGGAGTACTCGCAGTCTTTACACTAGCAAAATCAAACTTCTTTAGGATCTCTGCAACATACTTATCCTGAATTATGAAAATACCATCTTCTTTCTGCTTGACCTGTAATCCAATAAAGAAGGTGAGCTCTCCTATAGAACTCATCTGGAATCTGTTCTTCATCAATGCCTCAAATTTATCACACCAAGATTTCTTTGTAGAACCAAAAATAATATCATCTACATAAACCTGTACTAACATGATATAACTTTTAATAAACCCTAAAATGCAAGAACTAAGAAAACTAAACCAAAAACGAAAGCATTTTAAGCTTAAAAACGGAATCGGGGAATCTAATCCCGTTCTTTTAAAAACTAAAATCTAACGATTTTTAACCCTACTAAATCAAAACTAATTTTTAACAACCTAAAAGAAAAAAGAAAAATTAAAAAAAAGGTGACTTTTAATAATTTTCTTATATTAAAAACTGTTTCACTTTATATTAAATATTAAAAATACTAATCTAAATCATAAAAATCTGAAAAATTCCACAAAAGTACTAAATGTAGTAAAGAAGGCAGGAAAAATAAGCTGGTTAAGCCAGCTTATCAAATAAGCCTAAATAAGCTACGGCTTATATTTTAAAAAAGGAAGCTAAAGTGTGTTTAAGAAATAAATTGTGCACAAGAAGACCAGATGGCCCTACTGGTGGTGCTGATGATATTGGAAGTGTGATGTTAAGAGTGTTGGCTTTGGTAAAGAGGGAGGTCAAGGATTTTACGTCCCCTGTGTCCTCTTCATATCCCTTAATAAAAATTTTTTTTCTTTTTTTTAAACTTATAAAATAAGCAAAAACAGCAAAGTTTAAAAAAACAACTTTTTATAAAACCCTAAAATAAACTAGGAACAAGCAACAATAAGCAGGTAGTTTTGATTTTTTACACTAAGTGACAAAGAGGGTAAAACTACTTTACTTTTTAAGTACAAATAAGCAACTAAGAGACAAATAAGCTAAAATAGATACTATACTACACCTAATAAGCAATTATGAACAAAATAAGCAATGGATAATAAGCAGAAAAGCTATAAAAAACAAATAAGCCAAAATGGCTAAAACTGTCAATCAAAACAGCCACAGGGGCACTTTCTAGCTTATTTTTACGCTAGAAGATGGATCCTTATGGCTATATGGCTTATACCACTGAAAAGTTTGAACAATAAGCTTTAATAATCATCAAAGAAAATTGAGTTTGTATTTCAGATAAGCCCTGAAAAAGGCTTATGAAAAGGCTGGTTCACACAGATACAAACACTTAGAATTTTTTTTTTTCAAACCTTTTTAAAAACCTACTTTTGAGCTTAAAAATAAGTGAACAAACATAACCTTATGGCTATAAGACCTTCAAACAGATTGAATTTGGACCTCAAAGAACTTATAACAAGAATCAAAAACCATTTTGAAATTCAAAATAAGCCATAAAAAAGCAAATGTAAAAGCTATTTTTTTTTCTTTTCAAAAAGAACACTTAGCAAAAATTTTGACAGATTTCAACCAAAACTTAACTAGACTAAAGGATATTTAAACAACACCTGCATACTGCATTTTACTACTAAAAACAACACTAAAACTATGCTTAAAGTATGTTTTTTAAAAAGCTAATCAAATAAGCAACTTAAATCTGTTTTAATAACACAGATTTAAGTTTCTTATAGAAAATCCTCAAAACAAACTTTTAGACTTAAAAACTTCTAAATCAGCTTATTAAGACTTAAAAAAATGCTAGACAAAGTTGGCCAAGTGACCTAAACTGTTTTTAATCAGTTTTGACCCACTTTGACTCTTAAACCAAACTCCCCTTTAAGTTTTTCAAAACCATTTTTAAACTGAATTTTAAGGATTTAAGCACAGTTCTTTGAAAACATATGATGATTAAGCCCTGAAAAAGGCTTTATGAAAGGCTGGTTCACACATATACAAACACTTAGAATTTTTTTTCAAACCTTTATAAAAACCTATTTTTGAGCTTAAAAATAAGTGAACAAACATAACCTTATGGCTATAAGACCTTCAAACAGATTGAATTTGAAACTCAAAGAACTTATAACAAGAATCAAAAACCATTTTAAAATTCAGAATAAGCCATAAAAAGCAAATGTAAAAGCTATTTTTTTTCTTTCAAAAAGAACATGATCGTTCCGGATTCACACCGTAAATATATATAATATATAATAAAATATAAAATATATAAAGAAGTGTAAAAACCAACAATCAATGATACCGAGAAGTAGTATAGAGCTTTCCCGGGTCGTAAATCCCCAACGAGGCTGGAATGGTAAATCGATACGATCGAAGATTTGAGTTTGAAGGAAGGAATTGGTTTGGTAAGTTGAAAAAGTCAAATTAGATAATAACGGACCAAAACGTTTAAGAAAAACCTAGAAATTATGAAATTAAACTAGAAAACGAAACCCCGAATCCCGTACAAAAGGGGGAAAACCTAAATTCTTTAAAAATAACCCTACGGAAAATTTTTCACTTCTAAACTACTCTACGGGTCAAATAACGAAAATAAAAAGACTAGACTCGTAAACGGAGTTCGTTTACCCAAAAACGAATCAAAACAAAACCCGTACCCGACCCCGATTTTTAAAACGCCAAAAAATTTGATAAATCATATGACCCTACGAAAAATTTTATATTTTTCCTACAAACTAGATGACAAAAGAAAATTTTCTAAAAAAGCAAAATATTTTTTTTGATAATTTTTGTATTTTTTATGAATTAAATAAACTTTTAACTAAATTAAATTATAAAAAAAAAAATAAACGTTTAACAATTATGAATTTAATAAACTTTTAACTAAATTAAATTATAAAAAATATTAAACGTTTACAAAAAATTCTGAAATTTTTTCTAAAAATACTCTACACTATAAAGGTCCTACGAAAAATGAAACACACCCACCAGCTTATACAACCAAAGTCCCTTGAGTCTATAACGAAAAAGACCCAAGGGCGCAGTGGTTAAGTGTGTGTGGGATAAAGGGGATGTATTGCTTGGTCCCGGGTTCGAGTCTTGCTCACCCGGACCAAGTATCTTCCCCTTTTTTTTTTTTTTTTAAAACTCTAGGGTAGGAAGTGTAACATTCTAAACTAAAGGGTAGGCGGGCAAAGTTTATTAAATTTACACTTTAGTTAAAACGTGTAACCCCGCACTATCAAAGATGTACAAAACCAACCCTACGACATGGCTTATTTTTTTGGCTTATTAAAAAATGATTTTTAGCAAAAACTTAAAACTACAAACTTATTAAGGGGCTTATGCTACACAACTTTAACAAATGCACTTTTCACTTTTATCAAAAGAATAAGCTTAAAAATAAGCTTAATTTTGACAGAAGCTTAAGAAGCTTTAAAAGCCAAAAAAACTAAGTCTTTTTACTACTTATGGTCTAATAACTAAGCTAAGGACTAAAATAAGCAAAAAGGGCTTATGCTAACTTAAATAAGCTAAAAGGAAAAGAAAAGCTAAACTAATAAGCTGTTGGAAAGTGCTTAAGTGACAGAAACTGAAATAAGCTTAAAAGCTAAAATTTGCTTAAGACTTGAACAAATAAGCTAAAGAAAAAGTGAAATAAGCACACTAACTATCTAACTTAACCTAAAAACTTACTAGGACACAATTTGAGCTTATGGGATAAGCTCAATAAGCCAAAGTCAAAAGATAAGCAATCCTACAGCCTAAGGGATGCAAAACAGCCAAATGGCAAGATTGGGCTTAAAAATAGGCAACCAAATAAGCTTTTCAAAAGCTTAAACTGAAGAGGCTTATAGAAGAGCCTATAAGCTCTTAAAATAAGCCAAAAACTTGGGCTTAATTTCTTTTAGTGGCTGAGAAAGATGAGCTTAAAGGTCCCCCTTTGCACCAGGGGAGCTTAATGGCAAAGCTCAAGGGCTTATTTGACAGCTTATTTTAAGCTGTCAAATAAGCTCTAAAAGTACAAATAAGCTTAAACAGATTGAGTTCTATAGCTAAATAGCTTATGCACCAATTTTGAGCTTTGGAAAATCACTTTTACTTGCTTATTTTTGACTGAGAAAAAGGTGTTTGGGGCTTATTGAAACTGTGACACAAGGACTTGATGGTTTTGACTCACCAAAGTCAAAAGGACCAAAGGCTTTTGACAGCCTTTTTAGAACACACAAAACACACCTTTGTTAATGCTTAAACTCAAACCACAAGTGCTTAATCAAATAAGCACTTGTGGGATTCTTAAAACCTTAACAGTTTCAAAAGAGGTTTTAGAAAACCTTGGAAAACAATTTTTCAACTAAAAATGTTTTAAAAACAGCTTAAGAGTGACTTAAAACTTATGCTTAAATTGACCAAGTAACCATAACCCATGCCAAAACTCTTTTTGACCCGTTTTGGTCTTGTGCCAAACACCCCTTTATCTAAAAACTGTCAACCCAAAGTGAGTTTAAAATCCATTTTTAGACTAAAACTTTAAAAACTTTTTATCCACTCCTACTTATTTTGACTTATTTAACCTATTTCAAAACTAAAAAGCCTAGCTTATTAAGACAAATAAGCTAGTTTCTCTTCTAGCTTATACTACACTTATGACAGTTTTTTAGAAAAAGCTAATGTGACACAAAATTATGCAATAAAAACTTACAACAGTCAAATAACAACTTAAACTAAAGTATTTGTAAAGATAAAAAGCAAATAAGCTAATTCCTTAAGCTAAAAAGATAAGCTAAATGAAAAATGGAAAGTTGAGACCTTGGATTTTTGTTGTCTCAGAACCAAGGCCACTCTTTCTGAGTGAGTGGCCTAAAAACCTGTCCTAATGGCTCCTTAGCCTCTAAACCTGAGCAATAAGCTCAATAAGCTCTTGGGAGCTTATTACTTCAAATGGCTTCCAAATTGCACCCAAATGGACATTTATGAACTTAATTCAAACTAAAGCAATATGAAAGAGCTTATAACAAATTTTGAGCTGAATTAGAGCTTATTAGCAAGAATAAGCTCTAATGAGCTTATTGAGAGCTTATTGAGTAAAAAGAGCTTAATTTTTCATTAAAATTGAGAATTACAATTGCATAAGAGAAAGTAACTTAAAAACACTTAAAACTTAATAAAAACTGAATTAAACTTGGTATGAAAACTGAATATTTGCCACAATGGCTTACAAGGCTTATTTATAGCCGAAAACTTAAAACTAGGTCTTCTTTCTTCTTTCTCTTTGTTGTGCTTGTTTGTAGACACACAAACACAGGTGTGTTTGTTGTGTGAGAGGTTTAAAAGCTCTAATCTTGACCCTTCAATCTTTAAAATCAATCTCGGCCGTCGAATTTGGTCTTGGGGGATGTGGGATTGCCAAGTTGGCAACTTTATGGCTGGGAAAGGTAGTGGAGGAGGGGGGAGGTGAATATCCATGGTGGTGGTGAATGTTCGTGGGGTAAAAACGGGTACAACAACCCGTGAGTGTGTTTGAGAGGGAAAAAGAGGCGGGAAAAGCTGTTGGGGCTGTTAACAGAGTGTGAGTTTTACCATTTGGCTAAAATGGTCCCTCAAAGTTAATGGTGTGTTTGCAACATTGGTCCTTGTGGTTAAACAACTTTTGGGGACTTGGCAAAACAAGTCCCCAAGAGTTATGTAACTCTTTTCACCCACAGTCCCTTTGGTGTACAAGTTAGGGGGGTTGGCAGTTTTGCCCCCCCACTTGTTACTTTGATCAAATTGCAAAAATAGCCCTTGTCTTCATTTTTTCTCTTTTCTTCTTTATTTATAAGTTTAGGGTTTGGCAATTTCAGCCCCTAAACTTATATTTCTTGAACTTTGGCCCCGGGGTTGACTTGGGTTGACTTTTCTGTTGACTTTTTGACTGGATTGACTTTCCGGCTTTGATTTGGCTTTGTCTTTCACAGTCTTTTCCATTCCGAGTCCAGTTTTGTCGTTTTAGCTTTGTTTTTCGTCCTTTTCTTGGTTATCCGTTCCTGCACAATACAATTAGCAAAACAAGCGTATCTTTGGCATTTTAAGTCCGTTTTTGGTTATTTTAGCTTGTTTTTAAAGGTAAAAGGTATGTGTATTTAAGCACATACCAAAATCCCCCATACTAAGGTATTGCCGTGTCCTCACGCAATGCTATGAAGTAAGCATTTACGAAAACTAAGAATCTCAATCCCCCTCGACTAATAACTTTGAAAAGTAGCAAAGTGTTCGTCAAGGGAAACTAAAGAATCAACAGCTTCGACAAGTCCCGTTTTCACCATTTTTTATTTGTACACTAACTATCCCTAATATTTTTGGATTTTTCTTTTTCTTTTCTCGACTACCTGTTTGACTTCCTTTATTACAGAATTGGCAAGAAATATCACAAATAACCGTGCGCCACGCGAATTGATCAACATGCAACCTAATTAAATAAGGTCGTATAAGGTACTAATCACATTAAGTACTCCTACCTTGCATAAGTCTAGATAGCTAATCACCATCTAAATGTTTTTTAAAGTGAAACATAGTTTTATAAAATTAATTTTATAAAAACCATACTTTTGGTAAAATCGTCATAACTTTCACGTTTCTAATCCTTTCTTGCGTTTCTTATGCCCATCTTTTCGTATTAAGATGAGTTATCATAATTTGACATTTTATGTATTTCGACCCTCTGGTGAACAGTAAACCTATTAACTGTTCACCTCAGACGTAATTTTTTATTAAATCTATTTGTGCGTAAAACCCGTAAATGTCGTATTTTATTCGTTATAGCTCCGTTTTTAGCGATTCTTTCGAGCACGCACTCGTAATTGAAAGTGTATATATAATTTAGGAGTTTACAAAAATATAACTTTTCTGTCAAGAAAAGTAACTTTTATAAAAATAGTGTATAAAAGTATTAATTTTTTCGTAAACCTTGCAAAATATGATTAACTCGTTCGTATATTAATTGAAAAATTACGATTCTTATCATTTTGGAATCCTAAAAATATGTATTATTTGTTAAAAATATCAAACTTGCTGTTTGATACAAATTTTATAAAAGTTATTTTATAAACTCCGTTTAATTAGCGTATAACTCGTTTTTACCGTAACTTTTTCGTTATTAATCCGTTGACAAGTTACTACCTTAATCTGAAGTCGTCGTGAATGATTCTCTTATAAAAATTAATATTATAAGTATGTCTTTATACAAAATTTTGACAGAATGTTTTGTTGTTTGTTTTGATAAGTCCAATTTCACCTTTGGTTTCAACCTTATAATTGTAATTCCCACCACATGTCTTATATATCATATATGTTGTATATCATACATATATTAGAGTCCATGGTTCCATAATTGTCCCTTTGTCCAAATATTACAAGTCTTTCATAATATTTAATAAACTATAATTTTCATAATAACCATAAATCACTAGTTTTGTTTATATTAGTCCCACTTTACCATATAAACCAAAAGTGATAACAAGTGTGATTTCTTCCAACATGACATTATTTAGTGTTCTAATACATGATTAAAAAGTCCCATAATCAACCATCAACATGTCAATTTACCATCCATTACTTAAACATATTATATGAAAAATCAAAAAACCCTAATAATCCATAAATCATTTGATTTACACCAAAATGACTTGATTACAATATTTTTCCCTCATCCTTTTTTTGTATATATAAAGTAACATCACAACATATATAAAAGTAATCAAATGGAATTCATTTCAAATAAAAACCTCACAATTTTTCATGATAAAATCCCTAAATGGTGATTTTAAGCTAAAATTAGAAATAAACATATGCATGAAACTTATTAAAATGAAGGCCATACAAGGTTTTTAAAGTAGACCTTATGATGAATGTGATGGTGACCATACAAAATTGCTAAACCCGTGTTTAGCCTTAAAATCCAAACTTGCACAAAGAAAACCCTTGTTTTCTTCAATAAAACCCTAGTCTTCCTTTTCTTGATTATTACTTGAAAATGCTTAGCCAATGCTTGAAAATACCTTAGAATATCTTAGGATAGATGTGTATAGGAGTGTATGGGTTGTAGAAAAATTTATATGGATTTGGTTGGAGGAGAGTTTTGTGCCGGTAGCTATATGGAGCACCAAAGGAAGAGTTTTTTGTTGAATTTTGTGCTAAGTGGTTGTTATGAACTGGAGTTAATCTTCTTCTAGTACTGCGATGAAAAATATGGGAAGTCTTAGTCAAGGAAACATGGTAAGGTCTTAGGGATGGGTCTATGGTCCTTGGTCTAAGTCTTTGGTCAAGGAACAAGTTATGGCTAGGTATTAATGAGCAAGTGAAGTACATTGACCAAATGGGTAAAGATTTTTCCTTTTTATATAACTTGTAAATTATTACAAATATTTCGTGGCAAACATAGGATATATATATAATTTTTTGTAACTTTTACTGTATTTGGGTATAAAAGTAAAGGTGGTTCTTTGTTTGAAGCAAGAAAGTTGGTGGTTTCCCGGAGTGCCTAAACCTATATATCGCGAAAACGTAACACTATTACGTATACCGATAAAAAATAAAATGAACAAAGTTTAATAATTAATTCCCTCAAAAATTATATAACCCTTGCTTGAATGTAAAAAAATAATGTTTAGATGCCCGAGTTACATTTGAATGCTAATTTTTAGCTTACGCGATTTTACTTAATACATGAAATTAAAAGCAAACGCGTACAATACTAAAAATAAATATTAGTTTATCGACGTCTTCAATGACTTGAAAACACGAGGTGTTATATATAAACAAGAAAGTACAAGATTTTTCTAGTTTAAAGCCAAAAACCGAAATAAGCCATGGGCTTATTAGCTTAATAACAAGCTACGAAACACACAAAATAAGCAAACAACAAACACAAATTCCTTCCTCCTTGATCTGCTACCAATTGTTACCCATAAAGATTCTAGCCTAAAACAGGGATTCCCGTAGGTCCAAGGAGATAAAAGAAATTGAAAGCCATGTTATTAGAGAGAAAGGGAAGAGTGTGTGTTTTCTAGAGAAAGAAAGAAACACACACTTATGAGATACAAAATGGTTATCCTCACCCTCCTATGGAAGTATATGAGGGGTATTTATAGGTCTTGACACAACTAGCTTATAAAACTTGTCATTTTTAGTCCCTACGTGTCAAGCCTTTTATGAACTAATGTTGTAAAACCTAAAAATCTCAACAAGTGTAAAATTACCAAAATACCCCTAATGCAAGAAAATTACATAAAAGCATGCATAAATTTCATTTTAATTCTAGAAATTATAAAAATACAACATATGACAATTATGAAATTTATGTAAGATTAAAATACCTTATATTGTATAAGAAAAATAATTAATACTTATGTATATATATTTTTAGCCGAATTATATGTATTTATTTAATTATACATTACAAATTAAACAAATAAAATTAGGATAATTACAAAAATATATTGGCAAGTTAAAATTCTGATTTAGTCTATTTTTAAGAGCCCAAAAACTCGGCCAAAATACTTTATTATATTCTTTATGTATTTTATTTTGTTAAAACCTAAAAACTAAAAGCACCGAAAACCCTAAAAACCAAAGAGGCGGCACAAGAATTTTTCCAAGGGCTAGGACGATTTTTCTAAGGTGTTTTGGAGGACAAGGAAGGTGGGAAAAATATTGGAAAGATTGTGTAAAGCTTGGTTCGATCGTGGTAATCGTTTGGTTCGAATAAACAGTTCGGATTCCTATAAATCATCAAATCACAGGATTCATCAAGGGAAATTTGTATTCCATTTTTCATCATTTTAATGCATAATATACATAGGAAAAATATTCATGCATGTTATATTGATCGTATTAATTAAAACAAGTTAGAAACCCTAATTTTGGAATAATTATGAAATCGGCTCAAAAATGCTTGTACATTTGATTTTATATTTTTCTAAGGTTGTATATATCATATGTAACTCAGATAAATTGTTGTAAAAATTTAGGATAGGCTCAAAAATTGATTTGGGATTTATCTTGTTTGCCGATTTGCGAAATAAGGAGAAAGAAAGAAATAAAGGTGTAATCAAATTAGGGTTAGGATTTTTGATTAATTATTTTCCAGGTGCAATTTAAATGAGCTAATTATATGGGAAAAATTGTGTGGGTGGAATTTGGGAAAAATCAAATTAGGGTTTTTTGGTGATTTATTTTCTAGCCGTTTTAAATTTTAAAAGTATAAGGGGGTGAATTGAATTTCTGAACTATGAGGTCCTGTTTTAACATATTTTATTATATCTGTATAAAATAAGTTGGGGGGTTAAAATGTCATATTGATATTATTTTTGGATTTAAAATGGTTTTAATTACATATAATCAAGTAATAGAAATTTAAATTTACTTAAAATAGAGGGTTCGAGGACGAAAATTTTTAGAGGGGAAGAAGTTGTAAAACCTAAAAATCTCAATAAGTGTAAAATTACCAAAATACCCCTAATGCAAGAAAATCCATAAAAGCTTAAATAAATTTTATTTAAATGTTGGAAATTGTATAAATGCAACATGTGACAATTATGAAATTTATGTAAGATTAAAGGTTTGACTTGTAAATACAGAAAATGGAAGGTATAATCTGAATAAAATGTGAAACTTTGATATTTACACTTTTAACCTTGAAAATTGTTGATTTTGCATATTAAACCCTAAAATATGGAAAGTTGTCATATTTAACCCTAAACTTGTAAGGTTGGCATGTTAAGTCCCTAAACTATTCAAAATACTTAATAGAATCTCAAATGATGAATATTACTAATTTTGGAAACTTACTAAAAATGGAAAGTTACTAAAAATGGAAAGTTACTAAAAATGGAAAGTTACTAAAAATGGAAAGTTACTAAAAATGGAAAGTTACTAAAAATGGAAAGTTACTAAAAATAGAAAGTATAACTTAAATGAATGGTTTGTAATTCGAATTTATCATTTCTTTAGGTTCGGTCAAGAGGGAGTGATTGTGATTTTCCTGTGGTGTTTTCTTTGATTATTGCTTTGCTTCGGAATAAGGTACAGATATTCTGACCTTATCGTTAAGGTTTCTCATGACATATTCCTCTCTATCTTTGATTACTTATGTGAATTGCTACATTTGCTCTGAGCCTTTTATCTTGGTTCTCTTATATGATCGGTTATTATGTTCTATTTGAATCCTGCTATGCTACCTTTGATATTTGAACCTTTGGCATTGAACCTTTGCTATGATCCTTTTGAAATGAATTTTGATATGACTTTGCTTTGAACCCTTCAGTTTAAGACCCGAGCCACTATTTGTTTCCCAGCCATGAAGGTAACTTGGCCGTGTCATTGATGCACCTTTGGCATGACTCATGTGTGAGTGAGTGATTTCTCACGCCGTCCCCCATTTGATATTGTATGCGCATTATGAAGATTATTATTTGTTTAAGATGCGTATGGATGCATCCTAGATTTGTTTTGTATTCGATGGATTATGACATTATGATATATGTATATTTGGTGACTGATGTTTGCATTCCACGGTCCTTCACAATTTGGAGCTCATGACTCATGTTACTATGATTGATTTGTTTAGGCTTGGTAATTGGACTTGTTGATCTTTTTGATTCTTTACCTTAACTATGATTGACTTCTGATATGTCTTACCTTATATTTGTATTCCTTTGATCATGTCTTGTGATATCCTTTGTACCTTATATCGTATCCTTTGATTTTCCGTTATCTTTTGCGTTCGATTATATATATCTGTTCACTAGGCTTTGTAAGCTCAGCCACACTTTCTTTTCCTGCGGCAGGTATCTAAGCTAGGAGCTGGGGTTGCTTTCGGGATATGATTGTGAGTGGGGATCGTATCCTAGAGATCTTAGTTGTGATATATGATTTGTACTTTTCGAGACCTTCGTTATTTCGTTTATTTGTTTGGAATATGTATGTTCTTTTAAGAATTATGTAACTTAAGTCATGTGACTTATTTTCTTTGGTTATTTATTTAGACTTTCCGCTGTTTATGTTGTGATATGATTATGTTATGCTTTGATGTACACGCATATTTGTAATATTTTGATGTCACACCATATTTGTAATACTTCTACCCTTTTGGGTCGGGGCGTTACAATTTATGGTATCAGAGCTGCCAGGTTAATCATGACGAGGTCTTATGACCTTAGAGCTTAGGCTATGACCTGTGAGGATTGGGTAGACATTAAGTTCCTTCTGCGTAACTCTCTTCCGTAACCTATCTTGTTTTCGTTTGCTAATCGTTTTCTCGATCGTTCAGATGGTGACTACCCGTAGAAACTCGGATGACGATGTTCCTAACTTCGAGGCCATGATTGCTGCTGCTGTGGCCAATGCTCTCCCTAACCTTTCGGCTGCTTTGAGAACTCAGATCACCAATGACATCAGGAATGGTGCTGGAGCTTCAGGTGGTGGTGGTGGTGATAATGCTATACCCCAAGGGATTCATGTTTGGATCGAAAGGTTTACTAAGTTAAAGCCGCTTGCGTTTCGGTCTGCTGCCACTCCTGCCGAGGCAGAAGACTGGATTACGCATATGGAGAAGTTATTTCAAGTCTTGGGTTGTCCCGATAACTTCAAGACTCGTCTTGCTGCGTTTAAACTAGAAGGTGATGCACTGAGTTGGTGGAAGGCTCATTTGCGTACTCAGGTTGGAGGTGATGCTTTTGCCGATATTTGTACTTGGGTTGCTTTTCGTGAGATCTTTTAAAACAAGTATTTTCCAGCATCTGAGCAACAGCGTTATGAGCGTGAGTATGGGTTGATATATCAGCTGGATCGAGAGAATTCTAGGGAGTACATGGAGAGGTTCACTAGATTGGCTAGTTTTGTTGGAGCTACTGCTGGAGATGCCCAGAGGCAAGCTAGACATTTCAAGTGGGGGCTAAAGAAGTGGGTTTTGGACCGGATCGTTAATACAGAGTATACGAATGTTGCGCAGGTTGCGGCTGCTGCCCGTAACATTGAGTTATTGCATGAGAGTGGAAATTCAAATAAGCGGGATAGAGATGGTAATCGGATTCAGAACAGGGGACAGGGCCAACAGGAGAACAAGGGTCGTTATGACCAGGGTCAGCATGAGTATAGGGGTCGTCAGGACCAGAGTGTTGAGCATCGGGGTCGTCAGGATCGGGGTTATGATTCGAAACGACAGGATTTTCGGGGTCAGGATCAGAGGTTTACTGGTAGGAATGGGAATGACCGCCAGGGTCAGGGTAACTACAACCAGCGCCAGCACAGGAATCAGTCAACTCGGGATTTTAACCAGGGTCATGCTTCAGGTTCTGCAAGTCAGAGGAGGTCTACTGAGACTTTGCCTCCTCCACCTCTTTGTACTACTTGTGGAAAGCCTCATCTAGGTGTTTGTTATAAGGCTACTTGGGGGATGTTTTACTTGCGGGTCTACTCAACATAAGGTGAAGGATTGTCCCCAAGGGAAGCAGAAGCAGAGTATGCCAGCGGATTTTGCTAGACTACCTCCTACTACAGGACGGGTTTATGCTACGACTCGTGATCAGGCGGCCAAGACTTCAGGTACTATTACCGGTATTCTCTACATTGATGATCGTACTGTCTTCGTTTTATTTGATACTGGGGCTACACATTCTATTATATCTACCACTTTTGCTAAGAAACTTAATATGAATCCTACACCATTAATCGAACGTGTAATCATTTCAACCCCAATGAAAAACCATATGCTTATTGATCATGAATATGTTAACTGCCCTTTACGTTTTGATGATCGTATTCGTCCTACGAATTTACTTCCTATCCATATGCTCGACTTTGATGTGATTCTTGGCATGGATTGGTTGGCTTCTCATCGAGCTACCATTGACTGCTATGCTAGGACTGTGATCTTTGGTAACGTTCGCCAACCTGAATTTGTTTATCATGGTTCCTCACCGCTTAAGTCCGTTAAGCTCATCTCTGCTATGAAGGCACGTACCTTGATTTCTCATGGGTGCCAAGGTTTTCTGGCTTCTGTTATGGACACATCTTTGGAGAGTCCTAATATTGAAAATCTTTCTGTTGTTCGTGAATTCGCTGATGTTTTTCCCGATGAACTTCCTGGACTTCCTCCGGCTAGAGAGATTGAATTTGGCATTGAGTTAATTCCCGGTGCTGAACCTATCTCAAAGGCTCCGTATCGTATGGCACCTGTTGAATTGAAGGAGTTAAAGGAGCAGTTACAGGAGATGTTGGAGAATGGCTTTATTAGACCCAGTGTTTCACCGTGGGGTGCACCGGTCTTATTTGTTAAGAAGAAGGATGGGAGCATGCGCTTGTGTATTGATTACCGCGAACTCAACCGTATTACGATTCGTAACCGCTATCCTCTTCCGCGAATCGACGATTTGTTTGACCAACTGCAAGGGGCCAAATATTTTTCTAAGATTGATCTGCGATCTGGTTATCACCAGCTTCGTGTGAGAGAGCAGGATATTTCTAAGACTGCTTTTCGTACGCGTTATGGCCACTACGAGTTCTGTTATGCCCTTCGGTCGACTAAAGCTCCTACGTGGTTTATGGATTATGATGAACCGTATTTACCACGAGTACCTTGAAAAGTTCGTTTATGTTTTCATCCGACATCCTCGTTTACTCCAAGTCTGAAGAAGAACATGAGCGACATCTACGGATTGTGTTGGAGATTCTTAGACAGAAGAAGTTGTATGCGAAGTTTTCGAAGTGCGAATTCTGGTTACAGCAAGTCGCTTTCCTTGGTCATATTGTATCTGCAGACGGCATCATTATGGACCATCCAAAGGTTGAAGCTATCACAAATGGCCAAGACCTACTACGGTGTCGGAGAGTGAGAAGTTTTCTGGGCTTGCTTCTATGTACCTGACGTTTTGTTTGAGGGTTTCTCCCAATTAGCTTTACCTCTTCCCAGCTGAGAAAAGGGTGAGAAGTTTTTTGTGGACGTAAGGAGCGTCATGAAGTTTTGAGGAAATTGAAACGGAGATTGGTGTCTGCTCCGATATTGGACTTCTTCCATCAGGTCCGGTGGTTTTTTCAGATTATACTTGGCATCGAAGAAAGGTTTGGTGAGTTTTTGATGCAACAAGGGAAGTGATCGCCTACGCATCAAGGCAGTTTGAAGCCATATGAAGTAAATTATCTAACCCATTATCTTGAGTTAGCTGCCGTGGTTTTGGCATGAAGATCTGGAGACACATCTGTATGGTGAACTGTGATATATTTACAGATCATAAGAGTCTCAAATATATTTTTACTCAGCGAGAACTTAACATGAGACAGAGAAGATGGTTGGAACTTCTGAAAGATTATGACACTAACATCCAGTACCATCCGGGCAAGGCCTAATGTGTTGCCTACGTACTTATTCGAAAAATCTGATGATGCTTGTTTTTGATTCCATAAGCCTCATGATTTTAGAAGCGTTTGGTATGTTGAGCTATGTGTACGAGGTTCTGGTGGCTAATGGGGCGAGTTATGAGGATAGAGTCTAACCTCATGCTACAGATCTAAGAAGCTCAAAGGGATGACGGTGAGTTTGTGGCTGTTGTGCAGAATGTAGAAGACGAGTAAACATACTGAGTTCAGTGTTGATGATGACGGTGTTTTGTGGTTTGAAGATAAGCTATATGTTCCTAATGATCAGGCACTTTGCGAAGAAGGTTATGACGGAAGCTCATAGTTCTCCATTTACTATTCATCCAGGTTCAACCAAGATGTACAGAGATTTGAAACATTACTTTTGGTGGAACGGCAATGAAGCAAGATGTGGCGACGTTTGTATCCAAAAGGATGACTTGTCAGCAGGTCAAAAAATTGAACATCAAGGGCTAGTGGTTTGTTTACAGCCGTTGGAGATTCCTGTTGTTGAAATGGATTAGAATTTCCATGGATTTCGTTACGTGGTTTTCCTACTACTCAGAAAACACATGATGCATTTGGGTGTTGTGATAGCTAACACAAGTCTGCTCATTTCTTTACCTATTCGAGAACTAAGGTATTATAATGGCAGAGTATTTATGACACAATCGTTAGACTGCATGTACACCGAACTCCTATTGTGTCTGACAGAGATTCCGAAGTTTACGTCTCATTTTTTGGAAGGATTACAGAAAGCTTGGGAACTCGTCATAAGTTCAGTACATCATTTCATCCACAAACCATGTTCAGTCAGAGAGGACGCATTCAGACTTTTGGAAGAAGGTTGATGGCTTGTGCATGGAATGACGGGATGTTGGGATGAATATATGAGCTTGGTGGACGGATTGCCTACAAAAATAGTTGGCATGCAAGCATCAAGGCAGCACCTTTCGAGCTTTTTATGTAGAAAATGTCGAGCACCATTTTCTGGTATGAAGTAAGGAGAACGATTGATTGAAGTTCGGAGCTCATCGAGATTACTAGTGAAGAAAGTGGCTGTTGCTAAGAGAAGGCGAAAGAGGCTAGATCGCGACAGAAGAGTTATGGCTGATAAGCAACGACGTGACTTAGAGATTAAAGTTGGAGATCTGTATTTCTGGAAGTTTCGCCATCAGAGGAATTAAACGTTTGGAATCAAGGCAAGCTCAGTCCTCGATTCATCGGTCCGTTTAGAGATTGGGAACGTATTGGAGAGGATTCGTATCGTCTGGCGCTCCTCCGCATTATCGAACGTGTCATTGATGTCTTTCATGTATCTCTTTTGAGGGGATACCATTATCATCCATTGCATGTCGCATCTTATCCTTTTGATCAGATTCAGCCTGATATGTCTTTGTCCGAGGAACCTGAATCCATTCTGGATCGGCAAGAGAGAGTCATGAGAAACAAAGTTATTCCTTTTGTGAAGATTCTTTGGAAGAATCACCCAGAGCGTGAGGCTACCTGGGAGACCGAAGAGTCTATGCGAGCTAGTTATCCTCATTTCTTTGTCTAGTTCGGTATGTTTTCGTTTCGTTCTCATTTCGTTTTCGTTCCGGTTCATTTCAATTTTCGAGGACGAAAATTTTTTTTAGAGGGGAAGAAGTTGTAAAACCTAAAAATCTCAACAAGTGTAAAATTACCAAAATACCCCTAATGCAAGAAAAATACATAAAAGCATGAATAAAGTTCATTTTAATTCTAGAAATTATAAAAATACAACATATGACAATTATGAAATTTATGTAAGATTAAAATACCTTATATTATATAAGAAAAATAATTAATAATTATATATATATATATAATTATGCCGAATTATGTATAATTATGTATTTATATATTACAAATTAAAGCAAATTAATTAAGGATAATTACAAAATAAATATTGCAAAGTTAAAATTCTGATTTTATCTATTTGAAAGCCCATTTTACTCGGCCAAAATCCCTATGTATATCTTTTATACATTTCATTTTATTAAATCCTAAAAACAAAAATCCCGAAAACCCTAAAAACTAAAAGTGGCGGCATAAGAATTTTCCAAGGGAAATCACGAATTTTCTAAGGTGTTTTGGAGATCAAGGATCATGGGAAAAATATTGGAAAGATTTTAGAGTGCTTGGTTCAATCGGGGTAATTATTTTGGTTCGAATAACACAACCGAATAGCATAAATTCATAAAATCACCAAGGATCATCAAAGGTATTTTTTTTATCTCATTTTTCATCATATTAATTCGTTCTATGCTTAAGAAAAATTATCATGCATGTTATTTTAGTCGAAATAATTAAATCATGTTCGAAACCCTAATTTTAGCTAATATTAAATCGGCAATAAAAATTATTTAGTAACAATTGAGATTAATATTTTTCTAAGATTTTTTATATCATCTATGACTACAGATAAATGTTTGGAAAATTTAGGAAGGATACGAAAATTATGGGATTTTCTTGGTTGCCGATTTTCGAATAAAAGGAAAAAGGAAAGAAAAATGATAAAATAAATTAGGGTTAGGGTTTTGATAATTTTTCTAGGTGCAATTAATGCTAATTATTGGTAAATAATTATGGTTGTGATTGGTAAAAATTAAATTAGGGTTTTGTTGATTTTATTACTTAGCAGATTTGAGTTTTAAGGTATAAGGGGGTGATTTGTAATTTATGAAACTATGGGGTCTGTTTTAGACATGTTATTATACTTAGTATATTCTGTATAAAATAAGTTGGGGGGTATAAAATGTCATATTGATATTATTTTGGATTAAAATGTTAATTCCATATAATAAGTAATTAAAATTTATTAATTAAAAATAGAGGGATCAGAAATGTAAATTCTGAAAAGTGGAAGGTTTGGTTAGTATTTAATGTATAAAGTATTAATTTGTCATATTTGAATCCATAAGGACTTGTTTTG
Organism: Tanacetum coccineum; assembly: GCA_026074375.1. Lineage (NCBI taxonomy): Eukaryota > Viridiplantae > Streptophyta > Magnoliopsida > Asterales > Asteraceae > Tanacetum > Tanacetum coccineum. Next base: position 156,115 of record BQNB010000231.1, read on the forward strand.
TATTTATGGATAATTAAAGATATTGTTTAAATAATTAATAAACAAAAAGGGCTAAATATGTAAATTGTATAAATTAAGGGTTTGACATGTAAATATAGAAAATGGAAGGTATAATCTGAATAAAATGTGAAACTTTGATATTTACACTTTTTAACCTGAAAATGTTGATTTTGTATATTCAACCCAAAAAATGGAAAAGTTTCGTTAATTTAACCCTAAACTTGTAAGGTGGGCATATTAGTCCCCTAAACTATTCCAAATACTTAATAGAATCACAAATGATTGAATATTCCATTTTGAAACTTACTAAAAAAGAGAAAGTTAATATAAATGTAAAGTTTACTAAAAATGGAAGATACTAAAAATGGAAAGTTACTAAAACTGGAAAGTTTAACTAAAAATGGAAAAGTTTGCTTAAAAATAGAAAGTATAACATAAATGAATAGTTTGTAAATCGAATTCATCATTTCTTTAGGTTCGGCTTCAAGAAGGAGATGATTTTGATTTCCCTGTGGTGTTTTTCTTTGATTATTGCTTGCTTCGGAATAAGGTACAGATATCTGACCTGTATCATTATAGTTTCTCAGACATATTCCTCTCTATCTTTGATTACTTATATGATTTGCTTCATTGCTCTGAGCCCTTTTATCTGTTCTCTTATATGATCTGTTATTATGTTTTATTTGAACCCTGCTATGCTACCTTGATATTTGAACCTTTGACATTGAACCTTGTCTATGATCCCTTTGAAATGAACTTTGATATGACTTAGCCTTGAACCTTCCAGTTTGAGACCCAGCACTATTAGTTTCCTATCCCATGAAGGTAACATGGCCGTGTCATTGATGCACCTTTGGCATGACTCATGTGTGGGATTTGTAATTTTCTCGACACCGTCCCCCATTTGATATTATAAGCCGCATATGAAGATTATTATTTGTTTAAGTGTCGAATGGATCATCCTAGATTGTTTTTGTATTCGTATGATTTATGATATTATGATATATGTATACTTTGGTGACTGATGTTTGGGTGCATTCCACGTCTTTCACAATTTTGGAGCTCGCGACTCAAGGTACTATGATATGATTTGTTTGGGCTTGGTAATTGGACTTGATTTGATTTTCTGATTCATCTTACCTTACACTATGAATTGACTTCTTATTGTCTACCATAAATTTGTATTCTTTGATCATGTCCTTGTGATTATCCTTTTCACTTATATCCGTATGCCTTTGATTTTCCGTTATCTTTGCGTTCGATTATATAATATCTTTCACTGCTTGTATGGTCACCCGCATTTTCTTTTCCTGCGGCAGGTATCTAAGCTAGGAGCTGGGGTTGCTTTCGGGATATGAGTGCTGAGTGTGGACTTACCCTAGAGATCTTAGTTTTGATATATGATTTGTTACTTTTCGAGACCTTCGTTATTTTGGTTATTTCGTTTGGATTATTGTCTGTACTTTTAAGAACTTATGTACCTTAATCATGTTTGACTTATTTTCCTTTGGTTATTTTATTTGAGACTTCCGCTGTTTATGCTTGTGTTATGATTTTGTATGCCTTTGATGTCACACCATATTTGTAATACTTCTACCCTTTTGGGTCGGGGCGTTACAGTATTCCATTGACTGAACCTGGATTTGGGGACTTAGAAGCGGATACGCAAAGGGCTATTGAAGAAAGTCTGAAGGATGCTCACGGTGCACATCGGGGTCCTCTCCCACCTGTGGTGTTCAGGGAAACTGATACTGGAAAGTTTCAACCACTTCCAGAGGTAGAGGGAAAAGGAAAGGAGAAAGTCGGTGCTGAGCAAGCTGCTCGGGTTCTACTAAATCTTCAAACTCCAAAGAAAAAGAGCCCAACTGAACAATACATCTTTCAAAGACGTACTTCCGCACCAACTGAACCCTCGGGTCATGACGAATCATCGTCCTTGTATGTTGAACTGGGCTTGACTGAAAGTGACATGGAATCAAATAAGGAAGTGCCTCTCGTAGTCAAAAGTGGTGCTCCAGACGAAGGTCAGGCTGGACCAAACCCTGGTATGCAAGATGAAGGCCAAGCTGGACCAAACCCTGGTAATGATACAGTGTCTCAAACTCTATCAACTCCTGGTGTTCATGCTAGACCAAACCTTGAACACACAGATGCTGAGGCCACTGACGCTATAAGTCAACCACAACCGGGACAAATGGATGAAGAGTTCACCGCCACTGCATACCCTAACATTCAGGAGAATCTTAAGCTGGCGGTTTTATGACTGGTGAATCCCGAGAAGGCCTGACAGCTCTACAGGGTCGTTGTCTCTCTACAACACACTAGCCAAAGACTTCAGCTTTTAGCGATCAAATTCTCCATGATAAACCCCCAGAAGCCTACAAAGAGAAGGTAACAGTAGATACAGACAGCTGAATTAATGATGTCAGTCAAATCATCAAATACACCTCTGCTATCCCTCCTAATGACTTCACTCGGTGATTGATCTCGTGTATGTAACCACGATTCGCCCACTATGCATTCTGCCTTTACCAACTACCACAACCGCAACTGCAACAACAACAACAACAATAACAATTATGACAACCGTTCCTCTACCACCTCAGCCACAACAAGTTTCCTCAGATTCCATATAATCAACCGCCTAGAGATCTCGAACAACATATCGCCGGATTTGATGGATGCGAACGCAAGCCTTGGAGGAAGAAAAGACAAACATGGTCCAGACTGTACAGGTGGAGAATCAAGATATTCCCCAATCGAAGTGAGCAAAGCTGGGATGAAATATCAAGGATGTGTTGACTGGCCATTTATGCACGCAACACACAGGGAGCACTTCAGAGATATTGCCAGAAGCTAATATGAAATAATTTCCTTTCACAACCGAATGTGGTGAATCCAATCCTACCAAACACATAAGAGATCACATGACGCTATTGTACAAGGTCTGGAGAAGTCATGGCCCGAATAATATAAACAGCTCCTGTCTGATTGCTGAAGTTAAGGAACAGAAGAAAAAGAGACAGGGCTCACCTAAAACACCATCTGGCTCTCCACCTCATCCTCCACCTCCTCCACCACCACCAGCAAGGTCCCTCTGGAACTTCAGGAGCCTCTGGCGCTTTTGGGTTTTCTCAATCACCACCTCCTCCTCCACCTCTATCCAACACTCAAGGGTTCAGTCTACAAGCATCGATGCCCCCAGGCTCCCACAAAGACGGTTGCTCAGCAGAATATACAGCTGTACATGACCGACACCAGAATTAAGCCGTCGATCTCACCAATTCCTAAAGAACTTCATATGGGTGACGATACGACTGTAGACGAACAAGCATACTCATCTAGTGGTGAAGACATTGGACGTGATCATATTCCCACTGTAAACTTGAGGAAGAGTTGGTGGAAGCCTATCACTGATGGACCGACCTGCTACACCTGAACCGCCTGGTCCATTCCCATCATACTGATCTAACCGACCCAACAAACAACTGGGCCTCAGATTTAAGTCTACCTATACACTCCACCAGAGAACTCACTACTGCTCAGATCAGATGAAATGGCAACATCATGGGATTGGTACGCAAAAAGCAAGGAAATCACTAAACTGACTCAAAAGACCCCCCACCCTGGAAGGCCCTGCATACGAAATTGTCAAATTCTTTCATCCAGAGTAAACATCTCCAGTTCAAAATGGAAGGAATGCCACAAACTTCTCACCTGATCAAGGTGGACGATGCAATCCAAGGTACAATGTCAGCAACCCACTACCGTTGGGTGGTGATCCGGGTCATGTCATAAAACAACCAGATTTCTTCTTCAATAAAGACTTGGAATATCTATGGTACGGCCGTAAAATAGGCAGGCCCACCTTATCAATCTCAAAGATGAAGGCTGCCTATTATCCTGATGTCGGCCTAGAGCAAATGGTACCGGATCAGATGTGGATTGAAGAAGAATGCAAGTATGACATCGCTGCGATGTATGGTATATCTCACTGGTGGTTTCAAAGACAACGGTTCTACATTGATCGACACACATCTGAAGGTGATCGCAGGGCTGTACGGACCCATATGTGTATCTTAAGTGTCGTCAGAATTGAAGTCTTCCCAATGTATAGGTACAATTACATGAAGAAGATTGTCCTTCGTCGAGCAGATCTCAAGGAATATGTCATCGCAGAAAGGAACTACAAATATCTATACCCTATTGACTTTGAAGATCTGTACTTGTTGAATCTTTAAGGTCACTTGAACCATCTCTCACCCGAAGATAAAAAGATTCTCACTACTGCGGTCAACTTATGGACCAGAAACTTGGTTATCAGACAACGCGTAAAAGACTTCAACTAGGGATGAGACTACCAAGACTCCAGTTAAACCTCACCAAACCTCGATGGGATGCCAAGGGATTTGAGTACAAGCATGACTTCACAGTAATTGACTCTCCAAGGGCCGTCACGTTTAGGAACAAATATGGGGTTCAGATGATCATGAGGTTCAATGAAATCCACAAGTTCAGTGATGGTACTCTACATCAGATTGATGAAGTGTTGGATTATAGAGTCAAGGAATTCAAGGTCAACAGGAGGAATCCAGGTTTGGATATACAGTTTTGGACGAAGAAAGACGTCGACAGAAGCAAGGAGTTTATGTTTGCCATACAGAAACGACTTAAGACAAGACGTATCTTCCAGAATCTGGAAAGCTTTGTTGGTGGCAGGATAAGAGATGGAGACTACCGACTGCTGAAGAGAACAGAATGAGGGGTAGTTTTCTAATATATGTTGTTGTCATATGTACATTCTAACGTAGTGATTAAATGGTCTCTTAGGCTTGTATATTAAGTAGTCATATGTTCCATAATCGGCTTGTATAAACCTGACACACTTTCTCCTAAATTTTCCTAACTTAAATCAATTGAGACCCAAAATCTCAACGGATTTGAAATTTTTGCTCGGGGGAGAAATGTGATTTAATTATGAAAATCTGATAAAAATTGGGATTTCTTAAGTTTAGCTCTCTCATAGTGCTAACTCTTTCGAATATCGATGCACATATTGAGGGGGAGCGAATGGTTATGATGGTAAGTGTGGAATCACCTAAGACCGACCATGTAATTACTTTATTGGAGTTATAAGGATGATAAGTTAGTGTAGAAGTTCTTAGGTATGCTTATAAAAGGAGTAATGTGAGAATAAGGGAATAGTGCGGATTGAGATGAAGCTAGTACTGGAACACACCCAACAAGGTTCTAGTAATGATCTCAGTAAGCACTGAAGGGGTTGAAGAATAAAAAATAAATGGTAAGATAAAGGGTGAAAAGAAAGCAGCCACTCCTAAACATTAGCATAAAACCGGGTCACCGCATAAGCTGTCAGAATCACATGTTGATTGCTTGACAATGAAGACAAGTATCATGGACCCAGTGATATGTTGCACTACCCTCCTTAGCCACTCAAGAATCCCACAAAGGATTCTGTTTCAATTTCTCCAGTTGAGAATCAATACATTTCTATCGTCTCTCTCACTCCGAGTCAGACGATATTGAAAAGGTGGCAGTCCGCTCTAGCCTCCGACTACCAAAAACCAAAAATGCACAATTGAGTCTAGAGCCATGAGATTATCAATAAATCTCGTTAGGACATAATTCCAATATACTTGCTTTCACACACTGTGAAAACAAGGATTATCTTAAGAGTCCTACGCATTATCCTTGTGATATTGCCAAACATCCTCGAGTGATACGAAAGAAATTTCACAGTGAAGATGGAAATCCTGCTAGAGCCAACATCAAACAAGCTCTAGGTAGGTGACTTGTAAGATCCTTAATGGATCAAACTTGTGATACTGGGCATCGATTCAGTCCAGATTATGAACTCTCAATGTATTACAAAAATCACTTTAACTAGTGACACATCAATTGATTTTCAAATCAATTTTATCTTCAATCGGTGAGAGAGTAACTCACTGATTCACTCTTACCGTTCTATTAGTAGCAATACTATTAGTGAGGTAGCCTGCTTTGAGGTGTCCGGTAAAGAGAAACTAGACAACAAGTTATAGTGAAAACTATGATCTGCGTTAGATGATCTAACACTTTGAGCTGGAAACCCTATCAAGGAGGTTCTTATAATGAATCTATCTGATCACAGGTATAGTATTTATACTGTAAAATGGTCCTCAAGGAACCGAAGGTTAATGCAACCGAACTTTGACGAATGACAAAGCCATATTCGTCACCAACCTTATTGGTTAACTGTTGTATTTTCATATTACAATAAAGAAGGAGATGCAGATGCCTCGTTCCAGTAAAGTTAATTCACAACCCCATGCTCACACTTAATGTTACTAATCAAAGACATCATGACAACTTAAAGACCTACAACACAGCTTCCGCAACTCTGATAAGTACTATCATGATCCAGAAGAGTGTGAGTATGCGGTCTGAAAGTACAACATCACATGAAGGCAATTATTGCACACAAGGATAAATAAGAGATTTAAAAAAGTGGATTGTGAACTCAAAGAAGAGCTCAAAGATCACTCAAGTCAAGGAACATAGATCACTACTGATAGTACAAGCGAAAATGTTAAGATCAAAAGACTACAATCAGAATCAAAGGATTAAATCCAAATATAATGCTAGGATTCAATATGTATTGTCTGAGAGTGACCTCCATAGGGGAGATTGTTAGAATAATGAAAATCATGTAAAAAGACTCGTCACCCCGTGTTATAACTAGCATAGTTAGCTCGTAGTCTTAGATTTAATCGTTTAGTACCGTACGACTTATGGTGTTGGGCCGGGTGTTTACCTACTTGTTAGCCCACTCCATGGCCCATTTAACGGCACCAATCTCTTGTATAAATACCCCCTTCTAGCCATGGGAAGGGGTTGGATGTTCATTTTATCACAAACACACACTAAGTGATTTTCTTTCTCTAGAACTCCCACTTTCTCTCTCTAGAATAATCGGCAAACATTAATCCTAGGCTTGTGTATATGGATTATCAAATATACTACACATTAACCAAATGCTTTAATTAAATTACATCATGGGCTTCTCTTTGGTCCGAGCTTGGCTTAACTTGGGCTTATGAGCCAAACACGGGATAATATAGATTACATTCCCAAGCCCGTTAATACCCGACTAGCCAATTACATACAAGACCAAATTTGACATAATAAGACCGATAACATTCATGTTTTGACTAATTATAATTAATGCTAACACGCACCCCCAATTTTGAGGTCCTTCTTGATCTCCCTAACATTGACGTTCTCCCCATGTTGAAGAAGACGCTTGACTTCGCCTTCTTTGGATCTTGTCTTGGCTATTTCTTGTTTGTAATGGCTTTGTTCATTCATGCTTTTGTAATCTTGATCTTGAGCCTTTGTCTTTGACTTTGAGTTCTTGAACTTAATCTGCAACATTTCCTGTCTTTATCATCTTGTGCGCTTACCACATTGTGCAAACTTGTTACTTCTGTTTGACTTATATGATCATACAACTAACAATCTTCCCCAATAGACGATTCTTTATTTGACTTTAAGGATCTTTGATAGTGAGGAAGTTTAGTATCAATAATCTTGATGTTGAATGATTGAATTTGAAAGCTTAAGTATGAGCATGTGGTTTATGAATCCGACTTCACTGGAAGGAGGCTGGAACACCATCGTCTAATCCTAAAATAAAACAGTTAGCAATAAAAGATGAATTTGGCTTTTTCATTCATCTTGAGTTTGGTTGCATTTACTCTGGTTCTGTGAGACCGACTGTGATCCATGTAGTTCAATTTGGAAGAACCTCCTTGACATGGGGGGAGGGGGAATTTCCACTTAAGCGTAGATCTTCCAGCACAGATGTGTTAACATTCATTCATGCTTCCGCATGTTCTCAGGACCGAAACGTCTCCAACAGAAAACAGATAAGAGTGAATCAGTATATTTACCATCATTCTGATTAAGTCATCAATTCATTTACTGGAACCACAATCGATATCTATTATCATAAGCTAGATTCGATATTAAATCTTGCAAGTCACCCTACCAAGACTTGTTTGATGTTGCTCAACAGGATTTCCATCTTCACTATAAATACATAAGTATCACTTGGATGTTCTAGAAAAATCTCAAGGATAATACGTAGGACTCTTTGTTATAGCTTGTGAACTTTATGGTGTTCAACAAGTGTATTTTGACATTGTGTCCTAATGAGATTTATAATTTAATCTCTTTTGCTTTAGACTTGATTTGGCAACTTTGGTTTTAGTAATCGGGAGGCTGAGCAGACTGCCAGCGGGCCCCTATTCATACCAACAAGCTTAGAGTGAAGATTTTCAATAAATAACGTGTGTATCTCCGTGACAAAAGATACTATGTTCTTTGAGAGAAACCCAAATGAATAGGAATGGTTTATGCATTGCATCACTAGGTCCATGACGACTTTCTTCAATATCAACAATCATCATTGTGATTTTGATAGATTATGTATTGACCTAGTTTCTTGCTAAGTTATGTGGATGGCTGCTTTATTTTCACCCTTTACCCATACATTTCTTTTTAATTCTTTAACCCCATCAGTGCTTACCAAGATGTCATCACTAACACCTTGTTGTGATTGTTCCAGTGTTAGCTTAATCTTAGTCGGCATTTTTCCTTTATTCTCATTCATCTTCAATCATACCTAAGGACTTTTAATTCTATGGAATGTCTCCTTGGGGTAGAATCCCTCACGGTTTTGTTTGATCATAGGACTTTATACTTTATTAAAAAACCTAACCGTAATCCACCTTATGACTTCATCGACATTGTGAGATTAATTGTTGGTGGGTATAGAGATCGAACTACCACTATAAAACCATTGATACAAACATTTTGAAATACTCCCCTACACATGTGCTCCAGATCAAAATTGGATTTGCCATGAAGGAAAGTTGTTACACTTAGAGGCTTAAAAGATCATATTCTTCTATATCATATTTTAATCACATTTTCTCCCCTTATTCTTAATAATAAAATATTTAGTATTTGAAATAACAATTGATTAAAATTTATGACATGAAAAATTCTATGGGGAGAAAAATTATACCATGATATTGCATGAATTCATTTTTCAGATAGCTCCCCTTCAACAGAAAATGTGAGATACCACTAATTTTTAAAACTTGACATTACACGGAAAAAATGATATTACACCACAAATATGTTGAAGACGGAGTGCGATGCCTTAGTGAACAATGTATATTATTAATTGACATTATAATTTTCACATTTTAATTTCACAAAATGTTTTTGGATACATAAAATTGACATTTATGAGATGTACCCAAACTACATTAAAAGGCTTTTGTTTTAAAAGCTCCCCCTCAGAAATTGATTTACTTGTTATGATGACATTGTTGAGCATTCATTTTACCAATTGTGTCACTTATAAACATTGAATATTGTACCAATTGTTAAATATATTGAGGAAGGAAGTGTTGAACACATAATTTTAACAAATACCACTTTTTATGGAAAGATACCACAAATTTTATTGTAGATAATTTGACATTGAAATATCTTTTTGAAAATCTATGTTCAATGGTTTTAAAAACCATGATAGAAGACTTCTCTTCTATTTAAAGAGTAAGCGCACTGAAACGTACACTACCCTATTACATTCGGGTCCGAGTTATGCACTAAAATATACATAAGTCATAAAGAAAATTTAGAAATGACATGTTTTGAAAGCATTCGAAACTCTTGCTCGAACTTCATTTAAACGCCCGTGTCGATGTTAATCAACATTTCTAGGTACCTAGATGTTATTCGATTCCAAGAGACATGTCGAGAGGATTCTTTTTGGTATTTTTTGAAAAAAAAATTGATTTATATTTTTGTTTTTCAGTTTTATATTATTTTTTCTCTGTGTTGGTTTTATATTTTTGTATTTTTCTTTTTTCTTCTTTTTTTTCAAAAATATTTATAAATCAAAATATATAGAGAAATCAAAAATATTTACAAGTCGATGTTTGATGGATCAAGCAAATTCGTTTGCCAGAACCTCCAGTTCTTCTGGAGTCAAACATCTCATACCGAGTCGTCTGACGAGATACTTAAACCCTATCTTTGATAAGGCTTTAGGAAACAGGTCGCAAACTGTAATTTCCGGTTTCACGACAAAGACAATAATCAACAATACCATTTCAACCTTTTCCTTTTATGAGTGATATCTGACAATCAATGAGCTTGGTACAGGAATGCTGGACTGGATTTGCACGAGATGGCTATGGATACCTTGAGTCACAATACATAGGTATTTTATCAAATTTGAGAAAGCCATAATATGTGAGCTGAGTTCTCAACCATAGAACTTGAGCACAGCACGCAGATAGAGACACATACTCGGCTTCTGCTATAGACATTGAAGTGCAGTCCTGCTTCTTAGACGACCAGCTGACTAACTGTTCACCTCACCGTTAGAATTTGTATGCCACCAGAGTGGGTGCTCTTACGTGAATCAAGACAACCCGCGTAATCCGAATCTGAAAAAGCAGTTATTCAACCGTGTCCTTCGGTACACAAGTCCCATATAATGGTATTCTTTAAGGTAACCGAAAGATCTGTTTAAACCGCGAGTGAATGTTTCTCAGTCAGTTCGCTTGATAGCGAGCACAATAACATGTTGCATGTACAATATCTGGTCTACTTGTTGTTAGGTACATAAGTTCCCCTGACCATACTATGATATTTTTTTTGGTCGACCGAAGTACCACTCAAGTCAGCATCTAGGTGTTTCGTAGCCATTGTAGTACCAATGCTATCACATGAGGTCATACCATGCTTTTTAAGTATCTTTTGAGCATACTTAGCTTGGTTTATAAAGATACTACGAGGGGTTTGGTGCGGATCTAAATTTCCTAAAAAGAATATTTAAAGCTCTCTATCATAGACATTTCAAACTTGTATTGTGCCATTAGTTTTTTTTAAAACCTTTTGGAAAGTTTTGGGTCGTAGAACCAAAAAATTAATGTCATCAACATAAATTTACACAAGCAATATGTCTTCCCCATTGTTTTTAGATATGAACAGAGTTTGATTAATCAATAGGAACTCTTTTAGAAATCCTTGTGGATACCAGGAAGTTAGAGGTTCATCGTAAACACGCTCTATGGAGCTTGTTTTTGAATCCATATAATGCCTTTTTGGAGACAGTAGACTTGGTCGGGAAGAATGGGTCTAATACAATCCATCTGGTGTCTGGTTGCATACGACTTCTTTCCTTCAAGAGGACAGTAAAAGAAATGTTTGTCTTGACATCACTTGTATACTGGATGAATGATTTATTTGCATGCATACGCAATGAAATATCCGACAGTTTTTCCAAACCAAGCAACAGGTAAAAATTACTCTCGAAATCAATTTCCTTCCTTTTTGAGAGCATATCCCTTAGCTACAAGATGAGCATTGTTGCGAAATTACAGTATTTTTCGCCTCATCATGATTTTTTTTTCCCAAGATCCACTTACAATGTAAATGACATTTTTGCAGAGTGGCTCTGTCGACTACTTCCCATACACTAATCGTCAAACAGGTGAGTTCTTCTTGCTTTGCTTCAAGAGCAATCACATTTGTGTTCTTTAAAATTGACTTCACATGCTGAGGCAAAATCTGTGCAGTGATTAGTTTTGAAAAATCATTGGACACATTATTTTTGGTAACTGACTTTGACTTTGAAAAATCTGTCTTTGCAAGAGAATTTGAAAAAATAGCCGGTTTACTTAAACTGATTGTCTTTGACTTTTAAAATGCATTCGGTTGTCGAATAACCGAGGATTTTTCAAACTTAATTTCCACAGATTTTCCTTTTATCTTTTCAATGAGTTTCTTCAAATCACTTATTGCTATGCCTTTGTCTTGTAATTGAGCTTTCAAGTCTTTAATTTCAAAATATTGTTCACGTTATTTCAGAAATACGTTTGACTAATTTTCATTGAAAGCTTTGTCATTTTTTATCTGTCCTTTGCATTGTTGTAAAGCAAGTTTAAGATTAATCGCATGTTTCTGAAGTGCTTCAAAACTCTTTGACATTGAATTACTTTTTGAATGCTCTTTTTCAAGACGTTCACATTTGAAAAATTGGACCATATAATCACATTGTAAACCAGTGAATTCATAGAGAGTAGTATACACACCGAGTATAGCATTCTTGTGATCAGCATAGTAATATTCCCTTGAAAGTCGATCGATTTCATTCAAAAGCTGTATTCTTTGAGTTTCCATTTGAGATTTAAGAAAGTCTACTTCATTTTCATAGAATTAAAGTATCTCAAATCAACAATCATTTCCTCTTTTAAACACAAGTGAAATTTTTCTAAATCAGCATTGTTTTTCCGAATTTGTGGACAAAAATTTCCTTCAATTGTATTTTGAATGAATGGATCAATATGACCAAAAGATGTCCTTTTAGCGATTGTTTGTTTGCAACGTTCCACACCATAAAAAATAGTGTCAACACTACTTTAAATTTTGAAAAGTTCTTTAGAGCTTTTACATTTTTCATCCCACGGAATGGATTCATCCATCCATCTTTCTAACAAAGTTGTGTGTTTATTAAAAGACTCTTTTGAATTTCCATTCTTAGCAAGTGTATGACTCATTTTTGATCTTTCTGAAAAATATCGTTGTTCAGGCGACTTTTCACGTTGTGGAATGAACAAATCATAAAGATTATTCAACTTGTCATAATCAAAAGGTCTAATTAAATCGCTTAATTTTGATCGACTTTCTTGGGCAAGACGAATCATTTCGTCATATTCAGGATCTAACATTAAGGCAAGATTATCACTATAGCAACCTATATCATACAGACGAGGATTCGCTCTTTGAGCTTTCTTGAGGAACTCAGGTTTAACAAAACTCGTTTTACAATTATGATTAAGCATATTCATTGTTTGAACTGATTGACCGGTTTTATATACAATATCATCCAAAACCTTTATTTTCTTTTCCAAAGCAATGACTTTTTCAAGTTCTTTTTCCTCACGAGTTTTGTAATCCTTCATTTGATCCTCTTTTTGTTGTGACATGATGGAGATGGTCTCTTGATGTGCAACAAGCTCCTTTTTCATATCAGAAATCTTTTGATTCAAATCATTTATTTGATAAGAATAATTATTAATTGACTTTTGAGATTCCGTTTTGTATGACATTAAATCCCTTTTTTTCTTTTGCCAATCAAGTTCCACCTTCGACATATAGTTCACATCATGTCGCTTTTCAAGTTCATCTTGGAACTTTTTGAGGTCTTTAGACATCAATTGATTGGTCTTTGAGAGTTCATTGTTTGCTTCTTTGAAATGGTTATTTGATGATTCTAAACTTTTGTTTTTGTTTTTAAGATCCTCAATTTCACCTTTCAATTTATCAACTAAAGTCTTGTTTGATGATTCTAAAAATTTACTTATGTTTTTGCTGTCATTAATTTCACATTTTAGTTTTTCAATTAAAGAAGCAAGCAAATCACGTTCTCTACCAAGATCATTATCATCCTGGTCAACCGTTTCTCCATTAGTACTCATATCCATTGAATCTATAGTGAGGATATTATCACCTTGTTCCTCCAGATATGTGTCATTAACGGATTCAGGTTGCACAGGATGTTCGCCGTTATTATCAAACACATTATAGTTATCATCATCATTTTGTACCTCTTGCAACGGCTCAGAATCAAAGATGGGTCCAGAATTGTCAACAGCATCTGGAGTAACTTCTTGAATTTGTGCCATGTACATATAATATGCTTCCAATTCTTGATCGTCAGGTTCATCATCAGTGTCATCCCTCCAATCAGCTTGCTCAATATTTAACTAAACTCCAGCTTCCTCTTGCTTATACAATAGCATATTTTCCTTGTGATAAGCTGCATCCTTTGCTCATTTTGGTTTTTGACATTCCCTTGATACATGCCCATATTCCTTGCAATTAAAACACTGAATCTCAGACTTTTGCACTACCTGAGTACCTACATTCTCCCTAGCCCCAACAACATTAACTGCTATCTGATTATCATACCCATTTCCTCTGTTGATTCTTATAGAATTGTCTTGATTAGCTCTATTGGTGTTTGATGAAGTTCTGAGGTTGTTGTTGGTAGGTTTGTAGATTTTCTTGAATGATAGAGAAATTAAAGCTAGGAATTTATCAATCTCCTTCTCCTTTGACATTTCATCATCATCAGCAACTAAAGCAGGTTCTTAATCATAAGTAGGTGTAGAAGAGTTGATAATTGCTTTTCCTTTATTTCTGGTAGAAGCTGGTTGTGATCTGGTTGCGGAATTTTGAGTATAGTTATTAGGATGGTTTTGAGGATGGTAAACTGGTTGTTGTTGAGCAACAATTACAAGTGGATTAGCAGTACGTGCTAGTTTTTCGGCTCTTATCTCGTTGACTTCATTCTGGTGTTGCTTCAGGATGTCATAAAGTTTGTGATAAGAGACAGTCTTCAGCTCTTGACTCTGCTTAACGAGTGTCACAAACCTTTGCCATTCTGGTTGTAATTGAAGTAAGAACTGAACATTCACTTGATGATTTGTAACATCACACTGATTCCTTACAAGCTCATTCATCATCTTGTAGAACCTTGAGTGATACGATTCAAGTGATTCACCATCCCGTGATGTGAATTTTCCAAACTCCCAATACAAATTGGTTTCAAGATCTTGAACATTGATTGATTTACCTTGTTTCAACCTTTCATTGGCTTTCCACATTTCACATGCATTATGACAAGCATCAACTGTGGAGTAGATATCGTTATCTATCCCTGTAAGAATTATTTAAACAACTTCAGCTTCAGCATTCAGTTGATCCTATATGTCTTGTGAAATATTCTTATAGTTCTCCACGTACCCTTCTATAGTTGTTTTAGAACTACTTTCAGCAACTGGAACAGTCTTCTCGGTTAATTTGAACTTGTATAGTGGATTCTGGAGACAATAGTGGATGAGTTCATTATTAGGTTTGGTGTTGATGTATCTTTTGATTCTGGAGTTCAACTGAACGTAATTACTCGGTGTTAACATTGGTGGACGGTCTTTACCACATGCTTCCATGATAGCATTGTGAAGAGCATTTGATGTTTGAGTTTGCATTGTGTTATTGGTATTTGACATTTTGATGAAGTTGTAAATGGATATCGGATCTTAAGTGTTATGAAGTGTTGATTTAATTGTGGTTTTAAATGAATTCAATTAACTTCCACAGGATATTACAACTCTATGATTAAAACCAAGAAGAAAAGTTACTTGTCGGGATTTTACAAAATCAATAGAACAACCGTGAATGAATAATTGTTTGAAGTTAAGGGTTGATGTTTGTTAATTAATTTACGTTTTATGTTCAAAGTTCACGGTTAATTATAGTCCAAAGTTCAAAGTCTAAAGTCCAAACTTCAAAAAATTCAAAGTAGTAAAACAGTGGGTTAAACCGCTGGATTGAAACCAAATCGTTGGATTAAACTTCACTAAACCGCTGGCCAAAATTGGATTAACAAACCGCTGGCTAAAAAAGAACAAACTGCTGCCTAAACTGTGATGCTAAACCGCTGGCCAAAGTAAAGTAGCAAACCGCTGCGAACTTGAACAAATCGCTGGCAAGCAATCCTAGACAAATTGCTACTAGCAATGTTAAACCGCTGCCTATTTAGTTTACCCAAACCGCTGCTATTTCTGTCAAACCGCTACCTAAACCTTTATCAAACCACTACATTTCTGTTAGACAAACACTATGTAGAAAAACTTGCCAAACCGCCACCAAATGAGATCAAACTACTACCAAGTGTCAATTTTGGCAGAGTAACGTTTAGGAAGGACCAAGATATGTAAACCGCTGCTTGAACCTGTAGTAAACCGCTGTTTGAATAACTCAAACCGCTACCAATCTAAAACGAGTAAACCGCTACCTGTTAGACTTGCAAACCGCCACCAAAAGTTGTCAAACCTCTACACTAGCTGCCAAACTGCTAGTGGACTTTGGGGACCATTAGGCAAACCTCTACATGTACTAGTTATCGACATTTAGCTAGTTTTAGGACAAACAAACAAAATCAGGTACAAGAGTTTTGTTTTATCTTCTACTACAAACAAAAACAAACAAAAACTAGTAGAGGCTTTGTTATAATCTTAACCAAACCGCCACATAGAAAAAAACTTTTAGGATAAGCTTAAACGTGCCACATAAGCTACGAATGTTAGGTAATAAGCTACATAAGTTTGGAATAAGCTACGAAATAATCTAGAAAAAGCTATAAACTATAATCTAAACTTTGAGAACAATAGAAAACTAAAACCGTAGCTAAACCAAACGAATTCAAGAAGATAAATAAGCCAAAACTGTGAGCTTAAAGTGACAAATAAGCCACAAACTAAGCTTATTAGATGAAGAAGGTTAGAACTAGAAGCTTTTTAAGACAAGTAAGCCAAAAATAAAGTAAATTGTGAGCTTATTACACAAAATAAGCCACGAAGTAAGCTTAGAAGATGTAGAAGATAAGAACAATAAGCTTAGTTATCCAAATAAGATAAAACCAAAGCAAACCATGTGCTTAAATCACAAAATAAGCCACGGTTTGGTATTAAACCACGAATCAAACAACCTAAACACCCCTTAGCGATTGATACCACATGTTATCCCACTAGTTAATCTAAAAACAACAATAAGCAATACCAAATAAGCTATCAAGGACGAAAATAATAAGAAGAAGGATAGAAAGGAAATAGCTGAATATTAGATTAAGAGAAGAGAGTGGTAGGAGGTTACACACGTATTTTACATACATATGAATGACCAAAGCCCCTTATCCATGTGTGGATAGGGTTCCTTTTATACCCTATGCCTTCACTTAAGACACATGGGCTTCTTCTTGGGCCGGGCTTGGCTTAACTTGGGCTTTGAGCCCGAAACACGGACAATATTAGATTACAATCCAAGCCCGTTAATACCCAACTAGCCAATTACATTACAAGACCTAATTTGACTTAATAATACCGATAATATTCTTGTTTGACTTAATATAATTAAGGCTAACATATATTCTCAATTCAAACTTTTATCCTACACCCTATACTCTTAACGTCTAAATCGTAGGTTTATCCTAAAGTCTCTACTAAAAGTTGCACTTAAATTCTTATTTCGCCTATCTTATCTCCTACGACAGTCTAACAGTTTTAGACTCTCTTTTCTCAACTTCTTGAATCATCTCATGCTTTTTCGATAACACATAAGCCCACAAGACATTTATAAATTCTTTTATTTATACTTGAGAAGCAACCTATATTACCAAATAAGGAAATATAAACTTATGGTTCGGTGATTTACAATTTCTTTATTTAAATGAAAAGGCGTTCTAATCTATTTAAATAAGGAGATTATAAATCATCCTACTTAAATATTCCTCGACACAACAGTCGTACTTGCTAAAGTCTTCATTACTTTTCCATTATATATTTTATATATTATTTTTGTAAGTTTTAAACTTTTTACCTTAGTTAAAGGTGAATAGTTGGAATTTACCTAAGTAGTATTTTTATTATATATTTATAGGTACGTAAAATTGCAATCAGGATTCTCCTATTACACATACCTTAACGGTATCACCAACCTTGCGTTGGTCTTTACATTTCATATTTTGGCTTCCTCTTCGTAGGGGTTTGCCCATTATCCATACTCTTGCGGTATCACCAACCTTGCGTTGGTCTTTACATTTCATCATTTGGCTTTCTCCCCGTAGGGATTCGCCCATTACCTTTACCGAGCATTAGACCCAAGCTATGTTTAAATTTATCATTCTTTACCGTTTTTTTCATTTACATACTTTTTTAATCATATACTTTTCCATTTCCACTTTTTATTGCCTTACACAATTCTAACTCACACTTTATTATCTTTCATTATATTTTATAATATCCAAATGATACTTGTCAATTTCATATATTACATATTCATATGCATTTCCAAATTGCATTAATTGTTTTCCTGTCAACCCCACGTTGACCTCATAATCAATTCTATACCAATACATCATTTTAATCCATTAGACTTTTCACGTTTATAACCTCACATTTGGTTTACTTTAAGACACACTCATTTATCTAATTTACTCATCATACATCCCTTCATATATCTACATGGTTCTAGTCATTCTTTATCATTCATATACATCTTGAACTTAATCATATCATACTTTATCATGTTCTCTACATTACATGACTTATCATACTTTAACCCTTTTATTAGTAATTCATATAAGCACTTATTATTAATACATAATAGTTTTCCATTATGCAACCTTTTCATAATTTGAACATTCACTCATTCACTTTTCCCTACTTACATACTTTCATCATTAATTATTAAAATGCAATCATATGCTTTTAATTTAGCTCAAGAACTTTTTAAACTCATACCATCATACCTCACTTAGACATTTAAATAACCTACCATAGACTTTACATTATATAAACCTATACTTATACACTTAACACTTCTCCAATAAGTGTTTTACATTCTTATCCGTAATTATAATCATTTATTCTATGGAAAAATAACATATTCTACATTTCATAATCATTCTATATCTAAGCATCATTATAATCAAAACCGCAAGTACCAGCCACCTTATAACTAAGGCATTTACATTTTTCACTACTTATACTTACAGTATACACATCTACGAGTGGTCTAAGTTTAAACAACCTATTATGGAAACCTACTTCTCTTAGCCCGAAGCTCTTATACCAAGTTGAAACGCCCCTTTCCTAAATCTAAAATTGACCAAAAATTAAAACTTTTATTCAAACGCTTGACCTTATGTCCCTTTTTAATAATCTGACCAAAATAAATTATCATTCAATCCTTGAAAGTGTCATAAACATAAAATAGACTCAAATACCTTTCCAACGTTATAAAGCACACCTTCTAACTCTTTACGGTTTGGTTTTTACGATTATGACAAGAATGACAAAAACCTGGGAACATCGGACATGGATACGCCATATCCACCCTAAACCTTCAATACGTCATATCATAAGTTGGATACGTCGTATTTGTAACACCTCCAAATAGGGCCACAGGGGAATATGGGTCTGAGAGTGTTACTTTATAGATCAATAGCACAAGATATGAGAACGACCTCCAAATGAGTCGTTTGAAAACTGATACATTGGAATAACTGAAATTGTTTGTTACAAAAGCACAACGGCTTAACATGTTCACTTGTAAATGTAAAGATTTTAAAACATAACAAATATCTCCAAAATGTAATTCTTCTAAATCTTCATGCAATGACATCCAAAATAACGACCACCAATGTATCCTTGTCTCATACCTTATTGACCTGAGAAAAACATGCTTTAAAACGTCAATATAAAGTTGGTGAATTCACAGGTTTAAGTAATGTATAAAGTAGGACCGCAAGATTTCCAAGTGTAAGACATGTAACACATACAATATCTCAAAAGTAATTACGAAATGCACTAAGCTCATGACACTGAAGCTACAACATATATGTATGCAAATTAATGCAAATAATGTGCCCGTGTAGATGTTCAACCCGCAACATCCAAATTGTTCCGACATGGTATACATTCGTCGTTTCGGAACCTCCAAAACTAGTGAGCACTACTTACCCGAATGAGAATGTCAATCCCAAATAGATCTATTCATAACATTCGCGCTTACAATCCAGTAATTAACAGTTCATGATTCATGGGCATAGTGGGTTATAGCTACTTAGGCAAACTCGTAATTTGTATAAAAGTATACTTGCGTCTAATCGTAAAACAATGCATGTTTCTCACCCCAAAGTTGTAAATAATTATAATTGTATAAAGCAGGGCTATGAACTCACCTCAAGTGAATGTGTTGACTATATAAATCAAATAAGTAAATCGTCTCATATAGTCCGAATGCAACCTTACATATAAATATAAGTCGTTATGAGTCACCCAATGTACTTGAAATCAACTAACACTACATTTATTCTATTATTGTTACATCACACCTAAACATGTTTGTTTAAATCATATTGTTAAACAATTACAAATTTGTACTTTAATTTGAAAAAACTTATATGTCCATGTATTGGTATTTGTAAAAGTAGTTTACTTATTCCAAACAATTGTTTATTTGTTAAAAATACTGATTAATGTTTTTATTATTTATATAATGTTTTGTTATATGGTATAAATAAGTTCAATCGTCTTGTAAAAATAATATTTATAAAAGTTTAAAACATGTATAACTATTATGTTATGGGATACACATCGTTTTGAATGTTTTTATTAAAAGACCAACACATATTCAGTCAGGAAATAAGTGCACATGTATAAAAATAGTGCATAGATTTTATAAACACTTATATCTTATTTTTCGTTTTTAAATCGTCGTTTCTTTTCGTTCTATATTTTTTCCAGCGTTTAGTAAATTAAGAAGATTTAGCAAAAACTATTATATTTATAATATTTTAGATACTGATGAACAATAACTTTTATTGTTTTTGTAAAATTATATAAAACTACTTTTATATATTTAATCTTTGTAATCTTATAAACATCATAACTTATTCATTTTAATTCCGTTTCGCTTGTTCTTTATATGTATCTAATAAAATATCATACTTATAATATTTATACAAGCTGTCATGAACAGTAACAATGGCTAAAATTTATAAAAACACTTTTTATAAATTTATTTAATTACAATCGTATAAAATTCATATCTCCTTCATTTTAATTCCGTTTTTAGTGATCCTTATATGCACGGATTTTCGAGTTCTATACATATTTAGAATCGTCATAAGATGTACTATTTTAATAAAATATAAAATAAATATTATATTTTCAAATTTAAAATAGTAGGTTTTTGTTAAATGTTTAAAAAATTGTTTTTATAAGTTTTTAACTTAATTAATTTGTTACAAGTCCTCTAATTTATGTAATTACACATCTTGTATATAAATTAAGTCCTTGAGTTTATGTCCATCATATATAGTCCAAAGTGTCTAAGAAAATGTCCATCATGTCTATTTATTTATACACACTTTATAAATAAATATTTAACCATAACTTAACAAATAATTATATAAATTATCCATTGCTTGTAAATCCTTAAATAAAACATGTTCTTATGTTTTAAACATCATATTTACCATGAACAAGTATTTCTTGAGTTTATATAAACTTGCAATATTTCATAAACATGTATAAAATATAACTAGGTGACGATTAACCATATAACAATTATATAAAATATGAAATGAAATATTTGAAAGGATTAGGGTTTACAGTAGACCTTAAGATGATGAGTGAAGATGATACACAATATCCCAATCTAAGTATTAACCCAAAATACTTCTCACAAAACCCTAACTTCAACAAAGAAACCCTAATTATCTTCACTTGTATAAACCCTTATAATCACCCAACCAAGCTTCCAATACAATTTGTAACACCTTAGATATGCCTAATATCAACCTTTGTACACTTGTATCTTTGCAAAAATCAAAACTATGGAAGAAATTTCTAGCTTATATGAGCCGTGAGCTATGAGCTTATAAGTGGGAGAATTTTATGATTTTTGCTAAGTAAAATGAAGTGTGAGAGTTCTAGGAATAGGAGGCTATTTGTAGTATAAATATCTTGTAAAAACCAAAAACCAATCCATGGTTTTCAAGGGGTGTTAGGTCTGGTTGTGTAAGAGGAGCAAGGGGGTATGGTCTTGTGTAAGTGAAGCATGGCTTAGTGTATGATAGGTTGGTAAATGTAAGAAGGTTGCTTGAAAGTTATATCACCCCATGCTAGTTGTAAAAGTCAAAAAAATATCCTTGTGTTTTATATATATACATCCGGCCTATATATGTATATGTATAAGTAATTATAATTTTTGAGTATTGGGTATAATTGTGGGTATTTGATTGAGTATAGATAGGTATAGGTGCTTCCGAGTATGCATAAATGTATTTTATTGCGATACGTAAACGTTTTACGTAACCAATAAACATAAAATATAAAAAATTAATTATTATTTTTGTAAAAATAATATAATGCTTGCTTGACGTAAACTTTTATTTGTTTGGTGTCCGTTTACGTTAAATGTTGATTTTTAGTTTACGCGATTTAACTTAACGATAAAAATTAAAAGTAAACGCACAAAAGACTAAAAATAAATAATGAAATCATTGAAGTTGTAAAATGACCTGAAATAACGGATTGTTACAGTATTGGACCATCAGACCTAGATTCTACAGAAACATGTACAGAAAAGCCCTTTTGACCCAAAACCTGACTTCTGGGACTCGATACTTTACAAAAACTTCTAGATATCATTAACATAACATATTACATCATTTACATAATCATTTGTGGTCAAAATGACCCATAACCTTATACTTCACGGGGTTTACCAAACACCCGTTTCGACCCATTTACAAATATTTTAGTACACATCTATAACTAATGACTTTGACCCATTTTAACTTCCACAACAACACTTTTACAACTATAAAAAGACCACTATGACACTTTATACTTTCAAAATACTTTATCTCGACACTTAAGGGTTCAACCTTAATTTGAGCTTAGTACTAATACTAAGCTCCTAGGCGCGTTCTATTACACTTTCAATTCAATTACCCTTTTGATCTTCACTTCCAATTCTATGCCTTAATCCAAGCATTACCTTCATTGCAAGAACCTACAAAACATTTCAACTAAAACATGTAAGCTTTCACTTAGTAAGTAAAACTGAAGATAACATGTTATTATACATCATCGATCCATATAAGCATCATGTACATCTAAATACTAATACAACTTACTTAATCATACTATGACTTACATAAGCACTTTAACCACATCTTCTATAACATACACAAGCATCACATACCTTTACTAGTTCGACTACTAGTCTAACCACCTCTTCAACTAGTTATGCCAAACTAGTTTTATTCTAATCTTAATACATG
Source organism: Tanacetum coccineum (assembly GCA_026074375.1). Taxonomy (NCBI): domain Eukaryota; kingdom Viridiplantae; phylum Streptophyta; class Magnoliopsida; order Asterales; family Asteraceae; genus Tanacetum; species Tanacetum coccineum. The sequence goes on from BQNB010000231.1 coordinate 179,120, forward strand.
AATACTAGCCAAAGCCTTCTAAACCCCTAAATAATCTTTCACATACACATAACACTTAAAATGATAAACTCAATACAATATCACATTACTACCATTTTACTTACCTCACATCCAAGCTAATTTAATCAAAAACACCATCGGCATTAACTCTTGGTTCCTATATAAGAATCATCACAAATCATAAACATCACATTAATCCATAACAAGGGTTTATTATAACCTCAAGAACACACCCTCTATCATCACTAATCATCATATGATCATATCTTGATCATATGATGAAAACCCTCAAAAATTACTAATTAAATCAATATGACTTAACCTATAATTACTATAACCTCATAAGTTTACTTTAAAACACTTTTTACCTAAAACCCCCAAATTGGGTACATGAACCATAATTCTTCACTTCACCTAATTAATTCATAATAGGAGTACTTACTTGAATATGAACATGACAAGGGCTCAAACTCTTAAATGCTACACATTCTTGATCAATTTCCCCCTGAACTAATTTTCCCTCTCTTTTTCTTTTGCTAGAACCGAACCAACAAACACTCCTGAGACTTCTACACATTTTTAGATAAGTCAATAAAGTCAAAGGAGGTGGATATTTATCTGAATCTTGGAAATAGTTTGGGTTATTCGTAAAAGTGGGCCCTAAAGTCTCATTTCTCATTATTTGGCCACAATACCTATGTAACTCATTTACCACTTGACAACTCTAGACCCTTAAGTTTATTTCTTCCTAGTTGTGAAACATAATACTTTCTAAAACATTTACATAATATTTAGAGTCGATACACCGTATCCATACCCATGGATATGTCGTATCCACGTTGACTACTAATACTCAGTATTTATTAACCCGGATATGCCAAATCTACTTTTACATCAATACACCGTATTCACACTTACCAATACGATGTATTGGTTCTGACAGACAAATGATTAAGTGATACGTGCATATTTAAGTATGTTCGGTTAAAAATCTATAAGTTTTTATCATGAGACTTTAAAGGTGATTGTTTTGTAGTGGTTTATGATATGATATGATATTTAATGATGATTGATAAAAAATGTTCCTGTTTGTATAACAAAAGGTCAAATTTGTCCTTTATAAAAGAAAACAAAAAATCGTATTCGTATATGATGTTTAGATTTATTCTATATTGTTAGCAGCAGTTGAAAGTATTTGACTAGCTAATTTTGACTGAATTTATCGAATATAACATGCATTTGTAGACTTTTGTGTTAAGCATGTCAACAATAACTAATATATTAAATTTCCATCGCCATGGATGCTTTAAATTTTATAGTTGACTTATTATACGAGAATCGGGTACCTTGGCGGTGCCGTGACCGGTGCCAAAAAAGGTTCTATTAAAGGTGTTAAACTATTGAAGCAGGGGATACTATGAAGCTTAGGGCTACTAGGATTTTGAATGTAGGTGGGCTTTATGGAAGGATGATTAAGAATAGAGCGAGTGTTATCGGGTTGTTATGTGCGGGTATAGAGAGCGGGATAGTTGCGGTCAAAGATGTAGGTGATGTTTTTAATAGTGTGGTTGCTGGTACGAGGACTGGAGCATTGTTTAAGGCCATGAGTGGGGTGCGATATGTGGCTCTTGCGGGTGTAATTAGTGGGTCGCGATCGGTTTTACAATTGATGGGAAATAGGCATTGAGAAGATACGTGTCGATTTGAGGTTGGAGAATTTTGAGTTTTGATAATTTAATGGTGATTTTTTTGTAGCGGTGTATGATATGATATGATATTTAATGATGATTGGTAAAAATGTTTTTTTTGTTTCTCTTGTGTACTTGATGGATTTAATGCCCTTTTTTATTGAGTGTACTGTGCATTGGTATGAATAAAGAGTTAGTTGCAAATAAATTTATGTAGACATTGATGAATTAGTATGGGAATTGTATACATTGTTAAGTGTCTTGCCTAGTTTTGTATTAGACCTATTAAGGTATTGAGATCATTCATCATACATATTGGTTATATTTTAAGTTGGTTTGCTTCGTTCAATATATTGTTCATTTTTTGGTGTTTGAGATATGGATTATCATGTATTAGTTTTGGTATGTGTTACGTTTGTAATTATCTCCCGCATATCACGCATTGAAGATTCGTGTGCTGATTTACGTAACCTTGTTGCTATTTATGTGTGTAAAGAGTTGGTTTCGAATGTTCTTAGTGGCTACTATATGTATAAAGAGCACAAGACATAAATAATGTGTTTGTAGTTCTGGAATATAGTCACTTAGTATCACATGTTAAATTTCTTTTGTCGAAGGTTTAAGCAAACATATGAGCCTTGCTAAGCATCAAATGATAGGGTAGTTTATACGTACAAGGTTAGGTGTTTTACCTTATTTCAGAGTGGACATTTCGCGGTACTGACCTTGTATACAATGACTAATTGCTTACTGTAATAAGTGGGGTTGATACGTCTTTTGTTATTGCAATGCTTTCGTGTTTGGTAAGGTTGTTGGGATGTGGGAGTCGGATACGCAAGTTATACAACTAAGAAGTACGTGAGCCTATTGGGGGCACACACGTTAAGACACGAAGAGTACATTTATTAAACATTTAATATATATTTATTTATTATTAAAGGTTTAATATGCTTCACGAAATATTTTAAATAACCGTAGTTATCGTTATGACTTTATAACTAACTTAACGAATATTTGAATATATAAACCGAAGGGACTAAAATTGACAAAACCCAAACCATGTGGGTATCACTTGTTGGCCGACCACAGTGAAAATACAACTGAAGTGTAAATCAACAATGACATAAAAAAATCAACATCCATTAGCAGAACAACATCGGTAATCATAACATGAAGTTTCTGATCACAACATGATCAGTACAATGAGATAAAAAATAAAAAATATGGTCCTAAGGCAATGCTAGTTGGGGATCACCCATAATACTTAACATGTCATACAATGATAGCTAAAAGATAAAATAAAAGTCCCTACAGCCTACTAGCTGGGAGTACCCCATAAAACTTAATAGGCTATATAGGATAGCTATAAATGATACATGACTAACAGTTGCTTGGCCCTTACAACGCCCTCAGCTGGCCCATCTTAGGGGCTTCTGGATCTCTAAGTCCTCTAAGTGTCCTTGATACGTCCAAGTGCTGTAGTCAGCTGAGTCTGAAGTGATGAAGTCTAAGCAATCAATGTGGCAACTTGTGCCTCTAGTGCCTTAACATGGGCATCTATGGCTGCACTCTTATCTTCAGAACTAGTCCATGGATAACGACATACATCACCCTTTATATAATAGTTCCAAATCATAAGCCGTGTGGCAGTGATATGGCCTATCTCTGAACAGTGTGTTGACTCGGGCTCTCAGATAAGCTCGGTCATCCTGTGCATCCTCGAGTCACACTTGGAACTCCTTATTCTCCTACCTAATAGTATACAGCAAGCTCTATCACTCTCTGGTTGACCCCCTTCAAGGTGGTCGGTGCTACCTCCAGCATGCTTCAACATCTCATCCCAAGTATCGGTAATCTCATAACCCGTCTCCATAACCCTGTCTCGCATAAGGTCAGCCTCTAGAGTAGTCCTATCTCGTAGCACCAGCTGCTGAACTCTCCCCAATCTCGAATCAAGTGCAGAATATAACAAGCTCATCTTTTGAGCGGCATCTCAGCCTCAGGAATATCATCCTGTGGGAAGTTATATAGGAGAGTAACAAGGTGATTTGTAGCTCTCATCTGAATCTTAGCTGCCATATAGCCCAATAGTGTCCCGGCATCAGTAGGGCTAGTAGTGAGTGGTGATGGTAGAGGTAATGGTAGAGATACTACAGGTAGTGGTGGAGTAGGTACAGCAGCATGCTCGGCAATGCGTGCCTTCATGTATGCTACAAAGGATGGCCGAGAGTCTAACAGTCCTTCCGTGCCCCTATGAAGATATGTCTGAGCAAAGGCACCTTAGGATCGGAGGTGATCTAGGTGTAGGTGCAGATCAGCATTCATCTTAAATGCAAATGTATCCCCAACTGAGGGAACATGGTCAACAATAAGTATAGCAGAAGATCGTTCGGGCCTGGAGCCAGGTGCTCCTTCTCCTCTTTCGTCATATGCCCTCGCTCCCTCAAAGGCTCCTCATCTCGATGCATCAGTATCATCATCATCATCATCGTCATCATTGGAGGGCTCATTATCACCATCCCCTCTATCAGCAGGATAGTCAGCATGATCCTTCTCGGAGTCCTCCTCCGGATCCTCCTATGGATCGAAGTCAGGCACATAGCCCGGTGATATGGCAGTAGGTGAGGCATCAGCATGTAGAGGCTGTTCCTCCAAGGGTGCCTCAGCATCGAATGGCACTAAGTACTCGAGGTACTCAGGCACAGGTATATATGGTAAATAAACAAGTGAAGGTGGGTGCTTAGGACCGGGCACGTAATCATAGATGGTGGGTTCGCTCAGGATCCGGCACATAGTCATAGAGATGGTGAAGCTATTGGCTGCATGAGGAGTCCATCATACCCGTATACAATGACTAGTGGAGGGCCTTCATCATATGGCTCCTCATCAGCTCCCCAAAAGACTCTCCCTGGCTCGGAATCAGTGTAGACAGATGTGTAGGTGACAGTGGATGAAGACATGACTGCTGAAACAACAAAATAAACTTATATAAGTATATTATATGAGGTCAATATAGTATATACGTAGTATAATATAAACACGTATATAGATCATGAAAGCATATAGTATAACCAACTAATGCAACTCAATAATGTATGTATGTCCCGTGAAAACATTTGTATGATGGCAAAGTGCTTGAAAATGGTTATAGTCCAAGAAAATTACCGGTTTCTCTATAACCTAAGCGTCTATCTTCCAACTTGTAACCCCCTCAAAATTGGTCGCAGCGGAATAAGGTCACGGGGTTATTACAGATTTTGTACCTAACTGCTAACAAGAAAACCTTTTTTTTAGGTTCTAAAATTTTTTGTAGTTTTGGAGTCTTGTGTTTGTGACGTATTTTTTTCTAGGTTACTTTCTTGGAATAAGATTGGATTTACTGCTTATTGTTTAAATGCATAGGGTTTTGCGTAGAGTAGTAATGTTTAGGTATGAAACGGGGGGGATTCTGAGTTCGAAAGGTAGTAGGAGAGGGAGAGGTGTAAAGGATAAACACACGGCTTGGTTGTATTGAAGCAATGCTGGGGGCGAGCAAATCATGTTCTCTTCTTCATCATCTGGTATGAATTTGGAACGTCTACAAGTTGAGCTGCATAATTTTGGAGATAAGGCTCGTGAATATGAGGTTGAGAATAAGAAACTGGAAGCACTCTTCCACCTTACAATTAAGAACGTGACGGGTACTGAAGTTTTTCATTTGTTGCCTAGGAGTTTTTACGTGTGTTACACAACTAGGTTCAACTTCTTTTGATTTAGACACAACTTTTTCATTAATTGTAACAGACTTAGATGTAGACATCTCATTTGGTAAATTTATACTTCCTGATTCAGACTCAGAAGAGTGCTCAGAGGGATTTCCAAAAGTTCCTTCACTGTCATTTGATTGACAGGTAGAATACTTATTGGATTTGTCATCTGAGTCACTAATTTCAGGCTTTTGAGGTCCCTTTTTACCATAAACATACAAAGATTCATCAATTTCTTGTTGTGGTTTAGGAGTATAGTCCCCAGTTAAAGGATGTGGAACTCCTATGAAACTATCAGTCTTTGAAAATCTAATGTACAAAGGTTTGTCAATGAAGTCTTCTTCTGTACAATTAAACACAGTATGATTTATTTCTTCCTTATAGCTTAAAACCTCATCGTTTGATTTTATTTCATACCCTAAGCCAACTATACTAGTTGAACTCATACCAGAATCAACTAATTTCCAAAGGTTTTTAGAAGAATCCTTCCATGAATCTACTGTTTTCTGCAATTGTTCCTTTTCTTTTACAGCTTTCATTCCTATTCTCCTATATTTTTTAAGCTTTTCATCTTTTTCATATAATGCATTTGCCTGAAATGTAAGCTGTTCATTTAAAGATAATTGCTGCTTTTGAAAAGTAACAACTTGAGCTTCTAATTTCTTAACAGCTTGATCATAGGCAAGTATTTTTACTTCTTGTTCACCTAACTGATTTGTTTGTTCATCACACAGTGTTTTAAGTTTATTATATGAATCAATGCAAGTTTTAGAACATAATGATACCTCATTATTTGAGCTGATTGCCATGAGTGCATGATTTGTCTCTACTTCTTCTTCTGTATGTTCTCCCCAATTGACAACACCATCATCCATAGTCAGCAAACAGTTCTGATTCTGCTCTTTCTTTCCAGCTCCTTGATCTTGATAAAAAGAGTCTCTCTTCTTTCCATCATTTGTCCCCTTGGATGGGCATTCCCTAGCAAAATGACCAGTGTTGTGACATTTGAAACATTCAAGCTTCTTTTTGTCAAAACCAACAGGTTTGTTTCCATCAATCCGGACTCTCCTTCCAGTCTTCTTGTAGAACTTCTTCATTCGAATAGCAATCATTGCTATCTGCCAGTTTATGTCCATCTCTTCAATGTCCATATCATCAATCTGTTCTAGGTCTTCATGAAGCAAGTCCAAATCTTCTGATTGTTTGGCAAAGAGTGAATAAATAACTTCATCAGCAAAACCAGCAGGAACTTCTCTTTCTGGAATATTGTTTGAAGAAGTAGAAGGAGTATAAGTACTGTAGGCACCAGTATGACCAGACTTAACCTTGTTAGTGCTGCTCTTGCTGTGTGAAACAAAAGCAACATTTTGAGCACTTGCAGATGATTTTGAGGTACTTGTGAGTTCCTGCTCAAAAACCCTAAGGTTATTATACAAGTCATCAATGGATAAAGTGTCAACATCTGGTTTGGTTCTCATAGTCATTGCCAGATTTGACCAAGCTGGGGGCAAAGATCTGAGAAACTTGTGATTTGCATCCTCAGTGGATACTTCAGCACCATGAGCTTCCAACTGTGAGAGTAGTTGTTGGAATCTGTCATATCCCTTTTCTAACCCTTCTGAACTTGATATAGTAAATGCTTCAAACTGTTGTTTTAAAACAGCTTTCTGCATCTTCTTTGAATTTGCATTACCACCAAACCTAGTCCTTATGGCTTCCCAAATTTCTTTTGCATCGTCCATTCCATGAAATCTTCTCAGATGTTCCTTGGGAATGGCCATAAGTAAGATGGTTCTTGCCTTCCTTTCCTTTTCAACAGCATGAATTTCTGCAGCAGATACTGGTGGAAGTACTCTAACAACACCATCTTTTCCAGTTGAGATTCTCTTCTTAGAATTTCCATTCTGAATTACCTTCCAAACATCATTGTCAATATATTCAAGGTAATGCTCCATCTCCATGGCCCATATATCATACTCCTCCTTCTTCAGAATTGGGAGTTTGATATTTGAGATAGTGGTTGTTGTAGGAATGAGTTGTTGTTGTTGTTGTTTTGGTTTATTGGTTGCAGTACCATTGTCTGATGCATCTTCATGGTATGATGCTTCATCATCACTAAGATGTTGAGAGAAAACATCATTAGCAGGTTGAGACATTTTTCTAGATCTGAAAGTGATTGTTTGTGGTTCTTGTGATTCTTCTTACTTAGAGTCCCTCTAGAGGCTCTGATACCACTTGTTGGTCCAAAGTCTTGGATCTGTTTAGCCTTTTGTAAGACAATAGCTAACTTGAATAAATCCAAATCAACTATATGAGAGACAATAACTATGAATACTATGTGCTAATGCGGAATCTTAACACAAGTACTAAGAAGAACACAATGTAAAACTTTGCTATTTTCTATTGATTTCTATTAGGGTTCTATTATGTCAAAAACTATGTTGTAGGGTTCCTTTTATACACCAATGAAACCCTAATGGGCTTTACAAGCGCGTAAAAGGATAATGCATATCCTTTCCTAAGATATCTCTAAGATAACTATTATAACTATTCTGTTACATAAACAAACTTAACTAGACAAGGCCAGTACTAACTATAGTACTGCCAGACTTAACTTAGTACTGGCAGACTTAACTATGTCTACCAGACTTAACTCTATAACTACCAGACTTAAGTCTGTTTACAATAATTCCTAACACAAAACAACCAAAATTCTATAAATTTATCTATATGCATTGCCTACAAGGTTCATCAAACATAACCCTTCTTCCTTAACACAATAACGGGTAACGGGTATTGAGTAACTTAGGCAAACACTAATCATGGTATAAAAATGTACTCTTGCGCCAGTTTTGTAAAAACAAAGCATGTTCTCACCCCAAGATGTTAAATCATTTAAATAATTGTAGAACATGGGCATGAACCTCAACCTTAGCCGGTAGTTCTCATGAATGCTAACAAATATCCAATTAAGCAGTGGATCACACCGATAAGTACCTAAGTAAGTACGGTCAAGTCACAAGTTTACACATTTAAGCTAAACGACTCATGTATAAACTTAAATCCCATTTTAAGCTTATATATTACCGTGATCACTTGTGTGGTAACGCACAAGATTATGTTCTTATATTTTCCGATGGTTCACGAGAAACGTAAGTCATTATAAAAATATAACTTATTTATTAATTTGTTTATTAAACCACGTTCGATGTCCCTAATAAATATCGTTCAAACCCGATCGTGTTAAGTGTTTTATTTTATTCACTTTTGTGTTCACAAACGTACCCCGTAGTATTTAGTTGTTACACTTTAGTCCCCTAGGTTATAAGTAATAACATTTATACTTCAAACCTTCTAGTTGCAAGAATGTCACAACTAGTCCTTTAACTTTCGAAATTTACTACTTAGGTCCTTATGGTTTTAAATTAGTCCCTAATGTTTCAGGATGTACCGGAACGGTCCTTGGAGTTATTGGATTCGAAAATGACCCTTTTAAACCTTTAGGTTTCGAAATTGTCAATTTTAGCCCCTCTACTTGTAAAATTTGCGTCTTAACTCTAATTACGTTTTGACATTCGACAAATGACTTTGTAAGTTTAATTTTAAGCTGCGAAAATTACTTGGCTTATAAATAAGCTCTATTCGAGCTTATTTAGGCTTAATGGGCCGGGTTGGGCCCATTAAGGTTCACAAGGAGTTTTAATGATCCAAACTAGTTTTAATAGGTTCAACACGTTCAATAAGTCCATCTTAATCGAATAAGCTGTTAATAAGCTCAGCGAGCTTATTTTGGCTTATTTTGAGCTTATTGGGCCCGTGAGCCCAATAGCTTAAACCCGAATGATGTTTAGAGTTTTTAGGCTTTTCCTAGTTCATTTCCAACTTGTATTAAGCCGAACAAACTGTTTTCTTTTTCAGCTTATTCGAAATAAGCTAATAAGCTCAACGATTTGGGCCGGCTTGGGCCTGTTAAGGCCCGATAAGGGTTTTAAGGTGTTCCGTTGGGTCCATTGGGGTCCATTAAGTGCATTTAAGTCTATTAGGCTTATTGAGCCCTCATAAGATCATCAATAAGCTGCCCGAGCTTATTGTGAGCTTATTTGCTCATTTAGGGCCCGTTAATGGGCTAGAAGGCCCATTAAGGGTTCGGTTGTTCTCAACGAGTAATTACCAAGCCCAAATGGGTCCAATGTCATTTCTAGTCCTTATAAACGTTCGAATGGCTTATTAATAAGCCGTGGCTTATTACACGCCTTATTGGGTTCGTTGGGTCTCCATAATGGACCGTTAAGTCCATTAAGGGTATGGGTTGTTTCTATAAGTACTTTAGGTCCATGCAAAACTAAGAAGCACTCCTTAAATCTCAACAAGCTCGTAGAGCTTATTCATAAGCCGAAAGCTTATGGGCTATGACCTATTGGGCCTGTTGGGCCCGACGGTGGGATCGCAAGGGTTTAAGAAGCAACATGGACCCGTTAGCTTCCTAGTGTTACTTTCTAGGCTCGTGAGTATGCTAGTAACATGTGAGCTTACTCCTATGTGTAAGGGTCCGGTTCGCCACAAGATGCCATACGATGGATAAGGTGAATGCATGTTCCTACCTTTAGAGTTTACGTTTTTACAACGAAGGTTTACGTAGAGACCTCTTACATTTTCGTGCAAAGGTTCCTTTGTTCACCACGGGTCGAGGTACGTCGTTCTTATATAAACGAAATGTTTATTAAAGTCTTGCTTGTAATATGTTACGTGTTCCAATGTTTGTCCTATGCATTTTAAATTACTTACCGACCACACAAGACCTTGGTCAATAATTCAGGTGCGTGAACCATAGCAATAGGACCAACCATGCACGTTCATGCACGCAATATGAATAACAAATGGGTAAGGTCGCGACTTATATAACTTGGCAAAGCGTTTAACGAAAAGATAATGGTGTACGAGGCTTAGACAAATACTTACAAAGGTCCTAAGTTTTCCTTGGTTGTGGCTTGCGATGTAGTGTGATGCGTATACACCCAAACGTGTTCAACCCTCAAGCTTCAAAGCTTGTAAACCCAACTCCTTAGCTTGTGCTTCCCTCTTAGGTCCTTATACTCGATCTTAAGGACTCCCTTGTGTTCTTAGGGCAAAATTTGGTCGTATAGGGTTCGGTTAAAAGTATACCGATTGCAATAGGAGAAAAGAGTGTATGTGTTTATTGTTTGAGTGAGTGAGAGTTGTAAGAGTGTTAAATGGTGAGACTATGTGAGTATTTATAGGCAAGATTGCTAGTTACCCTCCTCCTAGTCCTAAATCAACCAAACCGTGTCCTAGAGGGTGGTTTTGAAAGAGTTCTAGTTGTTCACACATTGTTTTAAGTTAAACCACCTTAGTACATGTTTTAATGAGCTAAAGATGTACAAGATTTTTGCTTAGCTAGGAAATCTTATGGGTTTGTGACTTGATCCTTGGTTATCCGCGACATCAAGAGGGGAAAGGAGAGAAATGGTTATTATCCCTTGGATAATTAACTAGTAGGAGACATTAGGACACTACATTAATTAACTCTTGGATGTACTAGTACTTTTAAGATCATTAGCAAGATTTTAGGTGATTTCCTATGCATGAATATGCATGTATTCGGTTATAGAGGACACTTGACACCAAAATTGATTAAATTTTGTGTTAAGGAATGAAAAGTGGGTATTGGTTTGGGTCTAGGTAAGTCTAGGTATTTCCGGGGTGTGTCCAAATGTATTTTATCGCGAAACGTAACCCTTTTACGTGACCAATAAAAATAAAATACGCAAAGTACGTAATTTTCTTCTTAGTTATTATTTCTTACTTGGTTGATGTAAACCTTAATTTATTTGGGTGACCGTTTCCAATCATTGATTATTTTTTAGTCTACTGCCAATTAGCTTAAAAGTAATATTAAAAGTAAAACGCGCATCGGATTAAAAATAAACTATGATCATTTATAAGTTCGACAATGACATGAAAATGAGAATGTTACAAGTGTCCTCCACCCGTTAAAAGTAGCTTTGTCCTCCGACGTATCTTGGATTCAGCTTGCCCCGCTTACCGAATCGTACAACCCCTTTCCAAGGTGAGACCTTGAGCATAACCCTATCCCCAACTTCGAACTCCATCGGCTTTCGTTTCCGATCAGCGTAGCTCTTTTGTCGATCCTGAGCAGCTTGCATCCTTTGCTTGATCAGGACGATCTTTTCCGTTGTTTCTTGGATCAATTCCGGACCAGTCAGTTGAGCTTCTCCAACTTCGGCCCAGCACACCGGTGATCGACATTTTCGACCATACAGTGCCTCATAAGGTGCGGCCTTTATGCTAGCGTGATAACTGTTGTTATATGAAAACTCGGCTAGTGGCAAATGCTTAACCCATCCCTTGCCAAAATCGATCACGCAAGCACGTAGCATGTCCTCGAGAGTTTGGATAGTTCTCTCGCTCTGGCCGTCGGTTTCTGGATGATATGCAGTGCTCATACTTATATCTGTACCCAAAGCTTTCTGAAATGATTTCCAGAAATTGGATGTGAATCTCCCATCACGATCACAGATGATTGACACAGGTATTCCGTGTCTTGCTACTATCCTGTTCAGGTACAACCTTGCCAACTTGTCTAATGGATCATTCTCCCTTATTGGCAAGAAGTGAGCAGATTTTGTAAGTCGATCCACAATCACCCAGATGGTGTCCAAACCTTGTGACGATTTAGGAAGTTTAGTGATAAAATCCATTATGATATTATCCCACTTCCATTCGGGTATTGTTGGTTGTACTAGCAGTCCTGATGGCCTTTGGTGTTCGGCCTTGACCCTTGCGCACGTCAAGCACTTGCTAACATAAGCGGCGATGTCAGCCTTCATGTTTGGCCACTAATACTGCTTCTTCACATCTTGGTACATCTTTTTAGAACCGGGATGGATAGAGTATTTTGACTTGTGAGATTCGTGAATAATCACGGATCTTAAATCTCCATAGCAAGGCAACCAACTCCTGCCGTGTAAACATAAAGTCCTGTCGGCACGTGGTTCCAAAAAAAGTGAGCAGATTTTGTAAGTCGATCCACAATCACCCAGATGGTGTCGAAACCTTGTGACGACCTAGGAAGTTTGGTGATAAAATCCATTGTTATATTATCCCACTTCCACTCGGGTATTTCTGGTTGTACTAGCAATCCTGATGGCCTTTGATGTTCGGCCTTAACTCTTGCACATGTCAGGCATTTGCTAACGTACGTGGCGATGTCAGCCTTCATGTTTGGCCACCAAAATAATTTCTTCACATCTTGGTACATCTTTTCGGAACCGGGATGGATAGAATATTTCGACTTGTGGGATTCGTGCATAATCACGGATCTTAAGTCTCCATAGCAAGGTATCCAACTCCTGCTGTGTAAGCATAGTGTCCCATCGGCACGTGGTTCCAATCTTTCCTTGGGTATATCCCTTCGGATCATACCTCCTACGTCTTCATTTACAATATTCTCTGGTTTCTGGGCTTCGATCTGAGCTTCTAATATTCGTTTGGGAAGGTCCAAACCAATTGTCATAACTAAGGCTCGAACCCGCAATGGCTCAATCCGTTCTTTACGGCTCAGCGCATCGGCCACTACGTTTGCTTTCCCTGGATGATAACGAATATCACAGTCGTAGTCACTCAGTAACTCTAGCCAACGGCGTTGCCTCATGTTAAGCTCCTTCTGATCGAGAATGTGTTGTAGGCTTTTATGGTCGGTGAATACGGTGCATCTGGTTCCGTATAGGTAGTGTCTCCATATCTTTAGGGCAAACACTACCGATCCAAGCTCCAAATCATGGGTGGTGTAGTTCTTCTCGTGAACTTTTAACTGTCGAGAAGCATAGGCAATCACCTTCTCTCTCTGCATTAACACTGTAACATTTCTCATTTCTCATGTCTTTGTACGACTTTATTAATGATCACTATTTATTTTAGTCCGATACGTGTTTGTTTTTCTATGTTTACTTTTAAGCTAAACCGCGTAGACTAGAAATAATCAATGAATGTAAACGATCACCAAATAAATTAAGGTTTACATCAACCAAGTAAGGAATAATTATTTTGAGAATAATTAGGTACTTTGCGTATTTTATTTT